>OX377206.1:30450230-30686756 GCA_947396885.1 Heligmosomoides polygyrus polygyrus
TCAGCTGAGGCACCGCAAGGGCAGAAGGAGTATCTTCACAAATTTATACAACTTCTGTTCTGGCCTCACCTTTTGATGATGAGCTGCGCTACAAAGATTGCTAAGTAATGAAGGGATCTGCGGACATACCTTGTTTTCAAGAAAGAGCAGACGAAGCAACAAAACAAAGTCGTCAACCACTAACTAAACATTATTAACCGTCTTTTACAAGATGCAGAATGATACCGGCACTTCGTATGTTCGCTTGTTGTTATTGGAGGGCTCATGAGCACAGTACGAGGAACGCCAACAAACGCAGCGCATTTGCTGATCTCCGCTTAATGATAGAGTGACAATGTGCCTTCTCTAACCCCCCCCCCCCCTTGACTAGGATCTTTTTCGTTACATGTTAGGATCATGCCTTCCATGTAGTGATATCTCACCGCTAGCACCTAGGAAGACTAATGAGTGGAGCTACTGATGAGCACGGCGGCTAGCATAGTCTCCCATTGATTGTTCTTGTGGATTTCTTACTCGAACAGTATTGGCACTCTAGAAAACTCTACTGCGAAAGTGTTCCAACGGAAAGCTTAACGACTTCATCGCTATGTTACTCAGAGCGACACGGGCTCATGCTAGCTACTAAGCGCATCTACTAATTCCTTCCTTGCAATGGTATACTGAATTGCGTGCATGGAGCATCCGTTCACTGGTCAACGTAGTAGTAAATCGCTTGGGAGACACAGTTTGAAGAAAGACTACCAACCTGGCAAACACCAAGTCGGATCTGCAGCAGTTTTTAGGGACAATTGCTGCTCGGTCGAGGCAAGTTCGCTACAATCGCCAATACCCACTTAGCTTGCAAGAATAATTACCACGCAACATAAGCGCAGAAAACAGGGAGTCCCGAACACGGATGAAGATAACGAATTCTCTCGTATATAGTGACATCAATAATTACATCAGTTGACACACTGAAAGCGAACACACAGAGTTATAGCGAGCATACAGCTTATCCCACAAAACCTGGTCGAATAGCAGTCAATTTCAGCGCAAATAGGGTGGGCTGGTCCTTCTCGGTGGTTGTACGCCTTGGTAAAAACGCACTTGTATTTCCAGTTACATCAGAAATGGCATACCTCAGTTCGCTGTAGGTGTAGGACACACCATTGCTGCAAAAGTTCCGGTTTCAATAGACACAGGCTTACTACATGGTGACCCCTTCCGACCCTATTTACGCCTAAATTTCTTAGCTCTTAGCTGCAGAAAAGATTTGATCCTTTGTAGTGTTTGGTAAGAAGCATCGATACGTGCAAAAATATTGCTTAGGGTCATCTATAAAAACTGCACAAAAATAAGAGCTAGTTATGCATCCAAATTGCATGCTCTCGTCAAGCGGACAACGGTATCGTTACTACCATTGATTAAGCATCAGTGGTGGATGGTGGGGACGAGCTTTTCAGACAATGCTCGTGATTCGTCGCCGAATCTCGGCAAAACTAAGCTCTTTTATATCAAAGGCAAGGATTTAAAAGCAGAAAACAGACCCGACTAACAATAAGGCCTTTGTTATACCGCCGGTCACCCGAGCGGCGTCTAATGATAGTGCCCCATATCGATCCCATCGCGCCGCCCGATCGATATGGGAACATATCATTAGGCGCCACTCGAGTGAGCGATGCCTAATGATATGCACCCGTATCGATTCCATGGCGCCGCCCGATCGATATGGGAGCATATCATTAGGCGTCGCTCGGGGTGAGCGATGGTATGACAAAGGCCTTAGGGCTCGTCTAGGGTGCGTGCGACGCGCGACGCGATGCATGCGTAGTGGCCAAATTGATCGAGCGACGCGACTGATCATTTCGGACACTACACATGGCATCGCGTCGCGCGTCGCCCGCACACTAAACGACCTCTTACCGTAATTCAAAATGCGGCGTGCTATGCTGTGCATCGTATTACACGGCATGTTTACGCAGTATGCAGCAAGCATGTTCATATGCTCCTAATTACCATGCCTGCAGGTTTGAGATGGTCCAGAATTGCCCACAAATTTAATGGCAGCAAGTTCTCTTGAGAAAAGCACAAACTGCAACATTTTCGTCAAAGAACTAACAAGATTTCTTCAGTGAATTTAGGCAAACAGACTCCCCGATTCTGTTTTAATGCAGCTTCTTTCCTCTTGAAGGATTTTTTGTCATAACCTTCCGTCGATTTGGATATTCTACAACAACAGTACATGGTCCTGTGGAGGAGCTCTCGAACATCATGGCTTTCGTATGTGTCTTTCATAGACGAATTTGTAGTCAAGTGATGCTGCTCCTATAGTGATGCACGATGGAATATCGACTCTCCGGAACAATAGATGAATAAGACTGAAGAAATCCTTGTGCTCCTATCGTACTACACTGAGCTGTCCGAGACTAAATACGTACCTTTTCACCGAGTGACCCATAAATTTCTTAGTAACGATATAGGTTAAATAATCACGAAGCATACCTCCACGTGCATTACGTCCACAGAAACAATGCATTGCATGATGGCGAAGCTGTAGCCTTACGCATCATTAGAACATGTAGATTTGATACTTTTATTTCAGGATTTTGAATTTCACGCTCGGACTGCTCGTTCAAATCTCTCTTGAGATGGAGTTACCATTGCTGTTAGTGCAGAAAACACGTTCGCAAGATTTGTTGGGTGCAAAGCAGTTGGGTTTAATTCGTACAGTGTCGCGGTCTTTTTTTTTGTTGTTGCGATAAGTGAACTGTTCCTAAATTTACCCTATATTATGCAGTCCATGTGAGCTACGACTTGGCCATTAAATGAGGGATGTTGTAAATATTTTGAAAGCTTGCTTTCAGATTCAAATATATCATGCGCCTGCTTGAGATAATGGGCTTTCATGTGCTCTTCCGAATATATGACGCTCAATGAAGAACCGCGGCAATTTATCGACTCGAACGTGTTTCGCTTCCATGAGATGAAGCGCTCGATCTCTGCAATCTGCGAATAATGACCCCATAGTTTTCCTTATTAAAAAGCTAATTTTAGTCTAAAGATTAACGTTTGTATCTAATACGCTTTCCAAGACTTGAGGCCTTTTGAAGCCAACAAGACACGGTTCTCGAACTACAAGAGGCAACAAAATCCAACCAAGTCGCTAAACCTCAATTAAACTACTCAATCAGTTACAACAGCCGATTATTGAACAGTCAAATGGTGCAATGAAATATGCACTTAGATCAACACAGGGTAGACGTAATCCTCGGGTAACCATACTTACCCATATACGTGGTTGATGGAGATAAATCTTACGCTTTACCTTGTTCTCTCTAGTGGTCTGCTTACCCTGGCATATCCTCACCTTATCTACAGAGTGATGAACTCAGCTCCAGCAAATTGTACCGGGAAGGTGGGGTAATATGAACTTCGATTCGGTATTGCCAATTGGGCATGCTAAGGGATAGGAGCGAGAGAAAAAATAAACAGAGAAAGAAAGTAGGTAAGTAAGTAAGAAGGAACAAAAGAGCTAGAACCGCTTCTGCGATGGACCGGTAGTAAATAGTCCAGCGCTTCTAGCGATGATGATATAGCGATAGTGAACCGTCATCGCTACAGGCGGATGACGACCGCTGGTGAACAGTCGACCGCCTCCTAGCGATGATGATAGCGATAGTGAACCGTCAATGCTAGAAGCGGTTGACTATTCACAAACATGTCCAATTCACCAGCACCAGAAACCACCGAAATCATGTAAGACAGCCTTACTTTTGCAGTTAGGTACCGCACTCCTCGACGTCCCAAAGCATGGTTGAAAAGAAAGGGAAAAGAAAAACATAACAATATAAAATACGGCCGAAGCAGATCTAGGATGCAGGGGAGCTAGAATGGGTGCTACACATTAGCAGGGCATCGTCCTATGCAAAGCTTATTTGCTTGAAAGCACAGTAATTGTGACAGTTGTTTGTTCGCTATGAGCGACGATCCACCCGATCTTGAGGGGTTCAACATGGTAGACCAGCGTTGGAAGCAAGTAACCAAAACAGTTGAATAGTTAGAGCAAGCCAGAGGATGGTCCATCAGCGAAAAAAAAATATCGCAAATAGTAGAGAAGCGTGGTCAACGCAAACAAAGCTGACGGGGAAGACGGAAAATACGACAAAAGCAAAAAGACAAGATGTGTGCACGAGCAGCAAATTAACAAGCACAAAAACCAGAAGAGTTTGAAGACACGTGAAAAAGAGGCTAATTAGTAATTAGTAATTATTTAATGGGCACTGTTCAATGATTCAAGTGGGCAAAGTGTTCTCAGCAGTGATCCTAGCACCAAAAACTGGCATCGTAACGAGGAAGTAATCGCTACCCTTGTAGCAGACAGGTGCTTGACACTGCTCGTAACAATCTAATCTGCACTTTCTCCGTTTTACTGTGGATTTGATATTCTTAGCAGAGGCAGGCAATGAATAAACGGTTTCGTGGTTGCGCATTCACTTTTTTCCACACACCTGCGGTTGTTTGAAGATGCGAATGAAAAGTTTAACAGATTAGGGAACTTTGAGTGATATCAGAAGATGTCGCTGGTTCTTTAATCCAGTGAAACCTCACGCTATTGGTAAAAGACCTCGAAGAATCATCACCATCTCAGACCTATTGAATTGCAATGAATGTCCAAGCCATCTGGAAATATTGAAACGCCTGAGCGACACGATGACGCGTAGACTTGGAATCACGTGCCTGCAATTGGCAGCAGAAAGTAATGCAAGCAGCAGATGGATATGACGAGGCAAAGAGCACATGTAGCTAGTGAGGGGTAGGTTAGCATTCAAGCAGTTCAGGCAGCGATCGACGTCGAGCTATCGCTGATGTGAGCTGCACGGAGTAGAAGCAAGGCGGGCGACTCTACAGTGGCGACCGCCTACTGGAATACCATCGCAGGAAGGCATGGCGACTTTCATCTGCAAGGCGTGTGGCGCTCGGTGGCGATGCACGAAGTTTGCGTGCGACGGTCTCGCTAACACAATGTACTGTCGATCGCTTCGTCAGCGAGCATTCAACCTTCTGTCGCATCGTAGTGCGCTTCTATATTCAGCGCACTCGCATGCATCAGCATTCGTCTCGACACCGAGTCAGCAGGCCTTTGCCGCACCCCCGCATGACGTCCTCCATTCTCGGTTTCTTACGTCGCACAAAAATGAAGAGCTGAATATGAGATTGAACTATAACATCAGTTGCATGGAAACTGACGTGATTATTTCAGATTCAGCACCGATTGCACTGTGATTCAGCGGGCTGAACACGGAGAAACGCAATTAGCATGGTTACTGAGAGTGCTGTCCTTCCTTGGACGAAATACACCGTTTTCGCTTTATGCTGCACTCTTGAAATCAAAGCGGACACCTCGAAGTCGAAATAGACGCGCTTTAAGAAGCCATATTAATCTACTGTTTTAAGAAAAGATAAAAAACTTAACCTGTGCATGGTAGGGGAAATGACTACGCAATTTGAATGGGGAAATAAAATAAAATGACGTATCACCTAAATACTGCAGAGCTTTGTGTCGAAGAAGAGGAAAACAAATTTTTGCAGTGTATTGTGTGAAGAGATTACACCGCACACTATCATAGTGCTTGGCGATGATGATTTAATTGCTAATGTAAACGGTGATAACTATACAGTGGCGACAAGAAGAAGGCTGATCAGAAGAAGCAGAAGTATGCTCTTTGATTCCATGCTTGGGGGGCGTTGTTCATAGCGGTGACAACAAACTTCATTAGTCGACCACACAAAGAGTTTGACGCTTACAATCGAACCACGGTAACTTTCGCAGACGAGCGGGCACCAAATGTGCTTCTAGCGGGCACCAAATGTGCTTCTGGAACTGCCACTCAAAGCCGCCTTGAAAAAACTGACCATCAGTTGCTCCACTGTTACTATCGCTTCAGATGAGTCGGTTCCTGGCCGCATAGGGATCAGGAGTTGCATGTCTGCCTTCTTCGGTGTGGCCTTTGATGGTGACAATGTATCAATTAGTTACCAGGTATAGAAGTAGTGTAATCGACCCGCACACAATGGGCAGAGTGCTCCTGATTGCTTCACCTTAGGCCTATGTTATATTTCGGCGACGGGTCGGCGACAGTGTTGCGCGGGCTGCTACGCACTGCGTAGCAACCCGTGTAACACTGTCGCCGACGTCGCCAACAACAGCGTCGCCGAAGTATAACATAGGCCTTACGCTATGGCTCTGCAGCAACCACGAAATGGGAATCCAGGCGAAGCGAAACGTCATTAGAACCTTCTTTAAACAAAGCGTTTCTTCACAATATGTTATAGCCCTTCAAAGTTGCATAGCGAGTTCGCGACACATTGGAAAAGGACCGGAAGCAAGATGGCAGTGCCGACTTCGCTCAATAACACCGCATTTCAGTTTGCTTCATGTAGAGAGAAGGCAAAGTAATTACTTCCTTAACCCTCTTCTTGTTTTAAACTAGCGGCCTGTTTATTATCGTGAGGACCCGTAGCGGAGATAAACGATGTACACAACAATTCTGCTTTTATATGAATTTATCTGATTATGAAACAAAATAGTTATGAGTGTAAGTGTAAGACATACGGAAGGGTGAAGCGAGGAGTAGGTTACATTACAACATGAAAACAACAAAAAGACAACAAAACAGTTACTTGTTTACAACTTGTTATAAGAAAACTACATACACGGTCAGGAGGAGAGAGAGAGGAAGGGGAGGGCGCCCGAGCTCGCCTATGAGGGAGGAGACCGCCAGGAGGCGTTTTCTGGTCTCCTCTTTTTACAACCACCTCCCAGAGGGAGAACGACGGCTCCGTGAATGGTTGAATGGCTTGGACGCCCCCTCCCCCTCCCCCCACCCACACATGCGCAGATTTTTACAGAATTTGTTACTACCTGGGTAGGTCGATGCTCAGGATACAGGATTTGAGAGGTGAGCATATACAGGGTGGCCCATAAGTCCTGCAACAAAAACCATAGGCGTATAAAAAGGTAAGAATGCACCAAATTTGAACCACTTTTAAACCTTGTTTGCCCATGGTTTGTAGATTATGGTGGAGCGGTATTATTCATAAGGGACCACCCCTGGATTGATAAGAACCTTCAGATCGTGTGGCTTGCTTTGCAGCTCACGTCGCAGCCCCTCTTACGGAGTTTTACTTCTTATTCATTCCAAAGAAGATATTGAGCAATAGTTTTCCCCAGGCTTTATAGAGCACGACATTTTCTTTAAGATGGTTAATAAACAAAGATTGAAAATCTAAAGATTCAGAATTTTACAGCTGGTCTTTCGCAGGTGCAATATTTTGCAGATGGACTGAGAACCGCTACCACGTCCTTTTCTTTTGCTGTTACAGGAATCGCCTTACCAGAATGTGCGTTTTGCCTTTAAACAGCGCGATTGAGTCTCTAATATGCGGTGTTAGGTTTTCGTTCCTATCAGGCGAACATTTTTATTGATTTTCACTATTTTTACACAAAAACCTATGGAGTGTGGGGAGACATTTTGGAAAATCGTGTATGACAAAAACCTGCCATGCGTGGCCGTTGTTTTTATATCATCAGGTTCCCGCAAAGGTAGCATTAAACGCACTATTATTTTGACCGTTCTGAGATCGCTCAACTTTGAGAAATTTTCCATCAAATGAGGCAGAGGCTTAATACCCATATCAAACGACGCGCTCCAACTGCGCTTACAAATTTTTCCGTCTACTCTCTTCTCCTCATAGCTGTGTCTTCGATTCACTTGTGGCTTGTAGAGCTTTCCTTGTAGTTTCCTAGAAACTGCATACTGCTTAGTAATAGATTACGCACACGGCTGAATGTTGCATTTGTTCCAGCTGGTTGCTGCATCGTGTATGATCAGAAAATTAATAGCGTCCTTCTGTTGTAGTCAGATCCGTTCATCCAGTGTTCACTCTTGAGAAGCCTCTGCACTGCCCTACACAATACCATCATACTGCATGTTCAACAACCAATCTTCCGAAATTTAGTCACATCGGAACGGAAGCGCCCCACCACGGGCCAGAGAAGAACTTTCGGTAGTTTTACGTGAGAGCGCATTACTTTGTAATAAGAGCAGCTACAACCATGATAATTTCCAGAAGTATAGCACTAAGTATATCCTACATAACTGTTGGTATGCGGTTTTTTTGCAATTGGAAAAAGACAACCAATAAGGTCTCCTAATTTGTTGCAGGACTTATGGGCCACCCTGTAAAACCCTAATGATAGAAAACACTTGGAAAAGGCGCAATTTTTTTTTCAAAATTCAAATTTTAGAATTTTAAAGGAACATCATATTCCGTTTAGGGTCGAATTGCTTGAACAATAATAGTTGCTAATACCTTTGTTCTGAGTGGAGGCAAGTAGCTGTATGTATGTATGTCAATTTCAAATTCTGCTCACAGGGAAAACATGAATTAGATTCTTGCCGAAAAATATTCAATCAAAGAGGAACTCCAGGAGTCGTCGACGCTGTATGTAGGAAGGAAATTAAAATGTTCGAGATGAAACAGGGTAAAGAGTTAAACGATTTTGAGATTGCTAGCAGTTGTGAAAGTGATAACAAACAGAATGATCATTTGTGCTCGTCTTCGAGTCATTCATAAAAGATGTATAGTGGACAGAAGGAGAATGCTCACCGTGTCAGTGTGCAAGGAAAGCGAGAGCAAAATGACAGCTCAAGGATGAGTCAGAAAAAATCGAAAATGAAAAAGAATGCGACGACCGAGTGGACGTCGAAGTGTAGTGATATTGTGACGCACTTCGAACAGCATTAGCCATGTGGCATGCTGCCCACAATAACAGAGCAATGCTTTTGTGCGGGAACGAGTAGAGTGCAATATACGTCATATCGGAGACACGACTCCAAAACTACGTAAAGCAGTCGTATACACAGGTAACCATGACGAAATCAGACAGGCTGTAGAACGCTGCTCGATTTGAATATTCGGAATGGTGAATTACAGGAAGCACGGGAACTCCTGGAATACAAATTCTCTCGGCCGAATAGAATAGTAGCCGAAATCTGCTGATTATTGGTCGAAAAGCGTCGAAATCGCAAATGAGCTTTGGTTACGTGTAAGCTCAACTGCTCAAATTTTGATAGATCCTTCGAGAATGTCGAGTTGGCACATGATCTGTCAAAGAATAACACCTCAGCAACATTTTTAAATTTCCAAATGGAATCCATTGATAATGAAACTGCTCTAGATTTCTATTACGTTTAATTCGGTCCTGTATTCCTGGGGTGGACTGGTTTGGCTCGCTTAATAGTGTAAGTACGGTGGATGAGAAATACGAGCTCTTTATCAATATTCTTCACCACTGCATCGAGTTATTTGTTCCCATTAAAACATGAGGTTCGTTGAGTCAAAGCTTCCACCTTATCTGGAGAGGCTCTATAAGAAGAAGGTGAATGCCTGGCGGAAAGCGAAACAAACAGATAAACCGGAGGACTGGGCCACTTCAAGAGAATGTGAGTCTCAAATTTGACGCGAAACTCAAAAAATTCAATGCATCGGTGGAAAAAAGGATTGTTTGGTCGCGTTGTAAAAAGGCATTTTATAAGCTCTTGAAGTTCCGGCTGCGAGGGAAATTACACATACCTGCTCTTCGCTCTCCTTCCGGCAGAGTTCTCCATGGGATAAAGATAAAGCTGAGTTGTTAGCATCAACATTTGAGGAATATTTTAGAGTCGCATCCAGTGATGAAGCCGGGCCGGTAACAAGAGAGTTCCCCCTAATGGATGATTCGGTTTGGTTTCACAGGGAGGAAATACTTAACCTATTACTGAAATGGCCACCGTCCGAGAGCCTCACTCCTGATCACATTCCCTTAAGCTTTATTAAAAGAATCGCACATATAATAAGTAGTCCTTTAGAGTATATATTTAATCTTAGCTTTATGAGGGCTGAGGTACCTAGCAGATGGGTTCATTCCATTGTCACTCCCATTCCTAAGAAGCCACCTTATAATGTACCCACGAGCTTTAGACCAGTTAGCATTACTTCCATCTTCGCAAGGCTGTTTGAGAATATATTAAAGAAGGTAATTGTAGAACATCTTCAAAAATACTCTATCATATCGTCAAATCAACATGGCTTTCAAAAGGGTAAATCTACTGTAACGGCGATGACACAAACTCTTAATCATTGGACTAGGGATTTGGAGGACGGTAGAAATGTGGACGTTGTCTATTTCGACTTCAGCAAGGCCTTCGACAGGGTTTCACATAATAAGTTGTCAAACAAAATGAGAGCTGTTGGCATCCATCCGCGCATAGTTTCCTGGGTTGCATCATTCTTGTCTAACCGAAAGTACATTGTTCGTGTAAACGCCTCCTTTTCCGCTCCTAGATCTGCTATCAGCGGAGTGCCCCAAGGGGGTGTGCTTTCCCCCATTTTGTTCAATATTTACACGTATGATTTGCTTAAACTTCTTAGCGAGAGTGATGTTGCGTTTTGTGCGTTTGCTGACGATCTCAAAATCTATAAGCCAGTATCAAGTGCCGATGACATAGACGTTCTTCAGAAAGCGGTTACCAGTGTCTACCAATGGTCATTGGATTGGGACCTCCCTTTGTCTGAGGAAAAATCACGAGTACTTCATTTAGGCAATAGAAATAAGAAGCATCAATACTCTATTAACGGAACTTCGCTTAAATGTGTGAGTGAACTGCTGGACCTAGGGTTTCTTGTTCGCAGCGATCTCAATTTCGATGAACATTGCACTATGATAGCCAACAAAGCTACTCAGGTAATGTTTAATATGTTTAGAGCATTATCAACTAAGGATGCCAATGTGCTTCTTCAAGCGTACAAAATATATGTCAGGCCTGTATTGGAATATGGTACTCCTGTTTTTAATCCCCATAAAAGGAAGACAATTGCTTTGCTAGAAAGAGTTCAGAATAGCTTCACCCGGAAGCTCATGATACGTGCGCTAGGGTTCTTATATGACCGAATTCCTTCGAGTATTGAGAGAAATCTCAATTTTGGATTGCCCACTCTGTCTATTAGAAGAAAGCGTAACGACCTCCTCCTTTTTCACAAAATCGTTCAACGGGAAATTGGCATCAAACTCGAGGATCTTGTGACTGTGAGAGCAACAAACACTCGAGGTGGTCCAGTCAAATATGATACTGGTACTGCTAAACTAAATTGTAGGCGTTTCTTTTTTACTCACAGGACACTTTCCTCGTTTGAGAAGCTTCGCAAGAAGCACGATTTGCCACGGAGCTGCAATGCCTTTAAGACATTCCTCAAATTACATCTCAGGCTATGATACCGTCGCAGCCTTAAATGTCGTCCATCAACTCGGTCGCTCATCTTTATTCTCATTTCTTTTTTAGATTCGCTTGTAGTTGCTTCTTCTACTGTTTAGTTTGCGTTATTAATTGATAATTTATGGTCGTTCCCTTGATTTGTGTCTCTACGATAGTTGGTTGTCCACATTGATATTTTTCGTGTAATAAATAAATAAATAAATAAATAAATATATTGAAGCCAATGAGAAAATCTAACTCTGCGCAAGCTGAAATGTTTGACTCTGGGCACTGTGTTTAATCCAGTGCATGATTGATCTAGGGGCATTGCGTGTGTTACTTTGATAGTCCAAAAATAATCTTGCACTTGAACAGCAACGTTGGCGCGAAAACATCTTTTGCATACGGTATACTACGGCAAAGACTCCGCTTTGTATTTCTTCTCCAAGCACAACAACGGGTGGGGGGGGGGGGGAGAAGGCTTAGGAAAAAAGAAATAATTTCCTCTCTCGTCTGCTCTACAGTAATGCATCATCAAGTATAGAACAGTAATATATCATCCAATATTGTTTATGAGCATGTACATGAATTACAATGAACGCTGTTACACACTGATTAACTCTAGGGGTGCAATGCTGACGTACATAAAATTCCATTCATAACAATCTATGCGTCTGTGAATCACATTTAGTCGACAAAGAACCAGCGGGCTATTACTACCTGGTCAAGAACTCCAATTAGCTGCGTTTCCGAACAATAGCTAGCGCTTGTTGCAACACTAGGAACCTATACATATGTAGATCCTACAGCTAATGTTGATCAGTTCCAAATGTGCTTACTTGCCGAAGTCGCATGTTCCTTGTGCCGTTGTCCACCACAGGAATCGTTTCCGCGGTCGTCACTAAATGAGAATCCACCAGAGAGAGCACTAATCCTGAAAGGGATAATGGCTACCATTTCTCTATGAAAACAGCCGGCTGCAGGCCGACTTAGAGCGTGAACAAAACACGGAAAAGTTACTGGAACGTTTTCGCTCTTGCATATTCCAGCCAGGTTGCGTAATTGAATCGTTTGATATTACTGTCTTATACATTAAGGTCGATAATACTGCAGCTCTACAAGCACTTTCAGAAATGCTTGTCCAACACGAGATTATTATCACTATGTTCGGTTTAAGAAATTCACTTATAATGATACTTGTTAATGACTACCTGAGTTTCAATATCTTCAAATGGTCCGGTAAATAATTTTCGCAACTTGCTATGGGACAACGCTTAGCACTGCTCTTCATAGCGATATGCTTTACGAGCAAAGTGGAACGACCGGTAATAGGACGACTACCCATAATGTACTGTCGATACATCGATGATTGCTGTGTCGTAACAACAACTCAGTCCGAAACAAGCGTTGAACGAGCTGTTCAACACTCTCAACACACAACCACAGTACATAAAGTTCACGCGTGAAGTTCCGTGTGAAGGCTGGTTACCATTTTTGAACACACAGATTAGGGTGATGAATGATCAGTACAGTGTGAAATGGTGCTGCAAGGACCGCTTCAAAAATATCACCACCCACGCAAGGTCGGCTCATTCTTCAGTTGTGAAGCGAGCTGTGTTCCGCAACATGTTCAGAACAGCAGTAAGGGTGTGTACGGGTGATGAGGAGCGCGAGGAGTCTCGTGTGTTAGACTGCAGGATAGCTAACCTCAATGGGTACGAAGTGCGACGAAGCTATGTGCAACATGGGCGCAACGCTAACGCGTTTATCAATAAAATTTGTTTTAACTGCGTCTGATTTCGGATAAAGTCACTGCGGCTGTATGTCAATGCATGTTGCGAGCGGGCTTCGATACAGATGTTGTACTGGTAAATAATCCGAGAGACAACATTAAGCATCAACTTGTTTGCAATCGGTTGTAGACCGCGTATGTATAGACTGCAAGACTGCGTGATTTGTCCGCATGGAAGAACAGGGGACTGCGCGCAAAAAGCCGTCATTTAGCAGATAGAGCGTTTAACCTGCGGTGAGTTGTATATTGGAGAAACTGGAAGGCTGCTGGGCATCCGCGTTAAGAAACGTCATGCCGGAAAGAGAAAACAAAGCTTATTAACCTCCTTGAAAAGCACCGAAGGGAAGTCCACTCCGGTGACGATTTTAATGGGACATGCACAGTGTTGTATCATGAGGACCAAACAAGGACCAGAAAGGCTCTTGAGGCCTTCTGGATTCGCAGACGTAATCCATCCCAATACAATAGGAATGAGTACATATCCATTACCAGTGAACTCTTGCATTTCATCTCTTTGTGCTGCGAGATGTCGTGTACTGCTTCACGTACACTCTCAATCCAACCGTACTCCGAGCAGTATATTTGGCCGAGCCAGTATGTCTCACATGGCTACCAGTTGAGCCGGTTTCTTGGCGCTTGTGGCATATCGGTGAGTTGGCGCAGATGTAGTCTCTCTTTTTATTTATTTATTTATTTAAATGCACTCGAAGGTGCACTACAACGTCAACGAAAACCTGGAACAAATAGGTAGCCGTCAAATACAACAGCAAAATTAACATTCAACCAAATTAAAAAGGGAAACCTAACTACTTCATTAATTACCATCTGGCTATTTTTTTGGCAACTCCCGTAGCAACGAACCTTTACTAAGTAATGTTTAGAACGTTAAAAGTCAAAAAAGAAGTTAATCGTAGGAATATATAAAGCTATAATAAACCTATCCAGGATCAAGCATAGTTCACGAAAACAGAACGCATATCGATATTATCGATATTAGCGCATTTTTAACACTCTTAAGAAAACGTTGGCCGTGTAAGGGTGAATGCGACATTTCTGACCCAATGAACTCTACAGAAATAATCATTTAGAGCTTCTTTCAGACCTTGAGAAAAAGAGTTCGTCGAAACGTCGGTGGCAGTAAAGGATTTCATACCATTTCTCAGGCAAAGAAGTGAAAAACATAGAACAACCGAGGACAGCCAGGGCGCATAACAAGGAAAGGTTCCCAACTCAAGGTGAGCTTTTGCGATACTATTTTGGCAGGATATAGGGCGCTGTGAACGGAGTCCAGAACCGCAGTTAGTTTTTGCTGAAGGCTTTTTTTCAAGATCTGAAAAGGAGGTTTGAAAGGGTCAACCCTTACGACACCCCACTACTTGTGCTTCGGCGGAGCAGTTGGTAGGAGGGACGCCTCATTGGAGCACACCGGAGGGGTTTTAAGTTCGAGTCCGCGTACTGCCGAAATTCTTGCATATATTAGTTTGCTTGTTATTACGCTTTCTCATGCTAACAGGAGTCAATTTTAGACTATCAGTGCTTACAACAAACCACAAACCAAGGCAGCCTATTTGCGCCTTCATGTGTGCTAGTTTTTTTTAAAAACAAAGCCTATCTGCACCATATAATTTCTCTGGAAATAAAAAGTCCTGCCTTGTCTTCCCTTTTAGTCAACAGCAATGGTATAAATCTATGAAACAAGTAAAACACAAGCGCTTGTCTCACCAACAGCATCTTCCAAAAGCTAGTGAGGAACAATCTTCTCCCTGGCAAAGAACGACCACTTCTTCTTCGTTGAACGCCTAATCCGTGGGAGTGGCGAAAGGTCCTGGATGATCATCGACGTATCCAGCTGGCACCCACGCGTATTACAGACATAGGAAAGTCCCACTTTCATTATACTACCTCTAACTTGAAAAGTCTCTTCTTCCTGACAGTCGATATCTTCATATATGGTATCCAGGATGAGTCCTTTCATGGCATCCACAACCGCAATCTCTCCGATTGTCGGAGGAGTGAGATCCAGTGTGAAGATGGAAAGTACTCGGCCGACAACACGTTCAGGTAAGAACGAGATTTTCAGCACAATTATGTACCGATATGCCCGGGTCCATAATATTCAACCGTAAGGTATGCGTAATTGTGTGCAGTTACGGTATCATTGGCGATATAGTATGATATAGGGGTGGTGCAGATAGGCGTTGTTGAAAAACTAGCATTAATGAAAGCGCAAATAGACAGCATTGATTTGTTTTAAGCATTGAGTCTAAAATCGCCTCATGTGATTATGAGAAAGCGTAATAACAATATACTAAATAGTGCAAAAACTTCGGCAGTACACGGACTCGAACCTAAAACCCCTCCGGCGTGCTTCTATGAGGCGTCCCTCCTACCAACTGCGCCGTCGAAGCACAACTGGTGGAGTGTCGTAGGGATTGATGATAGTTGCGCGCACGCTTCCAGACCTTTTCAGGTCTTCAAAAAAGCGTTTAGCAAAAACTAACTGTGCTTCTGGACTCCGCTCACAGGCGCTACATCCTGCCAAAATAGCATCGCAAAAGCTCACCTTGAGTTGGGAACCTTTCCTTGTAAGGCCAGCATGAGACCTGCGTGAGACGGGTCCCCTCTGCTCGAGGTGTGCGACTTATATACTACGTCTTAGGCGGAGCCACCCGAGAGTGACAAATCATCGTGGATCTGGTATCCACGACACTCCCGAGACCAGGCGGAACTATGTTCTCTTCTTCTCTGCTGAGTGTAAAAGTTGCAGAGCCAGAAGTCGTGAGTTGTCACGACAGCCTGCCAGACATGAGCAAAATGAGGGTGTAGTCGTTGTTGTATGCCTCCCCCTCACGAGTGCCGTTTCCATATAGAAGATGTTTCGTTGCACTTTTCCAAACATTTTTGTCTTTTCCAAACTCTGTCGAGGCAAACATTCCAATACAGCAGCACATTTTTCCTTTTTCCGAAGTCTGTGGAGAAAAACCAAGGAGTACACATTCCAATACAGACGAGAGAGGACTTATACAATTCTGCGTTCATTACATTACTTATAGAGTGATGGAGAAGACTCCAATAGAGGTGATGCGAAAATCTACAGCAACAATACTAGTGTTGATAATACCTATAGACTAATGACCAAAGAAGATATGCACTAGGGAAAATTGTGCCCAGAAATGTGCCGTTATACCGCTGTGTTATGCCGTTATACTGTTGTGATATGCCTAGCAGCAAGGTAACTCTAACTCTAGCTTGTTCTGTTTGTTTGTTTGTTCTTCTTCCTAACCCTAGTTAGTTTCCATTTATTTTTATGTTTCCCTGTTTTACCTAGTTTATCTGCATTGTTGGTCATTAGATGTTGTGATATAGGCGCATTGTCGGAAGCACAATTGAATTGTGTTGAACTGAATTGAATCATTGGGACATCCGCAAATTTTCCATGGAGTCAAGCGTTCCAGGCCTTTTTTTATTAATATAATCTAGTGTTGCTATGCTCAGGATGTTTATTCTCAGGAGTGTTTAGTGCTGAAGGCTTGTTATCTAATATATTAGTTTTTCTTATTGAGTTATATTATCCTATTTCTATTTCGTTACGCTTCCTATGGCAGCTGTCTAGCTGGTGTTGATGAATCTCTTGGCTTATAAATTATTTTGAACCCACGTGCTAGGTAAATTACATACGGCGCTCCATGGGGCCACAGGTGTGATGTTCCAATATCACCACCTATATATAAAAGAGTTTGTCCGTCGAGTGATCTAATCTAAGTGAGATACGCCGCATTCGCCGCATCACCCACAGCGAGAGCGGTCGAATGATCTAACCTAAGTTGGGTACGCCGCATCACCCATAGCGAGAGCGGTCGAATGATCTAACTTAAGTTATGTACGCCGCATCACCCACAGCGAGAGCGGTCGAATGATCTAACCTAAGAGAGGTACGCTGCATCACCCACAGCGGGAGCGGTCGAGGGATCTAACCTAAGTGAGGAAGGCCGCATCATCCACAGCGAGAGCGGTAGAAAGATCTATCTATCTAATCTAATAAATGAGGTACGCTGTATCATCCACAGCGCGGTCAAAATTTCCCATTGAACGTGGGAATTGCTACAGCATGGAAAGCGCATCCTTTTACTGCTTGACACAACAGCACTTACGCGCGTTCCTGAGCGTCCAGATTTAGAAGCCGTGCCGCCGACTTCGTGCCATTAGCATAAGAAGACCACTAAAGGGGGGAAGAGTATAAGGGGGAACTTCGAGGGTGGAGAATCGACAGCGACCAGGAGGTAGCGACTTGCAGGAAGCATCGGGAAGGGGGGGGGGGTCGATAGGGGGATCAATGAAGCATTAAGGAGGGACCAGTAGGGAGTTAGCAATCAGGGGGAAGGAGCAGTTAAGAGGATCAGTAAGGGGATCCATTACCAATAAGAGAGTACGGATTTAGAAGATGCGACACCGATGACACGCTATGGGCGTTCGCTCGCCGTCGTTGTGTGTGAGCGTGGGAGAGCTACTTAATTGGGGAGAGTGTTAACGAGGATTCCTAGGGGGAGGAGAGATCGACCAGGAACAAGGAACCTGGAGGCGGAACCAGGACGGGGAACCAGCAAGAAGGGAGCCGTAAGAAAATTTATACGCGAAACAAGGAATCTGCCATATGCGCAGCCTCTTCATGCTCGGCACAGCGGCAACTGTGCGCGCTTCTGATCCTCTGCATTCAGAAGGTGGGTCTTCTGAGGTGCTGGTTTCAGAGGACAGGTCCTCTACGCCGCCCTAGAAGCATCTGAATTAAGGAATTGTGTCAACGGCGTGCTGCGGCGTGCAGGCGCTTTCAGAATTCAACATGGGATGCTGATCTACAGAGGAAGTATAGCCTCCTCCTGCTTGACACAACGGCAACTACACCCTCTACGTCGCGCCAGAGGCATCTGGATTAAGAGGCAGGAGGTATCTGGATTATCCTAGGAGGTGATTTCAGACAAATTCCTCCTGTCGTGCCAAAAGCAGGACGGTCCAAAATTCTGAACGTTTCTATCAATGCTCCCCACTGTGGCCTCATTTCTTTAAATACAGATTGACTGAGAATGTGAGGACGTTCAGCGGTGGAATCGGTTGGTCTAACTTTCTAATTCAACTTGGAAACGGAGAGCTCCAAAACGATTCCAATAAAGTGAAAGTGCCCGACGATATGCTGAGCTCTGGAGATATAGCAGATGAGATATTTGGTGATATAATGACCTTAGAAGATATGTCCGCTGCAGTCGGCAGAGCGATTTTGACGCCTAGGAATTTCGACTCTTTGGAGGATAAACAACAAAGTGCTTTCGAAACAACCTGGGCAGGAGAAGATTTACAGAAGCATAGATGAAGTTATGAATGACGAATCTGAAGCTAACAACGACACAGAGTATTCATTGGAGTTTCTGAACAGCTTGATACCCCAGGGATACCCGCCACATGAACCCCATCTAAAGAAAGGAGCAGTCATAATGCTTCTGCGGAATCTTAGAGTCAACCAGGGTCTATGCAATGGTACGCGACTCACCGTTGAACATATGGATAGGTACATTCTAGGCTGCAAAATTGCAACTGGAGCGAACAAAGGACAGTACGCGCTTATTACTAGAATAATATTCTGTCCGCCTGCCTATGACACCTCACCGTGCAGATTTAAGAAGAGACAATTTCCTGTGCGTTTGGCCTACGCAATGAAAATAAACAAGAGTCAGAGACAAACATTCGACAGAGTCGGTGTATACCTCCCCAGCCCATTTTTTTCTCATGGTCAACTGTACGTGGCGTGCTCACGTGTTCGACGAGATCAAAATTTGGCTACCACCAGGACGGAAGACTATATCAAACGTAGTATTCACCGAGATGTTTGAGTAAAAATTAAACCATTTTCGTTGCGCTATGAATAAATTTTTTTGAAGCGCACATCTTTCTTTGTACAAGAGAAGTTCCTGAGAAAAAGACTAACTGTATCACCCCGCGAAGCGGGCAAGTGCGAGACACGCCGTTAGGCGTGTCGCAGCACTTGTATTCTATAGTCCGCTTGGAATCGTTCACATACCATTAGAAGCCTCGTCTATAGGACTGTCTAGGGGACGTGCTCTTCGTTGGCACTCGCCGACATGTACGCTGCCCGTGTAGGCTGGTTTGCCTAATCTATTTAAACCAGCAGTCTACAAATTTCTAACGGTGGCCTTAAATCCACCGTCAGGTCTTTCAAAAATTAGGGTTTTTTCTTAAACTCCTACATATCCATCCTTCCGCACTAGGCACCTCCTACTCACCCCCTTTTTCCTCGTCTTTTGGAGTTTTGTTGTCAGTGTTTACAATACTGATATGTGGACGACGCTTGCTTGCATGGGAAATCTGCCTAGATTGCTTGAGAATGTTCTTCGGCTTTTTTATATGGCGCGTCTTATGACCTATTCAATAAATAAATGAATAAATAAATACTGGAGAGGACGAGGAGAGAACTGCATTGGAAGGAGTTAGCTGCGAAGTCGGGACAGAATCTGTTTGGTCGAGGAGTAGGAATGAAATGCAGGTCTTAATGACGGGGCGAGGAGGCGGATCCTTTGAGCAAAGAAAAGACACAGTCATGGGAAGTATGTACATGCTGTGTAAGGCACAAGTTCGCTGAAACTTATTCGAAGCGACGACAGAGTTGCGTTGTGGAAGCTACTAGAGATACAGTTGTCAGAAGGAGACGAACGTTGATTTGTGGTGTCTTGAGTGAAAAGGCGAAGTCGACGGCAGCGCTAGTGTGTTGGCTCGTTTCGTCTATATTTTTATCTACCCTTTTTTGTTTCTGTTTTTTTCAACTATTCATTTAATAATTGTTTTCTGTATAAATAAGAATTGTACTCAACTTTTTTCTATACTTTATTTTATTTTTTCTTCTTATGCAACTACTACTAAAAGGTTTACCCTGAGTATTACCAACTAAAACGATTACCAATTATGTTTTCTACATGAGCCGTGATTTTATAGCTAGAACCGCGTTATGATTGATGCCAAAGAAATATTAGGGCGATTCATATGTTTTTGCGATTTTTTATTTATTTTTCAAATTTTTATATATCTTGATCAAACTAACCTTACTAATCGAAATATCGCCCATGTTTGTCGAGCACTGTGTCCATCGTTCCAGCAGGGAATCAATGCCGAAGCAACAGAAATCCGAGTTTCGATTCGAAAAGTGACGAAGGTAGGATTCGAGTGCCGCTCAATCGTCGTATCATTTTCCTTCCAAAAAGTGAGCTAGCGATCGGAACAAATGGTGGTCAGTTGGGGCAAAGTCTGGTGAATAGGGTGGGTGGATAATCACTTCCCATCCTAGTAGTTGAGCTCCAGGCGAGTCATTTATGAAGTATGCGGTTTTGCGTTGTCGTGTAGGAAATAGATCTTGTCCAGTTGTGGGCGTTTAATTTGAAGAGCGTAGCTGAGGTTTTGTAGTTGGTTGCAGTACAGCAGACTGTTAAGGTGGCATCAGAAGGAGAAGCTTCCACTACACAACACCGTGAAAGTCCCAGAAGACAGCATCTCATTCCTTGGGTGCAGATCACATTTGGGAACTTGTGGCGGTTTCTCCTGGAGTCCGAGTACGCCTTGCTGTATGTGACGCATACTACAGTACCCAGTTCTCATCTCCTGTAATGAACGAGTCCAACTAGTCAAAACCGCGAGAGCGGGATAAGTGGAAAAGGCATGCATCAGCTCGTGTGGCATACTGGTCAGGTATCAGGTCCCACCTTCGTCACCTTCGGGTTTCTATCGCCACGGCATCCATTCCTTGCCGGAAAGATGGGGGACAGTCATCGACAAAGTGGGGCAATATTTCAATGAGTAAGGTTAGTTTGATCAAATTATATAAAAATTTGAAAATATCAATAAACCGCAAGAACATATGAATCCCCTAAAAGTAGCAGCAGCGGAAACGTCAAGAACGTCAAGAACGTCAAGACGTGTTGCATCAAGAATCCTGAACAGATTATCCTTCCAGTACTCTCTGCTAAGAATCTGTGGTTTTTATTTAATTTCATGTGGAGAGTGTCCAGCGTTCTCAAGCGCTCTCCAGTGATGACCACTGAAACATCTCGCCACTACTTTCCTTCCATTTTCTTGTGGATCCTAGTTATCCTAAAAGAATTCGCACCTGGCTGGTCATTGGGCGGTGCCAGTCTAGGATGCATGAGGATTCTAAGAAGTGCATGAGCTAGCGTTGAGCTGTGATTCCCTTTGGGCCGCGTCACGCCTTCTACTTCTATGGTACATCGTGGAGGCCATTAGAATACGTATTTGGCGTATACAATGACTTGCGGCGGTCAGCCGATGAAGACGTCAGCGCATTATTCTTCCTAGAGAAGACTGGTACCAATTAACCACCACAGAGCGATGGAAGACTTGCTTGGCCTGGGCGAGAAATCCAAACCAGGAACCTGATATCGGATGCACGCGACAGACGGCACTTCGTCCGAATGCGCTACACGGGTCAACATAGTATTAATAATAATAATGATATTAATACTACTTAATTAGGCTCGAAGAGCGCAGAACCCAGTTGCGGACTCCTCTAGAGAGATAAACTTGCAATTCGATTTCAATGTCTGAGCCGGAGTATTTACCCCGCAACTCCATCAATAAAGAGTGCGCAAATATTACAGCTACTTCATTTCTCTTCGACTATTACGGTTGTCAAGGCAGTCTTATTGGTGGAGGGGGGGGGGGGGGTGGAGGAATTACGGAGCGCGAAAGTAGCGGAAAATACCCAGATGTCTCCTGTGTGCCTGGAAACTGCCGCCCTAGGGGGTAGTCGAGATCACTGAACACGAATCTGAAGTTCGTTTTTGAAGTGTTGATCGCAACCAGTCGATATTGACTAAGTTATCAGTTAGTGTACATTGTGCCACACGAGGTTTTTAGGTGGATCTTTATTTCAAAGGGCGTTTCGATTTCACGTCATCTTCAGAGGCCTGAATGTGGTGCATAAGTCAACCTGGCACTCTACCCAACCAAGTGCCTTAACTACCCTAGCATTCTCGACCTACATCCACGACCATAACAAGAGTCGAAATGGGAGAAGCGAACCCATCAATTGGATCCACCGCAGGGGCTGATACGCCTACGTAATTGACCAGTAGAGGCGAATGACGCACACTGTGCATCACTGTCACGACCGGTCGTCTACAATTCACAATGACGCACAAATGGCAAGAAGTCACTCGTCGCGGAAAGGCCCTCATTTTGGTTGATCATCACTGGATTTCTCGCAAAAATCCAGAATGCCCCCAACGCTTTCCTCGCGAGAATATCTCCCTCAATGGCCAAAATTGTACATTTCACCACGTATTCATTAGCGCTATGTGCATCAATCGTATGAGCAAGGCGTGCTCAGACTCCAGGAGAAGCCGCCACAAGTTCCCAAATGTGACTTGCACCCAAGGAATGAGATGCTGTTCTCTGGGACTTTCGCAGTGTTGTGTAGTGGGAACTTCTCCTTCTGATGCCACCTTAACAGTCTGCTGTACTGCAACCAACTACAAAACCTCAGCTACGCTCTTCAAATTAAACGCCCGCAACTCGACAAGATCTATTTCCTACACGACAACGCAAAACCGCATACATCAAAAATGACTCGCCTGGAGCTCAACTACTAGGATGGGAAGTGATTCCCCACCCACCCTATTCACCAGACCTTGCCCCAACTGACTACCATTTGTTCCGATCGCTAGCTCACTTTCTGGAAGGGAAATGATACGATGATCGAGCGGCACTCGAATTCGACCTTCGTCACTTTTCGAATCGAAACTCTCGGATTTCTATCGCTACGGCATCGAGTCCCTGCTGGAACGATGGAGGACAGCGCTCGACAAAGATGGGCGATATTTCGATGAGTAAGGTTAGTTTGATCAAGATATATAAAAATTTGAAAAATAAAAAAAATCACAAAAACATATGAATCGCCCTAATATTTCTTTGGCATCAACCATAACGAGACTTCTAGCTATAAAATCACGGCTCATGTAGATAAACAAGCTAGCTTCTGTTTCACTGCTGTCAAATTTTGCCACAAAGTGGATCACTGACCTTTTTGGATAAGGTTCAACATTGTTACTGTCTGTGTCTAGTAGGTGAACTAGACGTTTTCATTCTGTAGCTATTTCTGTAATAAAAAGAAACTTGAGAGCAGGTGTCATCACAACTTTTAGGTTATCCTAATGCTTACCTCACAATATCAGATGTAGCGTTGCGCAGTGCTCAGCAGGGCGCATTCCTCCTGTTTTCTTAAATTTCTTATGAACTGTGGACATAGGAGTAAACGAGAGTTATGATCGGCAGTAATTAAATAGGCTACAACATGTACTTCTTTGCTACTTTCATGTGCATCGACCCTGCACCAGTTTGGAGAAGAGACCCTTGGCTTACAGTTGAATGCGTTTTCACATCTGTAGCTGTTAACCACTGTGACGAATAAAATGTTCCTTTTTTCATTTCTGGCATTCCTCCAGCTGGTAAGTGACCTTCGAACAATTTCATGTGTACGTGTCTCGCATAGCGGTGCAGTGCTAGCCAGCATCAATAAACTAACTACAGTACAGATCGCATAAGATGAGAAATACAACCGCAGACAACAGACGAGAATGTCCCACAAAAATTGTTGTGTGAATTCAGGATTCCTCAGAGGTTATCCCATTCGTCGTAGGCAGAATTTGGCTGATATTCTTCGTCGGTCGACGGCTTCTTCTTCAAAGCAATCTGATTCTGAAAAGAAAAATGGCGACATTTGGCTCATTATAGCTGTGCCCCTCGAGAAGCATCATCGAAGCCCAAGCACTATGATTTGAACATCCTTCAAGAGACCACTGAAAGAAGGAGGTTCGAAAAATGTTCAGATTGCCGTCTCGCTATTCGTACGCTAGTGATACTTTTCGGAATGTTAGTAGTTGAACTAAGTGTCACGCTTGCCGGGAAAACCTCCTCATCATTTCCCAGTTCTTAAGGAAGGATGGACTTTCAAAATAATGAACCTCTGAGGTGTAATGTCTAAGGTAAACCCTTACCTGCTCCCTTTCAAACTGCCAGCTTTCGAAGTCTCGAAGCGTTACTTGCACAAATGATGTCACGTAGTGCTGCTCTTCTGTACGCTGATATTTCTGGAGCAGATCGAGAGCTAAGTCCTTCAGTTCGGCCAAGTTTAGCGCTTCACACTCGCCTACCAATCTAAATAACTCTGGTGATTTTTCAAAACAAGTTTCCAGACCTTTTTAAGTCATATAGTCACGTGCTATTGCCGTTGGTAAACTGGATCGTAATTCCTGCCTAGGTCAGCCAGGCCTTAAATTTCTCATTTCTTTTTCTCAATTTTTCATGGCATTAGAAAGTTCCTCTCCCGAACCATCGTTGTTGGTCGACACCCATCCTCAGGTAACTAAGTCTATAAGTGAAGCCTATAGTATGTAATTAGGTTCGTCTGTCAGTATGAATGCGTCCGCCCATTATTGCAAGATAGATGGTCGCGCGGGTCTTCATGGTGTTTAAACAGAACAAACCAACCATATATTGATCGGCGCATATTTACCACTATATAACTGTGTTAACCGTCGGTGACGTCTGAGTGATCTTACCCGTGCGTGATACGTCTCTTCGTATTCCGCGCGGGTAGATTTTGCCATCTAAGGCCTATGTTATACTTCGGCGACGCTGTTGTTGGCGACGTCGGCTACAGTGTTAGCGTCGCCGACACGTCGCCGAAGTATAACATAGGCCTAACGTAGGATGTTGCTGCAGCAGGGGAAGCGTGGGCTCTTCCTGCTTGACAGAACGTCAACTGCGCGCGTTTGTGAGCGTTCGCACTCAAAGTACGTGTCACCGATGTCGCGCAACAGGCATCCAGAGTAAGAAGGCGCGACCGGGACGAGTGTCCGAATTCAGAAGACGTGTCATCGAAGTAATGCAACAAACGTCTGGGATTCAAATGACGTGTCACGAATGTCGTGCAACCAGCGCCTGAGTTCAAAAGGAGGGGCACCGTCGTTGAGTAGCATCTGATTTTGTAGTGTCAACGGTGCTCTGTGACGAATGCTGTTGAGCATGAAAACCTGAGGACAGAAGTACTGAGCAGCACAAACCAATGAGGTTACTGGAAGGTTCGGAGAGAATGCCTATGATAAAGCTGGGGCAGTGGATAACGGCTTCATGCCGTAAAAGTACACAGCAGAGCCTAGACGTTGGCGGATTTTAGGTTTGACGAAAATTGCTTTCCATAGGTTAGTGATGTGGCGATCGGCACCTGAGAGTCACGCCGTTAGGCGTGTCAGGGCACTTGTATGATTTAATGCCAAAATTGACTTCTTTATGATGAAACCCCTTGTACATAGTGATACACACAACTGCAGCTCAAGGTTAGAATCGTTAGCCCATTGGAGGAAAACGTTTGATCTTATCATGCTTTACAAGATTTTGTCCGGGCACTCTGGAATTAAACCGCAAGCGCGTTTTCGACCGAGAGCTTCGAATACTAGGGCAACCTCGCGAACTTCCTAATTAAATAAATAGCTGACGTCGTGACTCGCTTCTTCTTACTATTGAGGTGTCACGCCCTTTCCTGTTGTTGTTATGGCCTTTTCTGTTTCGTCATCATCTTTCGCAGCTTTTTACCTTTTCTACACATATGCATTGACCTGTGTAATAAATAACTATAATTATGGGAATTACAATGCGACAACGTCAACAACCACGACTTGTTTTGTCCGATATGGTTTTGTCAGCTGATGCTCGTCTGAGGTTAAAGTGACACGAATGTGTTCGAGACCGATTGGCATTCTCATGGAGCATTACCAGTCATCCACTTACTACTTGGTGCTATCGATTTCAGCAGGGATTTAACCGTTAAGGATGGAACTCCGGACAGTATCCCTACTAGAGATGGTATTCATAAATGATGGCGATCGTACGGGGCAGACAACAAGACTCGAAAATTGATCAGAAAATGATCAGAAGCAATGGATTTTCCGTGTTTTGTACACTGTCATCTCTCTGGCAATAAAACGAAAACGGTCGATATTAAAAATACACCATTAGCACACAATAGTGAATCGAAATCATTTTTCTCACTGAATGTTTCAGAAAGTATTAAGATAACTTCTCACTACCAGCGGCGAAACAGTTTTCGAGAGACGATCATAACCGCATCACGCCACGAAATGATCAGCAAAAACCCGACTATTTGTAACTTCGTGGGCTTATTTTATAAGCTGGTCACGTCTGAGTAAGGATATTCTGTTCCGTAGCAAGTGTTTATTGTGAAGGTTGAGAGCGCTTTCACTCAGCTGAGATGCCGGCTCGAGCATGGACTGGAACTATGTAACCTACCGAACTGGTAAGTAAAACTGTCCAAGGAGAGTCTCTTGTCAAAAACAGATTTCCATGCCGCATTTGAATTGAAGTAATTTCAATAATGGCTAGTCATCGACGTATAAACAGAGTAGAAACTAACTTGGCCAAGTCGTCTGGCTTACTCGGCAGAGCTAGCGAGGGCACGAATTTCTCCTTTTTCAGTCGGAGATATGCGAGTATGTGACGAAACGTTTTAGCGTCACGATCCAGGTAGTAGTTCCCACCCTGCAATTCCAAGCTATAACGAAGCAATCAACTCGTGCTGCTGGGTAAGTACTCTACTCCTGCAATTCAACCTCAAACAAAGTTTACGTTGAACTTCACCTTGTCGGTTGCAATGGGTTTTACAGTTCCTGGCTTGAACCACTCAGCCAACTTAGACCGTGGGTCGGCCAACATGTCTGTTCGACGAACCTGAAATTACACGACCTGCGCTCTGTTCCATAGGTATACGAGCACTTTATGTAGCAGTGCTTGTGGCGAACTTAGTAAGCTGGAAGTGATTCTTAGGTTTTCTTCAGTCGGGAAAAATATACCACTAATATGCTTATGACACAGATGTTGCACTTGATCAAGCATATGGCGCAATGGCATAGAGCATCCCTATTGGCTTATGCTGATTTCTGTCGAATATCAACGGAATTCCAAAAAGAGAAAAATCGTCTTCAGCAACAACTCCTTCTCCTTGTTCAGTTGCTGATATTCGACAGAATTCAACATAAGCCAATAAACGCGACACAGATTCTTATTGGGCAAGACATCCTCTTCCGAAGGACATATAACACCAAGCAAAAAAGTCCACCCCAGAGCAGGAGCTGTCGGTAGAAATTCGGACGGAAAAGTCGGACGTCCCAATTTGATGACCTAAAAATCAATGAAGGACAAATGATCAAATATGACCAACACGTATTCTTGTAGTACTGCACATTATCTTCCAACTGCTGTAAGAACTGCGCACAAATTCCAAACCTAGGCGGAGAGAAACGGCTGCTCAGATGGTCAGTTTTTCACTTTTTCACTTTTCACTTTAACGACCTAAAAATTGACAAAATTGAAGATGAAAAAGCGAAATAAATGTTCTGATAGAGCAAATCATTCTTTTTCGAAAGCTGTATAGCGCTATTCAAAAGACCGCCGGGAAAATCCGCAATGAATCGTTGAAAAAAAACGGCGGGACTTATAGGACAACCTAATACTTGAGACATTTTCTCATACGGATGTAAGATATCATATATTTTTCAGAAAAAGTCGGTTTTGCTCGATTCCACAGGTACACCAATACATTTTCACGAAGTTTTTCTATATCTCTTTTACTAAATGTTTCTATGTAGATCAATCTCAACAGTTATTTCATGGGAAAATTCGTCGCATTCTTGGAGCTTAATGTAGTTTGCGAAACATTGCTGCTGTCGAGACTGTCGAGACTGTGGAAATCTTAAGTAAAGAATACGAATGTAGATGTAGATCATGCTACCGACTTTTACATTGATAGTTGAAGTAGAAGCTTTCACTTTGTTGAGGTGCTTACTAAACTGAAAGCCTAAACTAGTGCTTTCATAAAAACCAGAAACAGCGCTGCTACCTTATGTTTTGTGGAATAAAGAACCTTCCCGGCTGAAGCAGCCTGAAGAGATTTGAGATCTAATCTAGTCTGGGAGGGGACAATCCTAAGGTTTGTTTGCACTATCATGCCACATCGCCACCTTATTTGAATTTGTCCACGAGTCGTAAATATAATGGGGAAGCAGCGGAAGCTCTCGCTCATTTTCAGGGAGAGGATTGTGATTTAATACCTCATGTGTCCTCCTCCGAGTAGATCCAAAGTTTCTGACAATAGAAATGAAGCTGAATTACATTGTTCTTTATCGTCTACATCGTTACGTGTACCTTACTTCCTATGATCTGCTTTCTGCACTAACGGGGTATTTGTCGGTGAATGAGTGAATGGTTGATAAATCGTATTGTGACTGGTGATTTTAGATATCACAAAAATTCGGGGTTTTTTCAGTGAAGAAAATCCTCCTTGAAGGAGAAATAACGAGGTCTGGTATTTTCTCATCTCAAGGCGCCAGCTCTGCTCTAAAATTTTGCAAGTGACTTTAGGTAATCAAATCTGGCTGTTAAATTATAATTTAAAAATATATAAAATTATAATTTGACACAGCCTGCTGCATAAATCCGTGCCAGGTTTTATTGAAAAAATTTCGTGTAAATGGTATTCACACTATTAATCGAGCTATCATAGCGAAACTTTGCACAAGACCATGGATCAATCTCAACAGTTATTTCATGGGAAAATTCGTCGCATTCTTGGAGCTTAATGTAGTTTGCGAAACATTGCTGCTGTCGAGACTGTCGAGACTGTGGAAATCTTAAGTAAAGAATACGAAAAAAATTGAAGCAGCATCCATAGAACTTGCGAGAAGAGAAAGCGATAGTTTCGGCGGAATTCAGAAGCTCCTACAGCTTCAAATTCCTTTTGAACAAGAAAAGTTTATCTATAGTGTTCCTATCATATTGCTACTGAAAAGATGGACTTAAAGATATGCCTGAATGATTTCTACTGAGGACAACAATGCGAAAGCTTTCGACCACAACATCAGAGCTCCAGCATGCATAGAAACCCTTAGAAATCGCTCACCGTGTACTTCTTTCCTCCGACATTAATATTGAGTATGTCGTCTGCATGACGACCACGAGACATTATGTGAAAATTCTGAAATAGGCCGGTCTTAGCCAATACGCAGTTCCACGAAGCATTCATTGTATCGGCGGCTATTGGAATTCAGTCACCGAGCAGCTCCAAAGTTGTGTTTAACGCGTTGTGATTGACAGATCGCTCAAGCCGTCCTCTATTTCACGGTTTTTTGAAGATAATGATCATGCCTTGGAATAGACCTTGGTTCTATTATAAATAAAACGTTATTTTTTAAAAGTAATATTGATGTATCTGACTAATAGCAGAAGTCGTGAGTTGTCAATTCTACAAAAACTCAGAACCAAGAATAGTGCCTTCACGGCGTCTTTATTTATGTTTTGAGAAATGAATTTGCATTTCAAAAAGAGATGAACCGTTCAAAGCACCGCTGAAAGCATAAAGCAACTAAGTGATCGAAGTGAATATAAACACCTTTTGCTGACCTTTTTAATACAGATCCCTTTTTCCTAAACAATTTAGCACTGCTAAATCTGTATTCGAGAAAACCACTAAACCCACAAAAGTAACTGAGCACTTGGAAGGAAAGTGGAAGGAACGAATCTAACGGCTTGTTGTTGCTTTATGTGCTAGAGTGGTGTTTCGAGCGCCGTTTTTTTCAACTAGTTGAAACTGCAATTTTTTGCCTCTCCTTTTCCTTTTATGCACTTGATCGCAGCAACTGCTCAATACAGGCCGTAAATGTGCTGCAGCGATTGTTACTTATGTTACGTTCATCCATTACGAGCAAAAGCTTTATCTAAACAAAGTTGCTCATTTTCATGGAAACAAATATAATTAATAGTTTGATATTTCCGTGCTCTTCCGTATTCATTTTGCACATCTCAGTTAACTTTGTACAAATTCCAGTTGATGTTCCTTAAACAAGATTTTCATTACCTTGATTGCCATTTTTGATTATTTTATATGTACATAAAACAGGGTTGATCAGTGCAATGTTCAGCTGCATTACCCCCTAATCGTAAAAAACGAATGCCTCCCCTTTGCTCAGTACTGTGTCTCCAAATTTCTTGAGATTCCTTTAGACTAGCCTTCGTAAAAGATGTTGTGCCACTCGTATCATCTGTCGCCGTTGATCATCGAATTATTCAAACGGACGCCAGCAACGGCTCGTCTCTATCGCGCGCTACAGCACTCCAATGGATTTTCCTCGCTCGAGGGAAGGACACGATGAGCGTCACTCCTCCCGAAGAAGTCCAACCACCGCGTTGGAGACGTCCTCGTGTTCTTTGATCTCCCGCGGAATCCTGCCAGTTACGACTCTTGCAAAGCATGCGTCCGCGAAACGCATTGCTTGGCCGGCCCTGTTAATTTTCGCAGACCTGCCTTATGCGGCAACATCTATAGTCCTCGAACAAAGTTCGAATCTCTGGAGGCGTTTTCTCCTTATTGCACCGATCGTGTGTCTATGCGCATCGTCCCCTCGATTCCCCGTTGCGTGACGCTGATCAGGTGTTCATCTTGAAACGGTGACGTCGAATAGGTCGACACTGAGCGGAACATTCATCATCTTTCTAACGGCTTCTTCGATGCTCTTGACACCGCCCCAAGCCGCTCATTTCTTCTCTTTCTGACGAGCAACTCTGGGTCATTGCCCATGTTGACTTCGCGACCAAGATACACGTAGCTGGAGAATTCGGAGATGTTCTTACCGTTGAGCGAGAACAAGGCATAAGAATCCGTCCTTTTCTCATGAACATCGCCTTCGTAAGATTCATAAGATTACGCCCAATTCTTTCACACACAATCAAAATCAGTGTTATGAACACGATGTCCTCAGCGAAGCGAAGATGGTGCACTTGTCTTCCGTCAATCTTCACTCCCATGTCTTCCCATTCTAGATCGTGCATGAAGTTTTCGAGGATGACGCTGAAGAGCCTCCGGGATATGGTGTACCCTTACTGAACTCCTCTCTTCGCGTTGATGGGACGTCATTGTAGAATAAAGGGATCTTGGTCGTGAATCAGCTAGCTATCAGTACAGCTCTCAAACTACTCTAATGTACTAAGTAGGAGCGCCCTGAGTGCGCAGGGCTTCGATGACCGCTTCATTCTCGACATAGTGGAATGCCTTCTTCAGGTCGATGATCGCAAGACGCAGCGAGAGCTTGTACTCTCGCGATACCTCGGTGAGCTTCGTAATGGGGTGTATGTAGTGAACCAGGCTGAATCCTCTCCGAAATCCCACTTGATCGCACGGTTGTCGTACGTCTAGCGTTCAGCTAATTCTATTCAAAATAACTCGGTGAACACCTTGTATAGTGCGATCGATTCCTCGCCGAGTAATCTTATCATACAACTGTCGTGGTATACAAAATTTGATATTACAGCATTGTAGCGCAGAAAACCAGGTTAAGAGAAACCAGGTTAGGCCACAGACAGGAAGCAGATTGGGAGATAGTTACCAATGCCGAGAACATCTCCGTTCTTGTACAGCATAAAGGTTTTGCTGGTTTTCCACTGACTAGTGAGATGGAACTGCGAGGGATCGTGCGAAGGGTGTAGGCGTAAACTTGTCGGAGGTTCTTCAGGTGTTTGGGCCTGCGGCTGACGAGAATAAACGCTGTACTAGGTGGCGTGTCAGCTTTCGGAAGGGAGGACAGGTAATAAAGGCTCGTCCACTCCACTCTAGATGAAGCAGGAATGAGCTACCCAAAGCATCGGAGTAGAAGTCGCAAATGACCTTCTTCATTGTCCAGTGCAACAGTGCAAAAGTAGGGGACAACAGAGGTATAGGTCTTGCAATACATGCGCTAGAAGATGACGTGGTGGACCTCGGTGGGGAACAGGCCAACGGGGCTTAGACGACCTCTGCTCCCCGATCTAGTCGTGGAAATCACCAATAAGACCGCCTTCTAGAAAGTGTGATCCTCCTTATAGAACTCCTCCTGCTCCAGATAGAAGCCTTTGACTTTTTCCTCGCCGGCGACGGAAGTCGGAGCGAGCGGGATGAAGTACAGTCAGAGCTGGAGCCACATCGCTTCAGTCGCAGACGTCCGATTCGACTTGCCAGACACTCGTCTTCACTGGGTGACAAATTTTTGCCAATTCTGAACCACCCAGTGCTCCGTAGCGAGAACCGCTGGATAATTTCGCCGACATCCCTTGTGCTTTTAGATCTCTGCCTATAAAACAAGGCAGAGGAAAGGCTGAAATTTTATAGAAAGAGAAAATAAATATAACTGGAATAGAAATATTGTAAGTGAATAATAGTAGTTCTTATTCTTTCTTACCGCCCTTTCCACATTGTTGTAGCAATCTACAAATAACCCGTCAAATAAAGTACTTGTAAGAGCTCCAAGTGATTCAGGTTTTTTGTGAAGTAAATTAAAAAGAAAGAAAAAACCTTGTGCTTTCGAAAGGCGTAAGCGAAACCCCAAATGAAACGAACAAGAAAATTATGTATGTTTCAAGACTAATATTTAGTCTTTTCGCAAGGATCGGAGCTTCGCACTTAGCAATCAAATAGCGTACATTTGTCGCTTTCTGGGCTAACAAGGGAAGCCCATGAACTTCCCCAAAGATTCTCAACGAGGCCTATACGATATTGTAGGGTGGAGTCGAAGAGCAAATAGGTATTTTTCGTTGTTACAGGATGTTTTGTTGCGATCAAAACTCTTGCGCCAGGCGGGACTCGAACCCGCATCTTCTGCTTTCCGGGCAGCGATGTTCGCCTTACACCACCGGCGCTGTTTGACCGCACGTAACATCCTATCCTCGAGGCCTGTCAGCACCCACCCGTGATACGGGATGGGCCATATTTTTCGCTTTTGCTACGGGCATTGGGTGGTCTGATAATGACGAAGGACTGTCGCAAGCCAACGCCATCCTGCTTGGATGCCATCTTCCAGGAGTGCTGATTGGCCAAGTGGGCACTGTTGAGGACTCGGGAGCACGAGGTCGACGGCTCGGATCCAGAGCTGTGCAAATTGCTGCAGTGCTTTTGCACCTTCTGCCGCTATCATGAAATTGTATGAGTTTTTTTCATTTTCACACTATTGCGGACCATTGTCTCTTGCACACTCCATGCATTAGTGTGCGTTACAGGTAGGTGTGATTGCGCAGAAACTGCGAGTTCCGAGACACTTCGTTTTCACACATATTTCCTTCCAAAGTGTTTGCAATCGATATGCGTCTGCGATCGTCTACAATGTGTTTACAATGTTTTAACACATTTGCTTAAGCCTAGAGCGGCTGGTAGAGAGGCTATATGTTGCTACAGGATGTTTTGTTGCGATCAAAACTCTAGCGCCAGGCGGGACTCGAACCCGCATCTTCTGCTTTCCTGGCAGCGATGTTCGCCGGGTTCGAGTCCCGCCTGGCGCAAGAGTTTTGATCGCAACAAAACATCCTGTAGCAATGTGTTTACAATTGATGTACCATTTTGTACCATTACTGCATTTTTCTTACTTGAAAAGGCGTTGGTTGAAGACTGGCCGGCACAGACACGATTCATGTGCCAGTGAAACTACTGTTAACTATTATATATTTAACAGGGATAACGTCAAACAATGGATAATAATAATGGTAATAACACGAATCCCAACCCACTAGCAAGCGTGAGGGAGGGATGAAACGGACGAAGCATAGCTGAGAGAATGGTTCACAGTAGCCTGAGAATGAGAAAACATACATATATGATTTCATGGTATGGAAGAAGATGCAAAACCACTGTAGCAATTTGCATAGCTCTGGATCGAACCAACAACTTCGAGCTCACGAGTCCTCTACACTACCCACTCAGCCAACTCAGCGCTGACGGTGGACGGCAATCCGGAAATCGCATGAGGCAGCCTTGCGACAGTTTCCTTTGCCATTTTCGGACCACCCAGTGGCCCCTAGAGAAACGAAAAACACTTCTGTGCTCCCCATCGCATGGCCTACAACCCTACACATATAGGTGCCGCTGAGAATCATTGGAGGATGTTCATGGGCTTCGCTTGTAAGGCCATTTTTCTATAAGTTTGAATTCTTTGCTCAGACTTTGTCGTTCCTACCATTAGGTTATACTCTGTGGGAATTTTAAAGGCTTAGCACTAAAGCTACCGACATTCTCTGTCATATTCCGAAACACTGGGATCAGTGATAATACCGAGATTAGCTTAATAAACTGTAAAATTTAAGCATTTATAAAGATACACCTCAATGCTTGAAATTCGAAAAGCAGAGAACCAGCTAGATATGAACACGCTTCGAACGCGTCTTATGGAACCTAACTGCACGCAGAACTTGACGGCTGTACAACGCATTTGCGCTTCTACTAAACTAGTTGATATTTCATCTATTTGAAGTACTGGTTTTATGGAAAATATGAATTCCTCGTATCGATTATCGAGCAGCCAGCAAGCATTTCCCTTTCTCGGAGACCGCGGAGCGTGTAGTGCACCGCAGTCGATTAACCAAAAGCGCGAATTCCATGAAGGCAGACGTGGGAGAGCGAAAAACGTGACAAGCACCGACAGACGAAAGGAAAGGCCCATTCGCAGGTCAGTAGGCGGAGGTCTGACGCAGACGATGTCAGTAATGGGCTGAACGTACGCACATACATCATGAACACAACGAGCCAAATTGCTTGATATTACGTGCAGGAAGGGCCACGGCTATTACTTGAAGGAAACCGCCCGATTGCTCATACGTACGTAATCCGCCGAGGCGAGCTCGGCAACATATTATCTTCTACTATTCCTGCCTGGAGTGGCATTATACCTACGGCACAAATGTGACACCAGTGTGAAGGTGTATGGCCGTCTTTATCGCTTCTTGAGTAAAATTAGAGGACGTGAAGCGGAAAGCTCACCATTACTATAGTAGTGGCGCACACGCCAGTTGAGCGAGACGGCGAACTATGACTTCCCACTCCAGCTCCCTCAATCGGCAGAACGATTAAGCTCTCCCAACAACCTTCGCGAGCATTCAGGCGGTAAGCTGGAAGCATCGTGCTTAGTTTGCCGTCTCTCTCTCAAGTTACGTTTCACACCGTCGGAAAATTATATGTAGTATATGCACGTCCTTTACTCTAAACCTTAGAAGACCAAACAAACGTCATTGGGCACGAAAAATATGAAGCTATCGAAAGAGGGCGTTTCGCTACAAAAATGTATAGAAGAGACCGAGGTGAGGTTTTGAGGTTTCGGAGTAGACGAACAAACCACTACACTACAGTTGCCAATTTCATAATCAGCTTCATGAACACTGCGAAGGACAAAACTGCAAATTTTCCTTACGCCATTCTTCAGACAAGTCGATATTTTCTATAAAAAATACTGCAAAAGTAGGAGAGAACTACAAGAAAAAAGAACCTTCAAAACTCTTCAATCTGCTCCAAACAAGAATGCTATCTGTGCTTGTAGAACAACTTTATAAATCAGCGTTTATTGGTGTGATTTCGTTTCGAACTTGCTGATCTTCGAAAGCTTTTCTCCATCGAAGTTGTGCCCCTTCAGCAAGGACAGGCGTTTTACCAACTGAAGACTAATGATACTTGGTATCTTTCTTAGGTGGACATGTTCTGGTGATTTTTAAAACTCAGTTTAGATCATCAGATGGGTCATACAAAAATAACCACCATTTCCGTAGAAATCAATTCCATCATGCAGTAAGAGATTCAGTGCAGGTATAAACATAATCGTTTTCTTACTGCGGTAGTGGAAAATCATTTTAGGTGGTTATTAGCTTATTCCAAAAATATTTTGGAATAGGCTAATAACCACCTGAAGCAGTTGATCTTCAAAGTGCCTTTTCGGAAAAGCATCAGCGCATAAGCAAAATAAAAAGAAAGAAGGGGAGAAGAAGGTACGGCTTCAGCTCCTTGTTCGAAAACTTTTTCCGCTGTCAGTTGCACTCAGTGAGTTCTGGGTTTGCTGCGAAAAAGCGTCCTAACTTCCTCTCCACGCGGTGTGACACTTGCTCCTGATATTTCCATAGCTGTCCGTATATCTTTACAGTTCAACTATTAATAATCGAAATGTTGATTCCTTCGGTTCCCTAAGAGCTGCAGATTCAGAGCCACTGATTAAAATCAACTATGCGCCACCCCTCAAATTTGGCGGAGGTCGGTTTGAGGAACGCTGCTCGCGAGCTGGCTTCACAAGGTCATCATGGTAGCTTGGCGTAAGCCCAGAACACGGAGGAGGGTCTTCTCTTTCTTTTTCATAACATCATTAGAGTTTGAATAAGAAATTTGAAAGAGACGTTTAGGTCAAAAGCATCAATCACTGTTTCTCACACCTTGTTACCACTGAAGGACACCTAGGGCTTCCTGGCTAGGGTAAAGCTAACAATTATGAAAAAGATACATGTTTAACCTCCTCCTTGCTCTGTAGAGTTTCACGGACTTGTTGGTGTCCATGAAAATTGCAAAGCTTATTCCGCGTTGCTGTGCTGTGCTCCTGCGTCAGACTGTGCTGAAAAATATCTGCCTTGAGAGGATATCGATGTTATGGATAAATCGTAGTCTGAGAAGGTACAGCTAGAAACGCAGAAAAGAAGCATCAACGGAGTAGTTTCTATCGCCCTCGAAACTGCAAAGAAAGGTATTCTCATTGTCCTGTTCAGTGGGCAGTCTTTGTAAAATAGTTACTCTTCACTTTTGCCGTCGTCGCCAGAGGGACAGAGTGAGGTCTCGCCCCCCCCCCTTGGGTCTTTCTTATTGTGAAAGTGGACTACCATGAATTGTGTACAGCCATTGTTCATTAGTGGCAGACTTGTTATAGTGTACCGTACCGCATCACTGACGATGTCAATTCGAACGAAATTTGGAATCATGCTTGTTTTTTGAGGGCTCACCTTAAAATTAAATGATAGAGTTCCATTTAATTTACGAAGCAGAAAGGTGTGAGCCTTCTCATGTTCTCCAGAATGTTTGATGTTCTCTGTCGTAATGCAGCCGTTGATTGATCGCCCTCGTTCTTCGCCCCCTTTAGCACTCTCATCCGCTAAAATGTGCGATCTCGTTTCCTCCTTCACGCGTCTACCAGTACACATTTCGAAGGCCCCATGTGTTCTGAAGCGTGCTCTCACACACGCTGAACGTTTGAGGGCAAAGGAGCGTGCGTGTAGTGACCGCACACGGCGTAGCGGCGGAGGAATAACGGCAATCTGTAGAAATGTACTTAAAGAGTTGGCATTTGCCACCGCACTTGCAGTCGCTCTACAAAAGAAAAAAACAAGCATGGAGTAGGGGCAATGAAAGAAGTGGTAAAAGACTATGGCGAAGCTCAAGAAGCTTAACACGATTTTTAAGAGGAAGCTGAAAAAAGTGCACTGCTCCATTGGAAGGAATTAAATTGAATACAAGAAATGAAGTTGTTTCTATCGCTGTTTAAACCTCAGGCTCGGAATAGAAATAAGCTTAGTGCTCTTTCTGATTTCAGTGGACGTCTAGTCCTTAATGAATATTCCTCTGGGATGGAAAAGTGTATACATAACATGTATTCCCAGGAAACCATCATTCAGTCACCCTTCTAACTTTAGGCCAGTTGGTGTCGTATCAGCTCTTGCGAGGGCTTTCGAGAAAATAAAGAAGCGCTCGTAAATCATTTGACAGAATGCAAGGTAATTTCTGCCTTTCAGCATAGTTTTCAAGGAAGTAAGTCTATTGTTACTGCTATGCTTATTGTATGAATGATTGGACTTCCCACTCTGATAATGGTAACGCAGATAATATTGTGTACTTTGACTTCGGAAAAGCTTCTGATACATTTTAGAACTATATTAGTACTGTGGAGGTTACAGGAGGATTTCCGCCAAAAATTTCGTCTGAACCGACGTTTTTGGTCGAATAGATGTACAATCTACTCGACCAAAAACGCCTTAACTGCTCTACCAGTTTCGACGTTAGTCTAACAATAAGACCTCTCACACGAAAAATGGATGGGAACGATAAACTCACTCATGAATCCACCACAGCTGGGGTAGTTATCCTGTCGTCATAGGCCAGCAAAGCGATTGGGTCATTATCTGCGACATTTCCTGGTTCCTTAATGGCACTATAAACCAGTTGCCGACCGAGGTACCCTTACACCTGACCAACACAAACAAATTCCTTGAACATCTACACAACTCTAACGGGTGAGAGGCTAGGAGTGCGTATAAAAGAACACCTAGATAGCAAAGGCATGACTCTTTATGCAGTCCTCTTGGTAGACATACGTTGCAGGCGCTTGATTGTAAAGACTATGGCGTAAAATGCACAATTCTGGCCAATGAGTATCTACAGGGGAAGCATTACCATAGCATTCTTACCAAGAATCCAGCAATGAACAACCAGAACGAGTGCCTGTCCTTCACAGGTGAATTTCTTCCTTTGTTGCACATTGCGACCTCTAGAACGGCAAGTAGGCGGTGTGCACGTCATATTTAGAATTATTCCTTATACGGTGACTGCACAGTATGCCTCTATCGCATTGCTGGCCTACTGACGACAGGGCGGCTACGCCGTCGTGTCGTCAGTACGCCTGTTGTGAAATCATGAGTGAATTTATCTTCCTCATCCACATTTCGTGTGAGAGGTCTTAGACTGACGTCGAAATCGACGGTTCAGTCGAAACCTTAGGCCGAAACAAACCTCCACCTATAACCTCGTGTTTGGCGCGGTACTAATACACAGCTGAAACCTACAAAGCCGAGTTTATAAGAAGAGAAAAGCTAGATTTCAACTAGAAATGTGCTTTTGATAAAGTTCCTCATGATAAGCTAATAAAATAAAATAAAATAAAAATAACTTAATCTCGCGGTTGCCATCAATAGGACTTCATACATGAATTGTCTGCTGGCTGGAGGAATTCCTTCGTAATCGGACTTCTACGGTTCAGTGAACGAAAGTTTTTTTGGCTCAGAATAACTTCCAGGAGTTTTTCAAGATGGAGTACTCTCTCACTTACTTTTTTTATTTATTCATGTGATCTTTCGACTGTCAACTCAGAATTGAGAGCACCACGTTGCGCCTTTGCAGATGACGTTAAGATCGAAGATGTAAAGGATTCTCGGAGGTGTAGTACATGAAGTTCGTGACTCAGGTTTTCTTGTGAGGGAAGGCTGAAGTTTTGACCACTACTGCTGACGGGGCCACAAGGGTTCTGTGTAATTTGTTCAGAGCCTATCCACCTGTAAAGCAACATTTTCTTGCAGGCATAAAGACGTATGTCACGCCAATAAAGGAGTATGGTTATGTTTAATCTTCATAAACGTGTTGTAGCCCTTAAGTTCGAAATAGTCTAAAGTCCCGGGTAGTGCAAAAAGAAACGCAAACTTTAGGCCCTATAGCTAGCAGAAGACAAAAGGGACAGGATGTTACGTGCGGTCAAACAGCGCCGGTGGTGTAAGGCGAACATCGCTGCCCGGAAAGCAGAAGATGCGGGTTCGAGTCCCGCCTGGCGCAAGAGTTTTGATCGTAACAAAACATCCTGTAACAACATATAGCCTCTATATCAGCCGCTCCAGGCTTATACAAATGTGCTCAAGCATTGTTACTAGTAAGGTCCTCAGCTTAACCGGTTCCATGCTGATATCAGCGGCCGGCCCATCCCGTATCACGGGTGGGTGCTGACGGACCTCGAGGATATCGCGGATGTTACGTGCGGTCAAACAGCGCCGGTGGTGTAAGGCGAACATCGCTGCCCGGAAAGCAGAAGATGCGGGTTCGAGTCCCGCCTGGCGCAAGAGTTTTGATCGTAACAAAACATCCTGTAACAACAGAAGACAAAAGTTTCATCAAATAATGGCTCGAAAATCCTTCATGGACTTTTTGGTAATAGATAAAGGATTCTTTTTAAAGCTGCTTCCTCCAATGATTGTATTACTTGTTAAAAATAAAGATTTTCTGCACCAGATTTGGTGTCAATGAGAAGTTTCCTTTTTTTAAGGTTTTTTTCAGGAAGTCATGGACGCGACAGTTTTCTGCTTGAACGAGCGACATCTACGTTCTAAATTGCAGTCTACAAAATTTGGAGTGTCAATTACTAAGGAAATTTAAGTGCTTTTCCTACAAGATTTTTGGAAGCGCTCTTCGAAGCGATGACGGAATGGCGACCGAAGGATGGACTTGTCACGGAACTAATTTTCTCTCTTCTGCGGGAAACAGCATCAGAATGTGGAGTTGTACCCAATAAAATTTTAAGCCACAGTTTGACACACGGTAATAAAACCTGTTTTTCTGAAACGATCCTCTGCATGAACAGACGCTTCGATTTGTATCATTTGCCGAAAAAATTCGACACCGTTAATCACATAGAAGCCGCTATTTTTACAACCTGCTTTTTAAAGCGTAGGATCCATACTTCTTATAATTTTAAAAGCACTGTGAATTTTTCAGAGCCGTGGAACAAACTCCGAAATATGGTAGGTTACGTGGAGCCATTGCGTTCTCCTGGGGGACGGAACTTTTACTCACTTTTGGCCGCGCGCGCGACGTCGCGAGCCATTCACTGCAGTGAATGGCTCGCGACGTCGCGCCATGGCGGTGCGCACGAGATTTACGCATACGCATCTTGCTGCATGAATTCGTGAACGGGAACTTGCTGCTGCGAATTTTTGCTGTTGACTAACAGCAAACTAACTAACACTAACAGCTGACATTATTGGGACTACTATTGTGATAATTTCATCACTATTGGTAGGAAGTTACTGATAATAGTATTTCTGATAGCCTAAGAACATTAGTAGAAACCTTATTTATACCATTTTCACGTCAAATTTGACACCTTTGACGTCGAATTCCAAATTATTCTATACAAGCGTGATGCTTTTCAAATCAAAGTGAACGTCTTCCAAATCAAAGCGACCGACTTTCGCTCAAACTAGGGGATCTCTATGGAGAGCAGGATAATTGTTTGCTTAAAGAAATTTTGGTATAATTTTCTTGGGAACTGTTTAGTTGACATGGCCGAATGAGTCAATCAACCAAACATCGCAACGTCTTAGACGACGGCATGGCGTAGTCTCTTTATATGGTACAAAAATGGCCGCTTTCCGCTCTTTAAAACAACCTTTAAACCATTATTTTTCCTAAAAAATTAGAATTTTAAAAATTTCAAACAATGTCTTCACTTACTGCGTAGGTAAACTAAATATTAAAGAAGTCATTCTGAAAATTCGAAGGGGTTCATTTTTTCAAGAGGTTCATTACTTGAATGAAATTATTTTATCCTTTTTGTAGAGCCTCCATTAAACGTGGAAGAAGCCCGTTTTGATTTCAAAAGTGTTAGACCTGTTTAGAAGAGTGTCCAACTTGGTCCGATACTTGTATGTATATACTGCAAAATGTTCAAAGTAGGCAATCAGCAAGAGCGGGACGACGATTGGCAATTTGCCAGCCGTCGATAATCGTTACAGGACCCAGGCGCACGAAGCTAACAAGCCGTACGCGTTTTCGTAAAGCCATCGCGGGCTCGCCGCGGACGGCGGCGTCGCGCCCGAGGCGCGCGGCCGAAAGTGAGTAAAAGTTCCCGCACCCCGTTCTCCTATATCATCAATCGCCACTGAAGACGGTCTTCTCGAGGAAAATTTTTCTATCTTCTGAAGGAAAGAACAGTGAAAATGTGCTCCATGGTATTTTAAGTCGGGAATATTACACAAGAAAAAGCTAAGCTTCTACGCAGCGATCTCTGATATGATTAGGGCGGATCGTTTTTGAATTTTTCGTTTTTTAAATAAAATTCATTAATTTTTACCTGAAGAAGATCACGCACACAAATCTTGCCACAAAAAGTTTCAAGTCTTGTTCAATGCACAGTGTAAAAATCATGGTTTTCTGAAACGAATAGACTGGATCGACCCCAGGTCGATATGGCACCGACGTCGTAGGAGCGACAAAATTGGACGTTCACAAAAATGCTTAAAAAATAACTCGGTGAATTTTCCGAATTTTGAAAATTTTTCCAACTTTTTGAAAAATAAAGAAAAAGCTTTTTTCACCGTGTAGAAATTGATTACCAAAAAAGGGGTCGGCACCCGTGACGGTTGGTTCGATTTTTGAGCGAAAAAATTGAAGTGGCTTCACAAAAATATTCATAACCTGGCTAGTTCTTCAAAATTTCAAAAACCCGCTAATTTATCGGAGACTAGAGAAAAAGCCCTTTTTCGCTATAAAAAATAAATTTTCAAAAATTCGGTCTTCATCCTCAGCAGGGGGGTCCGATTTCGGGTACATTTCGCAAAAATACGTACCGAAAATCGAACTCCTCCCCCCGCCCTGAAAAATCGAAGGCCTCCGCCACGTATGAAGATCTGGTTTTTGAAAACAGATTATTATACTGTTTGAAAGCCTTTTTTCTAGTTTCCAAAAGCCATTGGCTTTTTCAAAATTTCAAGAACTTACCCAGTTATTCAGACCCAAACACCTGAAGAACCTCCCACCAGCGCTCATCAACACCCTAGCGCGGCTCTTCTCGCGCTACCTGTCGGAGTGCAAGGTTCCATCACAGTGGAAGACCAGCAGGACCGTCTTGCTGTGCAAGAAGGGAGACGTGCATGACATTGGCAACTATCGCCCGATCTGCCTGCTGTCCGTAGTCTACAAGCTGTTCGCTCGAGTGATCCTGAATAGGATTAGCAGAACGCTGGACGAAGGACAGCCATGCGAGCAAGCAGGATTTCGGAGAGGATTCAGCACGATCGACCACATACACACCACTACGAAGCTCATCGAGGTGTCGCGAGAGTATAAGCTGCCGCTGTGCCTTACGTTCATCGACCTGAAGAAGGCATTCGACTCCGTCGAAACCGAAGCGGTCGTCGACGCCCTCCTCACTCAGAGTGTTCCTACTCAGTACATAAGAGTCCTTCGAGAGCTGTACAGTGGGTGGACTCACGACCAAGATCTCACCATTCTACAACGATGTCCTCATCGACGTAAAGAGAGAGGGGTTCGGCAGGAGGATACCATATCCCCGAAGCTCTTCAGCGCCACCCTCGAAAACGTCAGGCGCGAACTAGTATGGGAAGACATGGGAGTGAAGGTCGACGGCCGGCAACTACACCATCTTCGTTTCGCTGACGACATCGTGCTCATAACACGAGCATCATCCAGGCGGAGCGAATGCTGGCCGTCTTCGATCGTTTATATGGGAACGTTGGACTGCAGCTGAATCTTACGATGTTCATGAGGAACGGACAAGTTTCTGATGCCTTATTCTCGCTCAACGGAACGAATCTCCGAGTGCTCCAGCTACGTCTATCTGGGTCAAGAAGTCAATATGGCCAACGATCTAGCGCCAGAGCTGAGCAGGAGGAAGCGAGCGGCTTGGGAGCTTTCAAGAGCGTCGAAGAAGTCGCGAAGAAGACGAACAACGTCCGACTCCGTGCCCACCTATTCGACTCCACTGTTCTTCCTGCCCTAACATACGCCTCAGAGACCTGGGCTATACGAAAGCAGGATGAACACGCGATCAGCGACGTGCAGCGTGGAATCGAGAGGACGATGCTCGGAGTGACACGACTCACGCAAGTGAGAGAAGGCCTCCGGAGTTCCGAGCTTCGCCGACGCTCGAAGATCAGGGACGCTGTCGCATGGGCCAAGTCGTCGAAAATTAGGTGGGCCGGCCACGTAATGCGATTCGCAGACACCCGCTGGACGTCACCAACTGGATTCCGCGGGATGTCAAGAGAACACCAGGATGGCCACCAAGGAGTTGGTCGGACTTCTACGTGAAGGCCCTAAACGACCGCTATGACGCTCTTCGTGCCCCTCGAGCGAGGAGGATCCATTGGAGCACTCTGGCACGCGACAGGGACGAATGGAGACGCTGCTGGCGCCCGCTCGAGCAAGTAGATGATCAACGGGACGACAGGTGATACAGGTGATACCGAGTTATAGTCATTTTTGTGAACGTCCAATTTTGTCGCTCCTACGACGTCGGTGCCATATCGACCGGGGGTCGATCCAATCTATTCGTTTCAGAAAACCATGATTTTCACACTGTGCATTGAACAAGACTTGAAACTTTTTGCGGCAAGATATGTGTGCGTGATCTTCTTCAGGTAAAAATTAATGAATTTTTCTTGAAAAACGAAAAATTTAAAAACGATCCGCCCTAATCATATCGGAGATCGCTGCGAAGAAGATTAGCTTTTTGTTGTGTAATATTCACGACTTAAAATACCATGAAGCACAATTTCACTGTTCTTTCCTTAAGAAGATAGAAAATTTTTCCTCGAGAAGACCGTCTTCAGTGGCGATTGATGGTATAGGAGAACGCAATGGCTCCATGTAACCTACCATATTTCGGAGTTTGTTCCACGGCTCTGAAAAATCCGCAGTCCTTTTAAAATTATAAGAAGTATGAATCCTACGCTTTAAAAAGCAGGTTGAAAAATAGCGGCTTCCATGTGATTAATGGTGTCGAATTTTTTCGGCAAATGATACAAATCGTAGCGTCTGTTCATACAGAGGATCGTTTTGGAAAAACAGGTTTTATTACCGTGTGTCAAACTGTGGCTTAAAATTTTATTGCCTATAACTCCACTTTCTTATACTTTTTCCTGCAGACGAGAGAAAATCAGTTCTGTGACAAGTCCATCCTCCCGTTGTCATTTGGTCGTCGCTTCGAAGAGCGCTTCCAAAAATAAAATCTTGTAGGAAAGCACTTAACTCAGCTTTAGCAATTAACACTCGGTATCGCATATAATACAATTTCGAATGCAGATGTTGCTCCTTCAGGTACAAAAATGTGCCGTGTTCATTAGAGGCTCAGAAAGCCTGAAAAGTTGAACTCGTTGTGAATAATTTGACAACTGCTCTCAAAAGTGCTTTATTTTGATTTGTAAACAAACAAAATATTATTATCAAAAGATTACATACAGAAAACCTTTATCAGCGTTTTTTCTAACAAATTACTAAATTAAACAAATATTCAGTAGCACTTTTTCTTGAACATTTTTCCTACGCTGAGCATCCACCGGATTGTTTTCTACATGCATATTCAGCTGCTCGACGTCGAACAACCCATAAGGCAATTTTCTCTTGTGGCTGAAAAAAACCATTCTGGACTGTTTCGAGTCACATCAGTAGGTGAATTTGTTCAAGTTGTTGTCATTTGGTTTGTCATTGATCAACTCGGCGGAGGCAGGGTGCAACCCCCTGCCAATATTTGACTGTGATCATCCATTGGTCGCATTTCTAAAACCTGTCTTTCCTATTCGGCTGACTTTCTTTTCGAGTCATGAACACTCCTTCTGGTATTGCATTTAAGAGCAACCACAAGCGACCGAGGACGTCTTCTACTCTGCTGGCCGCGGAAGGATTAAAGAAGGCCGCTAGTGACTTGGAGTCGTGCAGAAACGTGCCAAATTGTGTGAAAAGACCACGACGCAGCTAAGTTCCGTCATCGAAGAGAACAACTTACTATGCTCCCAAAACGCCCAATATCTCAAAGAGAACGCTGAATTCCACTCAAAGCTGAGTGCGCTGCAAAAAAAGGTTTTAGAATTTGAGTCTCTCGGAGCTTCCAAAGATGATCCTAAGACGAGTGATAGCAGCATGTCAAGTGAGATTGATAACTTCCATGAATGTGAACGTCAGCGCTCAATTGTGATAGGTGGTGTCTGTGAAATGTCTACTCCAAATGTTGCTGATCGAATCCAACATGACTTCAATTGCCTTGTAAAAATTTTGTCTTTTCTAGGAATTGAGTCGTTTCCTTTGAATGTTTATAGGCTTTGCAGGTTGCTGTCAGGCAAAAATAGACTCTTAAATATCGTCCTCCCATCTACCTTTCATCAACGTCTTGCTGTGAAAAGGGCTCCCCATCTGCGCTCCTTCGCAGTAAAGGGTCTATTTCTTCACCCATCCCTGACCTTGGCTGAGAGGAAAGCAAGGAAAGAGCTTCGTGATGCGATAACTCCTACCCAGGAGCAAGCAAAGGACGTGCCAACTGCGCTTCCTTGCTCTGCTGAAGGGAAGCGTGACACTCGTGCCATGGAAGCTTCTTTCCAGAGCTCTGGTTTAAACTGAATAGAAATCTACGGTGTTCAGTTAGGTGCTTGTATTCGAATGTCCGCTCGATTCCTAAGAACGCCAAGGAAATCGATATATGTAGTTTTAGCTAGTAGATATGACTGACTGTATTCAATGAAACTTGGCTAAAGTGTCATCATTCTTTACCATCCCTTTTATACAATTTGTGTGGAAGTTTGAGGCCACCGAGAAAAATGGGAGGTGGAGTGCTGGTTCTCCTTTTAAAAACCTTACAGTATGAACTTGTCTTTTCCGAAAGCGTATGTAAAGGTTATAAAATTCTAGCACTCGATGTTCTTTGTAATCCAACTCCGGTGAGGTTGGTAGCTGTGTACAGAATGCCCGCTTGCTCGCAGCTTTACACTGAACAACTTATTAGCGCTATTAGTGACCTTATTATTACTGAGCATATGGCGATAATTGTTATGGACTTCAATTTTCCCGAGATCAACTGGATTTCGTCGAGACCTACGGCCTCAGGGTATGAAAACTTTCTTGAATTTGTGAATAATTATGACCTCAAGCATTTTATAAAGACCCCAACCAGAGGAGAACATTTTCTTGATTTGCTTCTGTCAAATGACAAAATCCTCACTGGTCAGATTCAGATTATGCCACCGATTGGCACAAGCGATCACTCAAGCTTCTCATTTGATGTCAGTGTCGAGCTTCCTAGCTCTAACGTTGCATACCACCGACTCTCTTCGAAGTGTGATTACTCAAGAGTTTGCGAATATTTAAGCGGTGTTATTGGGTTGAATCCCTGGAACAAGCAGAAACAGTTAATGAGAAATACGAAATGTTTTTAAATATTCTTTATCACGCAATAGAGATGTTTGCTCCATGGGCCCATGTGTCCGCAACACGATCCTCTATGCCAGCGTACCCCCTAAGAATGTTTAAGCACAAAGTTTGCCTGTTTTCAGTGGCTTACAAATCACAAGCTTTCCAAAATTGGGAGGCTTATAGAACGTTTTCTAAATGCTTTGCAAAAAATTGGATAAGTTTAATCACAATCTTGAACGAAAAATAATAGAATCTGGAGAGAAGCGTTCACTATTCAAGTATATTAACAATGGGCTGAAGCTTAAGAGCAGCGTCCCTGTTCTAAATAATGGAAGCATACAAGCAGCAACTACGATAAGGCAAACATGCTAGCCCATCAATTTGGAAAAGTCTTCATTAGTGATGGAAACATTCGTATATTACACCAATTTTAAAGAAGGAACCGTCTAGCGATCCGATAAACTATAGACCTGTTAGCATTACATCACTTTTTTGCCGTGTCTTTGAGAAAATAGTAAGAGATCATCTATCAGACCATCTGGAGACAAATTCCATTGTACCTAAGAGCCACCATGGATTTGTTAAGGAACGCTCTATTGAAACAAACCTTCTAAAATCGCTAAATGATTGGATATGTGCACTTGACGACAGAAAGAGCTGCGATGCTATTTATTTGGATTTTTCTAAAGCCTTTGATCGCCTTTGTCTCAGCAAGCTTATTTTCAAGTTGGAGTAGCTCAAGGTTCATCCTATACTTGTAAACTGGATAAAGGAATCTATCACTGGAAGAACATATCAGGTCAAGGTCAACAAACATTATTCTGAAAGTGAAGATGTTAAAAGCGGTGTACCTCAGGGAAGTGTTTTATCACCACTTCTGTTTGCTGTTTATACCTACGACCTTGCCCAGGTTGTCAGCGACTTTGGAATTCGTTTTAAGCAGTATGCTGGCGATGTCAAGATTTACTGTGAAACTGGAAACAACTCATCAGCCAATCTTCAGTCCGCAATTGATGCTATTAGTGAGCGGTCCCGTTTGTGGTCACTGCCTCTATGTCCTGAGAAAACAGTTGATATGAGGCTAGGTAGTTGTCCAGGTCCCGCAACTTTTACCATTCAGGGTACCATCATCCCTCGTTTTGATCATGTTGTTGATTTAGGATTTTCTTACAATAACAAGTTAGACTTTAGCGAGCACTATAAGAGCATTTGCAGGAGGGCGTATGTCCGCACTTACCAAATTTTCAAAGGATTGGGTACGAAGAACATCCAGGTTTTACTCAAGGTAACAAAACCTACGTTAGACCGCTTCTAGAATGCGGTACACCAGTGTTTTCACCTTGTAAGAAAAAGGATATTGCAGCTATTAAGAAGATTCAGAATAATTTTACTATAAAATTAATTGTCAGATATGGCGAATTTTTGTATTCTCTAATACCAAGGTACACACCTAGGAACAAATTTCTCTGTCTTCATTCATTGGAAACATGTAGAAAACTAAGAGATGTCTCCAAAGTATTTAAGATAATGTCTTGAGTGTGTGACGTTGATAGCGCAACATTCTACAGTTACATAGCATCGAAGACGCGTGACAATTGCTATAAACTAACTTATCGAAGACCTCTGGCTAATATCCGAGGGCCTTCACTTGTTGTAAGAGCAGGATCTATGTACGTGTCTTTGAAAAGCGCGATAGTGCATACACCTTTTTTCTTTCTTTCCTTTCTTTCCTTCTTAGCTTTCCTTCTTTCAAACGGATGACCTATGATAAGAGTCTCAGCTTTTAAACATTTTACTGCCCCTACTTTCACCTCAACTCAACTCCTACCTCAATGAATTGTCTGGCTTTAACGCTGCCATTGTACGAAGTATTCTCATAATGGCCTGTGTTGCTGTTCGTTGTGTTTTCTAACGTTTGTTTTAAACAACGTAATAAATTATTATTATAACTGATCTTACACAGTCGATGATGCATCTGGAAAGAATGACCTATTAAACGGTGCAAAAATCGTATAAAAAATTTAAAAAATTCAATGCGGATAGGAAATAAAACGGTGGTCTACACAAGGGGGGGGGGTCGTACCAGTCCACTCTGGGAGGGGGGATCGTAAATTTTCGGCAAAAATCGAACCCCATGCATGACCCTGGTCGTAACGCATATCTTCCACCGTGCGACCTGAGTGGCAACAAGCTGTTTCACATGGAAGCTTATTCATATTCATTTTATTCATTCACTAGGCGTAGGATATCACCAATGTACAGCGCTGCGTCGGGCATCCGTGAGCTCGAAGTCGTCTTTAATCAAGAACGCAGTTCGAAGTCGATAGTGTCGCCGACCTTCGCCGCTCTCTTGTCGTCGAAACGGCGCAGAGCAGGCAGGTACTAAAACGTTCACTCTATGACCAATGGGCTTCTCACGAATTTACTTTTCGTTTTCAAAGAGCAGGGCAAGTGATATCAATTGTGGGCATCAGGAGGAATTTTCAGAGTCGATCATTATTCCTCACTTCCGTGAAGGAAAATCCATATAGGTGTTATCCATATCCAAATCCCTATCTTAGTGGTGAACGACAAGAGAGTTTAACATGTTATGCTAATAAATGACTTGCTGGCGGGTAGTTACCATTGATCAGTTAAAATTTAGAAAATATGTAAAAACACATTTCGACAGTCAGCTACGTAGTCGAAATATGCCAATCGAAGACCGGCTTTTTAGTGTTTCGGTTCAAACGACAAATATGTGCAATCTTCCAAACTAATTGCTTTACAGGAATTCTAAAGCAACACAGCATGCCGTTTACCTGTGTCGGGATAGCTGTCGCAGAGTCCCTCAGGGATTCGGTAGCTGCTGTCCAAAGGATAAACGACCGCTTCATGTCACTGCGGCTCGACACGAAGGAGGGTTACTGGACTGTCATGTCCGTCTACGCCCCTCAGACCGGATGCCCCGAGCACGAGAAAGATGATTTCTACTTCACGCTCGAGGAGGCCATAAGGTCCGTACCAGAAGGCGATTACCTGTCCATAGCAGGGGACATGAATGGCCACGTAGGGAGTGGCAGAAGAGGAGTAGAAAGGGTTCATGGAGGTAAAGGGGTCGGCTTGATGAACCCAGATGGAGAAAGAATTCTCGAGCTGGCTATCTCCCACGACCTGGTGGTCTGTAGCACCTTCTTCGCGAAGAGGGAGAGCCAGAAGGTGACCTATGCTAGCGGAGGAAGAAGGACGGAAGTCGACCACATCCTAGTGCGAAGACCTGCCTTGAAAACTGTCCGGGATGTGAAGGTCCTTCCGGCTGAAGATGTAGCACCACAGCACAGGCCATTGGTAGCTGACCTGGCCATACCTCTACCCAGCAAACCCAAGGTAAGAACAGAACCCAGAATCCGATGGTGGAAACTGCGGGGTTCAGAGCGCAACGAGCTACGAAGGAGGGTGCTCGATGCAGGTCTTCCGGATCCAACTGGTCCCGTGAACGAGACCTGGAGGAGGGTGACCCAAACGATTCTACGATGTGCCAAGGAAACCCTCGGTGAAACAAAGGGAGGGATCAGAGGAGATAAGGCTGCATGGTTCTGGAATGAAGAGGTGCAGGCTGCGGTGAGGAAAAAGAAGGAGGCCTATAAGCAGTGGCAAACGACAAGCGCACCCGAGCATCTTACAGTCTATAGGAAGATGAAGAGCCTGGCAAAAGCAGCTGTAGCGAAAGCGAAGAGAGCGGAGATGGATGCCCTATATGAGAAGCTAGACGGGCCACAGGGAGAGAAGTTTGCTATTCGGCTGGCTAAGGCGCGGCATAGAGCTTGCGCCGACATTCGAGTGGTCAAGACAGTGAGGGGTGCTGACGGCAGGGTACTACGGAGGCCAGTCGAGGTCAGAAAAAGATGGGAGGAGTACTTCAAGGAGCTCCTGAATGAAGAATTGCCTCGTCGCGAAGTTCAAGAAGAACAACCAACGGAAGGACCCATCCCATCCTGGACGCGGGAAGAGGTTCGCAACGCCATAGGAAAGATGAAGCTCGGGAAGGCAGCTGGACCTGATGGGGTGCCAGTAGAGGCTTGGAAGGTGCTTGGGGACTGTGGAGTCAATTGGCTGACACAGTTCTTCAACAGAGTCATGATAGACAGTAAGATGCCGGATGACTGGAGGGACAGCATCATAGTCCCCATCTTCAAACAGAAAGGGGACGCGTCCGAGTGCTCCAACTACCGAGGGATCAAACTGATCTCGCACACGATGAAGATCTACGAACGTCTGGTCGACTCGAGGCTGAGGGAGATGGTGACAATCTCCCAGGAGCAGTGGGGCTTCATGCCTGAGAGGTCCACCACAGACGCCATCTTCATCGCTCGCCAGGTAATGGAGAAATATCGGGAGAAACGAAAGCCCTGCTACATGGCCTTTCTGGACTTGGAGAAAGCCTACGACAGGCTACCCCGGGCCGTGATCTGGAAATCGCTCCGAGGTAGAGGTGTCCCGGAACGTCTGATCACAGTCGTAAAGGACATGTACGAAGGCTCGAAAGCGGCGGTACGAACCCCACACGGAATGACAAAGAAGATGGACATCACAGTGGGTGTACATCAAGGGTCGGCTCTGAGTCCGTTCCTCTTCGTGCTGACGCTTGACTGCATAGTGAAACTCCTGGAGGAAGGCCCTCTCAGGACCATCCTCTACGCGGACGATATCGCTCTAGTAGCCGACAGCCGGGAGGAGCTGGAGGAGAAGGTGAGGCTGTGGCAAGTAGCCCTCGCGGATAACGGCCTGCGGCTGAACGTGAAGAAGACCAAGTTTATCAGCTCTGAGCAGTGCACTAGACCGATCCTAGACTGCCAAGGGGAGGCGATCGAGAAGGTGGAAGAATTCCGCTACCTCGGAAGTGACCTATCCGAGGAAGGAAGTGTGGACCAGGCGGTCAGGGGACGGATAAACGCAGCCTGGCCCAAATGGAGGGAGTCCACAGGGATCCTCTGCGACCGTAGATGCTCCAGGACGCTCAAAGGCAAGCTCTATAGAACAGTTGTAAGACCTGCCCTCCTCTACGGCAGTGAGTGCTGGGCCCTGGGTAAGGCGCAGGAGCGGCAACTGCACGCGGCAGAGATGAGGATGCTGAGGTGGGCATGTGGATGGACCCGTCGGGACAGGGTGCGAAACGAGGATGTTAGGGCAGTGATGAAGACAGCTCCGATCCAGCTGAAGATGAGGGAGCAGCGCCTGAGGTGGTATGGACACGTCCTCAGAAGACCAGAGGATCACCCCATAAGGTTGGCCCTAGATTTCGAGGCACCCGGAAAGCGTCCGAGAGGAGCCCCAAGGAAAAGGTGGAAGGATGTCATCAAGAAAGATCTCGCTGAAGTCGGCGCCATGCCAGACGACGCCTTTGATAGGATGAGGTGGCGACGGATCATAAGAACAGCGGACCCTGCGACTGCGCGGGACTAAACGCTCGGGAGAAGAAGAAGAAGAAGAAGACAGCATGCCGTTTACCTGACTCTAAGTGGTACCGTAAACAGCGCTCACCTTACGTGCTGTCGTCTCCCTTGAATCCTTATAACTGATCACTGGAGCATTCGGTGAGCGCCTGAAGCATAACTAGAAGCTTTGCTAGAATACTCCGTCGACATAAACGTGATTGATTTATGTCGGAATCGGGTTACACGAGGTAAGATAGGTGCTTCAGGAAATAAGGAATAGAAGAATACGTACTTCTATTTGTCCGGATATCTTATGTTGTAGTTGTAAGAAGCGTGAAACGCAAACGCAAAAAAGGAATAGCGGATTTATCCTAGTGGAGAGGGGGAGGCAGTCTTCTCTGTCTCTTGGAAAGCGGCGGCAAAGCTAAAAGCAGATTAGTTTACAAAGCAGCGCTATAAACTGGCCTAGGAGAGAACCTTTGTTTGCAATTTTCTAGCCGGGGGATGCCACACTATTCACAATTGTTTCGCTTCTCTAGCAATGCCCTCCTTCTCCCGTCCCCCCCCCCTACCCCTCCGGCTGGGATAGATCCGGGATGACTATAATTTTTCACCACACTGCGCCATTATCCGTTTTTGCATCCGTTGTTAACTGTTAGATACCATCATTCTTCTTTCTACTATGCCCCCTTCATTAGTTTCGTAGTAGCATTAGTCTCATGTTTGAAACACCTGACCCCCTCTAACAAGAGTAGTAAGAGATAGACCATTCAAGTAGAAAAATCACTTGCAGCAGTATAATCATTCTGGTCGTTTGGAGTCCACTAATTAGGAAGTGGCATCGTATTAGGAAAAAGGAAATAACAAGGAGGACCACCACATTGAAGTCATATTGCTTCTTGTTCGCATCATCCCTCTTCACCATTTCTTTTACTTTTCATCTATATTCTTGAAAAAATAATGTTGTTCGTTTTATAGCGAGAGGAAAAAATAATGGCGTTAGCCCTGTATTGAGACATACCATATATGCTCCTGAGGAGGATCTCTGAAGTGCTTCTTAGTTCCCCTTCGGTATTCGTCATATTCACCCTCGGTGAGTTTCGGTCTCGCTACCACTGCCGGCCTGTGCTTTGCGAGTTGGGGCTGAAGGCTGTTCCCGCTGAGTTCAGTGCGCTGATACACGTCCGGCTTGTTCTCTTCCCATGAACCGGAGACTCCTCGCGCGCCGGCTCCGTAAGCGACACCAGTTCCTTCAAATTCATTGAATCAACATCAGCTCATGATAATGGAAAGGGCTTGCGGAGTGAATACAGGTTACCAAACTTTGCTATTGCCAAAATTCAACCTTTTTGATGGGCTGCTGCCTAATTTGCAGTATTTGAACACTTTTTCCCTAATGTCTTAAGGTTGGTTTAGAAACAATATCCCTATCATACACCATCTTATAGCATTGATCTGAGTTATCACCTATTGGGGCCAACGGTACACTCACACACGCAATACTCGACGTTGTCCTGTATGGAGATTGGGATCTCTGATACGGCTGGCGTGTCAGAGGAGGATAAGCAGACCGATATACTGCTTTAACAACTGTGCCCGCGCCTCAGTCCTCCGCCCACTGGATGCGCTTCTCTTCAAGTCGGTAATAGCCACCGGCACTGTGAGATCACCCAATATCGGAGCTTACCCTGAAACCGTCTGAGGAATCGAAGCCGCGGGAACTTCCCTATCCACCACCACACAAGTACGGATTAATTGTCTGTATGTACAACTGCCGCAGTATCGCACCGGAAGCGGAACTGTGAATACCTTTAATCAGGAACCGCTTGGACAAGTAGGATGTAATTTCGATACAAGAGACGAAAGGCGGGACGGAATCCATCACAAAGAACGACCACAGCGAGCTCGTCAGCACTGGAGCTAAATGGATGGCAAGAACGTAGATGAAGTTTGATTTCTAATTAGCTCGAAATCGCAGCATCTGTTCCTCGCATAATATTTAATTATTAATTCCGCCTCGCCATTTTTCGACTCCGAATCTAAGTCCAGGAGATCAAATAAGTCAGTAATGAGGACAGGCGAAGAGCGTGAGGAGTTGTATGGGCTTTCGAAAAGGACCGTTCATGTTGAGGGAAACGACACCAGGCTAGTAGTTATTGACGACTTCAAGGCCCGCTGTCACACTCAAGCTGGAACTGAGGTTACTGGAAAGAGTTGCGAATGCCATCCTCACATTGTTGTCACTTTTGTGGACTTCTAGAAAGCCCACAACGCTGAAGAAACGAATGCTGTCCGAAAACAAGAGCGCATGCTGGAATTCCCAGCGCTTACATGCACCTACTCGAGGAAGGTTTTCTGATAATTCAACTATTATTCGGCTGTTGGAGGAATAGCTAAGCATAAGCATCGAGAAGAGGAGAGATTTCTCTGTTTTTCCTCAATTGCTCACAGATGCACTACTACATACAGATCGTTATGGTCAGTATGAGCAGGAAGGATAAAATCTACTTCATCAACGGCAAAAGAGCAAAGATCAGAAACCTCCATTCATCGATAATATCGTTTAAATATGCCATTGTTGTCGAGAAAGGGCCAATGGCAATCGAGCTCATTATGGTTGAAATGAAGGTCGCTTTGGAGATGAACATAAACAGAACGAAAAAAGTCACGGATAACAAGTGCTGTGAAAGAGGAACAGTGAAGCAGTTAGGAAACATTGCGCAGTACGTACGTTTCTACGTCTACATGGAATCAGAGCTAAATATGGTGAACAGGCTAACGTCTGAAATATCTCGCAGGTGCAAGGGTAGCTCTTAATTCGATTCGTGAAGTTACCGGTAGGATACGAGATCGTAACGTCACCTGCTCGCCATCAGCGCGTCTGCACTGCCGTGGTATTTTAACCTGGAGTAGTGAGTAGAATGTGCTGAGTGCAGAAAAAATCTTCATATCCAATTCGCATAGCTGTTGCAGATTCAATTTCCCAACGCGCTGTTAGGCGCTAAGGGTTCGCAGAACGTTTTCATGTCTTGCGTTCAAACTATTCACTGCTTCCAGACCTTCTACCAATCGAAGAAGCTCTAGACAGCCTTAATTGAGTCGTGGGGAGAGAGGATGTTATGTCAGACAAGTTTTTTGTTTAAATACTGATGCTCGTTGCACGATCGTTATCCGTACCCCCCTCGCTGTGTGCTAAAAAATACCGTGATGCCTGCTAATTTCAACAACTACCCATGGTTAAGCCCAAAGACAAATCTAGATGGCCTTAGACAGCACGGCGTGGCGCAGGGTGAGGCGTTACAGTATTTTACGCCGCAGTACTCCGCCTGGTTTTCTGTGTCACTGACAAGGTGATATACGGAGTATTAGAGTTATATACGGTAAGTCTTAGCTAGCGTTGAGCCTGCGCTTTCATAAAATATACTACTCGTGCGTGAGATATTCCAACAGCTTCATGATGCAGGGGATCGATGACTAGAAATATCCGACATTATTTCGGGGTCAGCCGTGATCCGTGATTTGCTGAAATGTGATCGACTAAAGAGCTAGAGGATTGTCACCAACATTCGCACCCTATTCTTGTAGTGGCAGTAGATTGATAGCAAGATCATACACAAAAAAAAACAAATAGAAACGAATCCTCAACAAAAACGTTTCTGCAGCTTCACGGAAAGAGAGTGTGGAACAGAAAGTACGAATAAGCATGTGTTGTTCCTTACAAAGAAAGGTTCGAAAATTAAGGTGAGCTTTTGCGATGCTATTTTTACAGGATGTAGGGCCGTGTGAGCGGAGTCCAGAGTTAGTTTTAGCTGAGCGCTTTTTTGAAGAGCTGAAAAAGAGGTGTGAAAACGTTTGCGCAACCATCATTAACCCCTATGACACCCCACGAGATGTGTCTCGGTGGCGCAATCGGTAGGAGTGCCGCCTCATAGAAGCACATCGGTGGGATTTTGAGATCGAGTCCGCGTATTGCCCGTATTTTTGCACATGTTAGTTTGTCAACATTTCCCTTTCTTACATGAGTCAATTTTAGACCAACAATGCTTAAAACAAAACCAAAGCAGACTATTTGCGTCTTCATATGTGCTACTTTTTCAACTATTCATATCTTTACCCGTATCATTTCTCTGGAAATAAAAAGTCTTGTCTTGCTCTTCCCTTCTAGTTAACAGCTATGGTACGATTCTATGATACAAGTAAAACACAAGCGTTTGTCATGCCAACAGCATGGGACACAAAAGCCAGTGAGGATCAATCTTCTCCCTGCTTCTCCCTGACAAGGAATGGCCACTTCTTCGTTGAACGCGTAATCTGTGGGTTTAGTGAAGGGTGAACCACCAGAGACACCAGAAACACCGGAGTGAAGGAGAGCGACATCCTTCCTCTGCTCTACGATAGAAAATAAGGGCCTGCTGCAACTGTACGAACGATAGCCTTCTGCAACCAGTGCTGCAAGAAATCACAAGAAGATGCTCTTTCACAGAACATTTTCTTCCGAAACGTGCTTGCCGTCAAAAGGACTGATTTCTCTAACGATGTTTGTTCACTGTTGTCTTCCTTCTCACAGCTATCGTCAGGTGTCCAGTCGACATGCACCACCTCATTGAAGCGCACCTATGAATCCAACTGGATGATACATGTAGAGAGGTCCCATTTTCATTATACTTCTCCTAACCTGAACTGCCTTCTCTTCCTGACAGTCGATATCTCCATACATAGCGTCCAGGGGTCCTTTCATGGCATCCGCAACCGCAATCTCTCTTGTCGAAGAAGTGAAATCCGATGAGAAAGTGGAAAGTAGTCGAACACGTTCATGTGAGAACGACATTTTTAGCACACTTATGTACCGATATGGCCGGGTCCATAATATTCAACCGTAAGGTACGCGTATTTGTCTGCAGTTACGGTATTACTGGTGATATGGTGCGATATGGTGATGGTGCAGATAGGCATTGTTGAAAAACTAGCACATATGAAGGCGCAAATAGAAAGCCTTCTTGATTTGTAAGCATTGATTGTCTAAAATTGACTCCTTTGATCATAACAAAGCGTAGTAGCAACAAACTAATATGTGCAAACTATTAGCGGACTTGAACTCAAATCCCCGGCTGCGTGTTTCCATGAGGCGGCACTCTTACCAACTGCGCTGTCGATGCTCATCACATAGAGTGTCGTAGGTGTTGATGATAGTTGCGCGCAAGCTTTCAGACCTCCTTTTCAGGTCTTTACAAAAGCGTTCAGCAGAAAACTAACTGCGGTTCTGGACTTCGCTCACAGAGCCCTTGAAGCTGTCAAAATAGCATCGCAAAGCTCACCTTGAGTTGGGAACCTTTCCTTGTTAAGAACATAGCGTGACGAGAAGACCCTATCTGCATGGTCGTCGTCGACTCATCTTACACCGGTTTTCTCAAGATCAGCCTACATCAAGAGTGACCTGTGACGGTGTGCTTAAGAACTTCCAAAGCGCTAAATTTATCTGATAGAACCAACCTTCTCTCGGAGGACATTGACAATATCCTCCGTCTTCTCCAGGAGGACCTTTGCGTCCTGGAGCTCCGCGAAGTCCAAAATCTCCTTGATCACCTGTTTCACCAAGACTTCCCGGTGGTCCTTCCAAGCCTTCAAACATCTCAATCTTAGCACAGTCACCAAACATTCTTGAAGAAAATACGTGGAAAAACGACCAACGATTACGCTCGAACATTTATCTCAAGAATGGTGTTAATGCGTCACTAATTATGAATAAGCTATTTCAAAAACGAAGTGAAATTCTATCGTGAAATCGCTGTCGTCAATGTCGAAAACAAGCGAATTTGAGTTATGTAGCCTGTGATGATTCCCAGAGTTGCAATTGCTTCCGTTTCCTTTAGAGCGAGAGTTAGGCGATAGTCAAACTAGTGTCCTTTCTGAAGGACATTACATCCACTTGGATTATTTGTGAATATTTTTGGCTGTAACTATCCTACTGTATTTAAAATAAGCAGTCGCAGGTGGGCCGGCTGTCACGAGTACAGGTGGATCTAGACAACCCCTCATGTCTCTCCCCTTGAGATGTAACGGCGATGAATAGGTTTTGATCTGCGCTCTGTTCCATCAAATGCTTTATCCACTTTGGGCTCCATCTGAAAAAAATCTCGTGTACCACAATACATGCACATTGATGAAGAAGTCTGTGTTTTACTGGGGTTAGAGCCAGCCGATGCGAACCCCACCACCAAGTGGAGGGGGGAGGCAGACGTAGAAAGAAGAAGAAGGAGAAGAAGAAGAAAGAAGAAGAAGGACAAGAAGAATAAAGAAGAAGAAAAGGTTCGGGTTCCACCAAGGCTAACCAACCAAGCTTTTCATCATTTCCGAGTAGGTAAATTAGGACTAGACTTTTCTGGGAAGTAAAACACAGACTTCTTCATCAATGTGCATGTATTGTGGTACACGAGGTTTTTTTAGATGGAGCCCAAAGTGGATAAAGCGTTTGATGGAACAGAGCGCAGATCAAAACCTATTCATCGCCGTTACATCTCAAGGGGAGAGACATGAGGGGTTGTCTAGATCCACCTGAAAATCTCGCCTGATATCTTGTAGGCATAATGGTCAGCAATTTAGAGCCCCGACGTTTGAAGGAAGAAGAAGCTGGAAACTACTGAATTTTCAGCAGCTGGCCACAGCAGTTCACTGTACGGCCGTCCGAATGAATGCCCATTGAATTGGTCTCTCAGCAGGAGAATGTTGCGTAATGCTTCCCACAAGGAACTCAACGACGCCATCTTTGCACGTTGTTTTTATGGTTCGGTAAATATTCCATTGAAAAAAGTTAAATGAGAGGCGCTCTTGAATGTTATGGAATTGGGAGAAGAGACTTTGTGAAGAAGACATTTCACTACTTTATGCATTGCAAAGACGGCAAATAAAGCTTTCTGAAGTTCGAATTACAAAGGTAAGACTAACCTGGAGGGGCTGGAATACCGCTGAGGCCAGGATCTCCACGTGCGCCAACAAATCCGGGAGGACCTCTCACTCCCTTTGGTCCAGTTAAACCAATTAGTCGCACAGCATCTTGTCCAGGTTCGCCAGGAAGGCCTTGTTTGCCAGCCCTTCCAGTCTGACCTCGATTCCCGGGAGCGCCTACCGGTCCTGGTTCATTAGTCCCTTCTGAACCTGGAAGTCCAGGAACACCAGGCCGTCCTTGTTCACCTAAATATGCGGTTCTTAGACTCTCCCAAAATTAATTCAGGATCTTGGAACGGAAAACCGCTCTGCGTTTTAAGCCTCACATGAATGAAATTCTAAGTAATTGAATTGAAGTAGTCAAAAAATCTCGTCGTTTTCATTTCAACGAATCAAGCTAGGTGAACTGTTGGAATGTCAAGAGAACATAGAGAAGCAGCCTGAAAAAGTGCTACCAAATGCATATAAATGGATCATTTCTTTAAAATTCGATTTTGAATACGAATCAGATCGCGGATGTGTCTTAAACGAGAAGTCGCGAAAATGAGGAATAGGAAGGTTCCATAAAATCAGCTATACCAATTATAAAGTTGGTCGGAAAGTCTTGAGCGGGTTGTGATTTTTCTTCTTTATGTTGTATTCAACATACAAATACAATTTATTTAGCAATAGAATTACCATCGTTATTCTCTACAGTTGACCTAATGGGCAAGTCAACGATTCTCTTCTCCCACAACTGAACAGACTGGAAGTCTAGGAATTCGTTAACCATGTTCTAGCATATTTGCTTGAGCCTGGAGCGGCTGTTAGAGAGGCTATATGTTGTTACAGGATGTTTTGTTGCCATCAAAACTCTTGCGCCAGACGGGACTCGAACCCGCATCTTCTGCTTTTCGGGCAGCGATGTTCGCCTTACACCACCGGCGCTGTTTGACCGCGCGTAACATCAGCGATATCCTCGAGGCCTTCGCTAACCGCCCTTTCAACAGTTTGTATTTTGGTGATCTTGTTCTCTGCTAGGAATGCCTTAGGATAAAGGATAAAGGACGGCATTACTCAATCCTCTTGAGATGCGCCACGCATTCTACTTCTACGGGATGTCGTGAATGCGTATTTGGGCTATAAAATGTCTTACAGTAGCCAACCGATGAACAATTTAGTGGTCTAGCTTGCCCGGAGAAGTCTGGTTACAATAAATCGACCTGAAGTGATGGAAGGCTTAGTTGGCCTGGGTGGGAAATCCGAACCAGGTACCTGGCATTGCGTGCACGCGACAGCGAGCACCTCTTCCGACTGCGCAATGTACGCATGCCCAGGAACGCCTTAAGAGATCGAAACAAGTGATAGTCGGAGTGGGAAATACCAGAGGAATAGCGTGGGTTGCGTACCGCATCCTAGCCCGTATTCTCCAATTTTTCAGGGGTCTCTTTGGCTTCCGCCTCGTGAGCATCATCGTGTAGTAGGTGGACAGAAGCTCTTCTCAGCCACTTTTCCCGAACAACGTCCGCCGGGTCCTGAAGCTGATTGGCGGAAATGTTACCGATGAGGGTACATCCTTGCGGAAGCAGCTCGCAATACGACGTTCCTCAAAATCACAGAGCAGCAAAGCAGACACTTCTTGGAGTGAATACCCGATTTGGCGGCTAGCGTCAGCGGGTCTCCTCCTCGAGAGGACTACACCGCGCGATGCGTTCTAGAATTGTAGAGGAGCCAGCTCTCATCTCCAATAATCAGGCCTTTCAGAAACTTATGCGTATGCAGAAGGAGAGACCGAAAATGGATATCCGTTTAAATCGCGTGTTATCGGTCAAGACATGAGGAACCCATCGAGTCAGCACTTTTCTGTAGCCGAGGGCTCGGTGTCGGCAAAGGACTCGTCCAGTTCTACAGTGTGGGAACGCCCGTCTTTAATATTTATTCATTGTTTTGCATGTATAATGATTCGTTATCTGCAGCAACTAGGTCTCTTTTTAAATTAATTTAATGCTGAGCATCTATCTCACCAAAGCCTCCAATACTTGTTCACAGCACGTTGCAACTTCACTACTCATAAACCACATCGGAAAGCGGCAGCAAACCGTGAACTGCGAATCTGACAGTTCGAGAGTCTGGTATAACTGTCATTTTGACACACCTTTCCCTTCCAGGCGAGCCTTTCAAACTTCTCGGTCTTCATCGTGTTGTAGCCACATCTCCAACTTCACAACACTTTGTTCGTATGCTAATCTCGATAATCTACGAGATCTTCTGGATGCAGCAGAAGGGATCGCTGTTCCATGTGATCACTATGCGGGAACGCAAGCTTTAATGTGTTCTGTCTGAAGCCCATACCCTTGGTAGCATCGTGATTCTGCTACATCGCTCAGGAAACCTTGGCACATATCATCAAAATATGATGTCCGTTGACATCAATCAATCCAATTCTCCTTTCCCTCTTTTGGTGAGTCATGAAATTCGTAGCATTTGAATAGCCATTTCTATAAGCTAATTCTTGGTGACTTTTGGGCTATTTTTCATTGGTGATTCATTCAATAACTCTTATAATATGATGTAACGGTGCATGTCGCGTTGGTGAGCAGCATTGGTAAGTGGGAATACGCCAGCCAATAATAACCAAACAGAGCACAGTCCGAACTCATGGAGCACATCAGGGTACCGACTGAATACGTCCTCTCTGAACGGCCTGCTCATTCAATGCGGTCTGATTGGTTTAGGCGTTCCCACCTACCAATGCTGCTCACCTACGCGACATATATCGATATAACCACAGAAGTAAATAAGTTATAAGACCACATTGATCTCGAATACGATGCCTGCTGATGTAACGAATCAATCAAATATGGAACATGAGCAGTCACCTGGGTCCCCCAGCGGACCGTCGTCTCCTCGAGGTCCCTGCGGACAAGGTGGGCACGTCAGAGGCTCTCCAAGAAACACCCCGTCGACACCGGGACGTCCGGGATCGCCTGGCAGACCGTCCTCTGCCGGCGCTCCATTTGCGCCAGGTGGGCCGCGCGGACCGCGAGGGCACTGTATGATTGTGCAGTCTGAAATTAAGGTTAGATATTTTTGAAGCAGTTCTTACGAACAGTTGTATACAGGGTGTCTCAACAAAATACATAAACTGTTCGAAAGATTATAGCTTTGCTTTTAGTGAAGCTTTTCAAGATGTCTGAGACTCATATGAAAGCATAGAATAGCAAAACTTTGTGATGTGCAACCGGTCCCGCTTACGCCTTGCATTCTTCTGAAAATTTACATTTTAGACTCGATCAATTGTTGAAGAGTCACGGGCCTTTTACGTGATTGTCAAGTTCTAAGCGTTAAAAGAAGTACCATACAGGTTGTTGTTGTCAACGAATTACAAGATTGTAACGAGAATTCAGTCCATGCCCAATCGAGTCTAAAATGAAAGGTTTCAGGAGGATGCATGACGCAATCTTGACTAGTTTTGTACAGTGGACGTGTCGCAGGCGTCGCTCAATGTGCACCGGGATTCAGAGAACGTACCGCAGCCGTCGGTACCAAAAAAAAAACCCAGATGTCTCTAACGTTCCTCGCGACAAAAGCTTCACTAACAGCCATATTAGTACCTTTCAAACTGTACCTGCATTTTGCTGCAAGCTGTTGTGTGATTTTCAGTTTTAAACTTCAAAAGAAGTACAAATCAATCGATACGGCCACTTTATTGAGAACTATAACAAGCATTCAAGCGAAACGCAATCAATCGAGTGTAAAAAGCAAAAATTCAGGCTAATTCGTGTGGCAATCCCTACCGCTCATATGTCAGAGAATTTCTATTTCCTTGCGCTTTCAAATGCCTAACTTCGCCAGCGCATTTATTGCAGCAAATTTCTTACCTCTCAAACAGTGTATACATTTTTTGAGACAACCTGTATACTGGGATAAGAAAGTGGGGACTCATTGGAACTTATTCGTCAAAAGTCATAATTCTCAGCATCATTTTGTGTACCTCGGTCTATGACAACATTAATGAACATGTTCGCCAAAATTTTTGATTGAACATGAACACATTCAAAAACGAATTACAAATATTGAGGAGGGAGAATGATGTCCGCAGCAGTTCGCAACAGAGGTACTAATGAAAGTGAGAGAATATGATAGTAAGAGCAAGAAAACTTGCAAGAAGTTCCCACCAGGCCCTGAACTGAAAATTGAGAGCAAGAGGCGCCTGGCACCGAAATCAACTACAAGAGAAGTTTCTCACCGCATATCTTTGGCTCGAAATGGCTCGACCGCCGACGATGCGATTGGAGCCAGTTGTCGCCTGCAGCACCTTGGGAGCTGGATTCAACGAAACTCGACCTCGAACGGGCGTAGTAGGCACCTCTCCGAAGCCGAACGCCAGTCAGCAACTCCAGTTCGTTGTTGTTGGTTTGATGCGCCTCCTTGAATTCAATCTAACGTACGAGTATACACAACAAATTCCACCTACTACATGCCGAAGTTTGGGTGAACATTCGTAGCATTCTTCCTAGGCCACTCTAGTTGTTAGAACTCTAAGGTATTTAGTGCACAAACATGAACGTTTCGATGGAAGCTGAAGTATTTGCCAACTCCTCCAAGTCTCGGCACGCCACTTCTAGAGAGTAGCGACTGGACTACCATCTAGCGTAAGCCAAGCTCCAGCAATACAAAGTTACATTTATAGAGGATCCATGTGCCTTTATAGGATGGACTCACTATTCGTCCGAACCCCACGTCTGATGGGGTTTTCTAAAACAAAATTTTTACACTGCATAAATGCGGATATTAGGTATCGCAAACAACTGCTTCGACAAGCCGTACGGCACGCTTATTAGTCAGCCTCGCTAGCTTTGGTTAAGATGGTACTATGCATTTGCTCCTTTTGCACTATTTTTTCACTGTCTAGGAGCATAAAAAATTATTATGAATAATCAAATCTTCTATTCTCCGCATACCCGCTCCAAGATGCCTTGTACACCAACGGCTTCCCCCTGTCGTTCCCGCTATGTACACCTTAATGATCACCTCAAGATCTAAATTATGGAAATCACTACCGACTTATCGTAATCCAAAATTAAACGTGCTGTGAGTTGTGGATTAATTACCGCCATATTTAACGGCATGTTCGCCCAGTATATGTGCACCATGAATTGGACTTACTACTACAGTACCGGACATGCCGCTGCGTCCAACAAGCACAAGCGGCGCAAGGATGAGAAGCGGCGCAAAAGGGCGCCGGAGAGTGCCGCTTTCCGTTCGCCACGCGTCGCGCCGGATGCAAATCGTGTAGGACGTGGCGTCCTCAACTTCTGAACGTTAGGCTGATGGAAGGAGCCCACCCATGCGCTTGGAAGAGCATGTCCCACTGCTTGGAGCTAACTGCTGGCATGGCGCGCTGTGAACAATGCATATAGGCCAGACAGAATCAATCGAGTGTACGCGAAAGCATGTAAAGTAAGCGTTTAGGGAGTTTCATCAGAAATTCGCAACCGCCCTACTCAGGAGTTGCTCTAGGGCTGTCCAGCTTGCACTTGGAGTGCACAGTGAACAATGCATATAGAATCGAACCTATCAATTGATGGGCGCGAAAGCTTGTAGAGTGAGAGTTTGAGGAGTTTTGTCAGAAATTCCTAGCCGCCCTACTCAGGAGTTGCTCTAAAACAGTCCAGCTTGCATCAGGAGTACACTGAAAACAATGCATATACAATAGAACCTTTCAGTCGTGGTGGCACGACCGCTCGCAGATTGCACGCGCGAGCGTGTTTGGAGCGCGATAACTCTGTCAAGTGTGAACCCTTCCGGCTGCAGTTTGTGGGCTTTGTATTCAGTAAGAAGCTTTAGCAGTTCGCCAAAGCACAGGAACGTAGCCCAAGAACGGACAAAGTTACTTTTATGCGAAAATGCAGGTCAGGCTTGTACAACCCATTTTTTCGATTTCAGTCGATCACTGCGGGAAAAGGCGATGAGCTGACGGCCTACAAATGCATAAGCTAAAAAAACACTTAAAGTGCTTTATGACAAAGCGCTCACAGCTCTCCAGATGTCTAACCTGCCTTAGTTGCAGCTGCCGTTTTAGAGCTGGTGGACGGCAGCAGTGAAGTTCTTTCGCTCTTGCTCCTTCCGTCCTTGACTTTTTGGCATTCGCAATGAAACCGTTGTGTCCAGCTCGATAAGCTCCATCGAACGGTGTCAATCTCGGCCAATTTTGGAAACATCGATTTTTTGACAATTTCGCATCGGGGACGAGGTCGCGGCGAAGGGCCGATGACGTCACCGAAAATTTATATTTTCAAATGTGGCCAAATCGGGTACCATTCGATAGCGCTTTTGATGGTGAATGGAACGGTGCTGCTTACGATTAGAGTAGCGAGTGCGAGCCTGATTGGAGCGCGATAACTCTGTCAAGTTTGAATCCTTCCGGCTACAACTTATAGCTTTTCTAGGCAGTAAGAAGTTCTCTTAGCTTGCTAAAGCGCAGCGATGTAGCTTAGGGACGTGCAAGGTTACAGTGGAGCGAATATGCAGGTTAGGCTTGTGTGACGCGATTTTTCCGATCTCAGCCGACCAGTGCGGTAATACGCGAAGTGCTAACTGCCTTAAAGTGCGTAGGCGAGCAGAACAGTAAAGGTTCTCTACCCTGACATGCTCACAACTCTCCAACTGCCTACACTGCTTTAACTCGAGTTATCACTTTAGAGCGGCGGTTAGAGTTTATTTCGCTACTACACGCCCATATTTGGGTTTTCGATGGCCACCTTCTGTTCCGCTCGAAAAGCTCTATCGAATGGCGCCAATCTCAACCAATTTCGAAAAAATCGATTTTTTGACATTTTCCCATCGAAGAAGAGGGCGCTCGAGGTCATCTCTCACCTGAATGTCGTGCAGATGTCGCCGCGGCTGCGGTGGAGGATGTCGCGCTGGCGGCGAGTCGGAAGACGTAGCCGCGGAGTTGCCGCGTTGCGGCATAGGCCGCCGCAATTAGAAATTCGTAAGTTCAGACCCTCACCCGAGGCCGAGCCTGCGCGGACGATAACGTCATCGAAAAATGACATTTTCGAAATTGGCTAAAATTTGTAGTCCAGACTTCGTCAAAAATCTGGTAGGGGTTTATTTGGGGCGAGCGAAATAAACTCTAACCGCCGCTCTAAAGTGATAACTCGAGTTAAAGCAGTGTAGGCAGCTGGAGAGTTGTGAGCATGTCAGTGTAAAGAACCTTTACTGTTCTGCTCGCCTACGCACTTTAAGGCAGTTAGCACTTCGCGTATTACCGCACTGGTCGGCTGAGATCGGAAAAAATCGCGTCACGCAAGCCTAACCTGCATGTTCGCACCATTGTAACCTTGCACGTTCTTAAGCTACATCGATGTGCTTTATCAAGCTAAAAGAACTTTTTACTGCCAACAAAAGCTATGAGTTGTAGCCGGAAGGATTCAAACTTGACAGAGTTATCGCGCTCCAATCACGCTCGCGCGTGCAATTTGCGAGCGGTCGCGCCCACTCGATTGATAGGTTCGATTCTATATGCATTGTTCACTGTGCATTCCAGATGCAAATTGGACAATACCAGAGCAATGCCTGAGTAGGGCGGCTAGGAATTTCTGATAAAACTCCCTAAACGCTCACTCTACAAGCTGTCGCGCCCACTCGATTGATAGGTTCGATTCTATATGCATTGTTCACGGCGCACTCCAGATGCAAATTGGACAATACCAGAGCAATGCCTGAGTAGGGAGGCTAAGAATTTTCTTGAAAACCCTCCATACGCTCACTCTACAAGCTGTCGCTCGCTCTATAGGTGTCGCGCCCACTCGATTGATTCTGTCGGGCCTATATGCATTGTTCACAGCACGCCATGCCGGCAGTTAGCTCCAAACAGTAGGTCATGCTCGTCCAAGCACAGGGGTAGGCTCCCTCCATCAGCCTAACGTCCAGAAGTTGAGGACGCCACGTCCTAAACGATTTGCATCCGGCGCGGCGCGTGGCGAGCGAAAAACGGCGCTCTCCGGCGCCCTTTTGCGCCGCTTGTGCTTGTTGGACGCAGCGGCATATCCTGTACTGTAATTCTAACGCTGATTCTGGAACAGTTCGGAATGGCCAAAATATTTAGTGCAAAGCCAGGTTTCTTAGAGAAGACCACCTATGTAATTGTTATTAGCTCCAGATTTTCGATGAGGAACTACAGAATTTCTTGAGCAAAATAAGGCAAACATTTTTCCTAGCTTTCTTTTAATTCCGTTTCTTCTTATTGGAGCATGCGATTTCCATAACATCTCCATTCTCATTCGTCGCTGTCGTCCAGTTAAACTTTTTATCAAGAGTTGTTCACATTAGGACAAAAAATGTTACGAAGAAAACTAAATGAAGGAAGGCTAGTTACCGAAATGTGGATCAAAAGACTTCTTGCACCATTTATTCTGATTACTCTACAGCGCTAGAAGAAGGAAAACATGATGATGATACTGCCTTCAGACAGCGAAATGTGGACAATGAGGGAATGTTTGAATGCCTGAAGAACTTCACTCGAGTTACGAAACCGGGAATCATAATGGACTACGCGTTCATACGAGTCAAGAAAGCATTGCCCAGTAGATCTATCCTACGCGTAGAGGCACGACTACGAAAATGGAGCAAGCACGAACGGCCGGGCCTGTCCTGGCCACGAAGCTTAAAAGGAAGGCCCTCTTGTTGTTTATTTCAGTATGCAAAATAGTTCGATTTTGGTTTTACCGCCGATGTGCAACAGACAGAGTGAGGTGCTCCACCCCCCCCCCACTAGGGTAGATCATTTCCCTGTTTCTAGAGAAAGGCAAGAGATTGATACTGGCGATCCTATCATTCGCTCTGCATAAACAGCAGGGTAGCAACTGATAGCCTGCGAGTTCATGCTCTGACTCAATGTGCGCCAAATAAGCTCCGGCTACAATAAATATGAAATACAACACATAGAGCGATAACCAAGCCCAGCGAGCTAAACTCCACCACCGGCTCACTATTTTGGTGCATCGACTTATACAGCTATTTCTTGATTCAGTAGCTAATGCTGCGGAAGTTGGACTTGCAACCTAGTGTGAAGTAACGCTCCAATCTCGAGTCAAACGATGCGAACAATATCCCTGGTTTCCCAAAAGACGCCATTTTAAATAAGCCCAAGACCTTGCAGATGTTGATAGAGAAGTTCTTCTCATACGCAGACGAGATCTCGTTTACAGCTAGAAATGAGGAGAGTTTTGAAGCATGCTTCAGTAGAGTAATTTTGCTGTGAGGGAGTACTGAGATTAAAATAAGGCAGAGACATACTGCATGACTCGTTGACAATCCTAAAACTCAACAGGGAACTGCATTTCTCAATCCCACTTTGGTAACATGAGTTCCAAAGTGCATTTCGTAGCATTTACCGCGAAATACGGCGTGTCGTGAATGCAGGAAACGCCGCACGCCTAACCTTGGATTACTGTAAGTCATCAGAGTCGTTTCCGTATTTGCACTCTTGTATGATCACCAGTGATATGCAGTGTTTGCCGTTCAGTACCTACATCCCTGAGGTTGTTCCATTACTCTCAGTAAGTTGAACAGTTCGCCCTGGAACTGCAGGAATGATCTTGATCTGAATGGGAAGGTTTATTACAGGGCACCTCCACTCTCAACTCAAATAGGTCAAATCGACTGCAGGAAAATTTCGGCCTCTCAATTCATACTGAGCAGTTTCATGATGTAATCATGGACACAAACTGAATGACACAAATTGAAAATTTCGTTCTTCCTCAGTTATAACACAGTAAACGAACTTGAAACGTCTCCACGTGCTTCTCGTAGTCGGTAATAAACGCTTCTGTTTCATTAGAAACTGTGGTGAAGAGTGCGACGCATCCCAGTATGACTAGTAAGGACGTCACGGAGGCAATGCGTGAGGCCAGAATTGTTGCTGGATCGTCGCACTTGTCCGACATTCCTGAAACGCATAGAAGGTACGACTCGACAAACCGGTTGCTTGAGCTGAATGGCACAGAACAAGGATGTCATGCACTCAAAGTAGAATATCAATGGACTTCAACAAAGATATTTAGGAGCTACCCTTGTTTGTTAGTTTTGGTGTTTGTTGTGCTGCAGTTTTATCTCACTCCTGTCTTATACAGAGTATTTCAATAAATAAATAAATAAAACAACGGAAGCAGTAGGTAACAAAAAACATGCATGCACACCGATGTTAGAGTGCCGTACAGAAGGGAACAAAACGTAGCAGCATATGAAAGCAGCTCTACGAAAACTATCATAGAAACAACACTGGGGTTCGAAAAATAATTCGTTAATTTATTCAAGACATGATAAGTCCAAACAGAACGAGAGACGTGTAATCGTGATAGTGGCCCTCCTTTGGCATGACGTCTCTGCATCGTTTGGGAAAGAAGAAGGGGAGATGAAATCTATTCGCCAACTTCAGAGTTGACCTCACGGCGGTTGTGGAATGTTATGGGCAGGGATGTGCGGAAATAATTTAAAGAAAAGCGTAACGCGAAATGCGGAACAGAAGTGCTCAAAAATGGACGGAGACCGGAGCACGAAACACGAAAACGAACAACTCAAAACCCATTGCTTTATTTAATTTCTCATAAATATGTATCCATAGCTAGGATAGTGACTATGTTACCGTTAACGATTTAGAAAGCGGGAAAGACACCATGTGACTCTTTCCCAGCAACATAAAACAGTAAAAAATCTTTGTAATCATATCTTTACTAAGATGACTATTCAAACATCACTAGTGTAACAACTCGAAGCTTATGCAGAATCTTTCTGTAGATAGGAAGAAAGTACATATGTTAAACACAATGAATCCTGTTGACGTATAAGATGCAAAAATTTCGCCAACCATAACACTTAGCCAGTGTTTTTGAATGTCCCAGATCCATCCTAATTGGGAGGGAGCAGAGTTAAAGTTGCAGTTGCGTTCAGCACCCCCGAACGACAACTACTCTCTGAGTTCGCATGGGTACCATAGTATCATTTGGCAGTAGCTGAAGCTCAGGGACAGACTCAAAGAAGGGGCTAGAAAGGCAGGACACCTTTGCCTCCTTTGACTAGGATAGAGCCAATGTCCCCTATGGAAAGCAATGTTAGCAACTTAAGAGTGTTTATAGAAAGAACTCTGATCTGGAATTGGTGTTCCAAGCCAGACCTAAGAATATTAAGGAAAAAATAAGCATGATAAGGGATTCGATTCTTGACTCAAACACTCATGAAAACCGCTGCGACCTTATACTATTTGGTAGTACATCGTTTCTAGAAAAGAAAAAAAAAAGAATTCAATTTCGTTATCCCACCATATCACACTACATTAGAGCTCCGCCTACTGGCGCTTGTGGTTGCCAAGTCGTTCTCTGAATATCTAGTGCTAATTCTGAGTTTTGATGTTGGACGCTTCGCTCTTTTTTACATCTTCCGGTGCCCAGGTGTCCCTTGCTTCCCCTAATTCCATCTATTCCTTTCTTGTAGCAAATCGCTATTATTTACGATTTTTCTTTCCTTTTTTCGTTGCCTTGCTCTGCATGTCCTTAGGAACAACTGTAAACCTTGGTTATGTAGGTGGACTTTTTGTATCCAGGGTTTCAGCATCAGAAACTCGCAGTGTTGGGAGCACTGCCCTTTTGGCTGAGTGGTTCACCTGTTTTTCCTGCTTCTGTCTCTTAAGTACCCCCTTTTACATGCTCCCTCCCTGGCTCGTTATGTCGTTCGCTTGCTCTAGCTGTCCTGCGGTTACATGCGGTTAGGTGCGCTTCTTGCCTCTGCCTAAGCCCTAGATTAGTGTTAGCGCTCACTCTTAGTACCGCTTGTTGCTGTTTGCTTCCTCTAATGTGTCGTTCTTTTTTCTGTTTGGAACTTCCCCAAATTCGGCTTTCCTCCATACTCTTCCATGCTTTTACTGATGAGGATTATATTAGGGCTTCGTTTTGACCTGGCCTGATGTTGGCACTTGTATTTTGGTTGTGTTTTAGTGTTTTCGTTTGGTCTTAGCGCCGTTTTGTTGTGTAATGTGTGCCCCTTCGTATGTCGGTTATGTTTTCTGTCCAGTTTGATCTCCTCTCCATGGTTTGTTCTATTTCCCGTTGCCCATAAAGATGAAGGGCGCACCACCGGTCTGAACGGTGCACAATCACAAGAAAGGTGACGCATACGTACTTGATTTCATTCTTCAACTTTTCGATTAGGTTCAAGAGGTGCAGTGCAAAACAATCAGTTGCTGAGGTGTCACCATTTCCGTTCCGGCTTCCAGCCGAGAAAAAGCGGAACACTGCATTATAGCAGACTGCTGTAGGTTTCTCCCTGAACATTTGTGCATGGACGCGGCTGGCTCCATACTAATATCTAAGTTCATGTCAATATCCCCTTGTCTCTGACATCTTCCGCTCTTGATAAAGAGTTTGGTCACCCACTTCTCCGTTGGGATATCAATTCCAAAGGGGTTGTCTTGTGATATAAGCTATAGGGGTTCTACTTAGCCACATCTACACATTGCACTGTAGGTGTCACAGTTTTCAAGTGTAAATTGAAGACACTGCAAGGGAAAGGCCAAATGAAAAGGTGGTTTCTGTTGCTTTGGAACGGAGGTGTTCTAAGCACGTTTTTTTATTTCGATTTTTTCTATTGTTTGCGACAGCAAACAATAGAGAAAGGCGAAATACCAAAACGGGGGCGCGTGTAACGCAGTTGGAAGAAACACCAACTGCCGCGTGCACCCGATACTAGGTTCCTGGTTCGGATTTCCCGCTCTGGCCAACCAAGCCTTCCATCTCTCCGGGATCGGTGAATTGGTACCAGACTTGTCTGGGAAGGATAAAGCGCTGACTTGCTCATCGGCTGGCCACTGCAGGTCATTGTATGGCCAAATACGCATTTAACATTAACACCCCACGACATTCCGTAGAAGTAGAATGCGTGGTGCTTCCCAAAAGGGATTGAGCAACGCCGTCTTTTATCCTTTTTGCCCTTTATATTGTTTGCGAGTTTTTTTTCATTTTTTGTTTGTTCCTTCAGTTATGTTTTAGAAAGGTGTTCACTTTTTTACTAACTTCTTACTTACTTTGTTGTTTTTCCTTCGTATTTTTCAGAACTGGATCTGTTTTTAGACTAGCATGACGACCTGTACAAGGTTATGCGCACCTCTGAGTGCAATGAAAAATAAACACTGAAGGGAATGAAAGGACTAAAAACAGCCGGAAACCAGAGCTCGGACGAAGATCCCGCACATCCCTGGTCTTAGGGTTCGTTAGTGTCCACGCGACACTCGACGCGTTATGATGATAAACTTCCATATCGATCGCGAGACGCAATTGATCGTTACAGGGGATTACCATTCCATCGCGTCGCGCGTCGCACATTGATCGATTCTTAACTCATTATATAGGGGTAAAAAATTCCACAACCGCTAGATTAGTTTAGTGCCCTCGTGAAGCATCGTGTAATAGACGCAGCCGATGGAGCAGAAGAAGGCTGAGACCTCCTTGTTTACGCGGTCACCTCGAGACGGAAATGGTTGAGGCTTCATCACCAACGGTAGCCATTGCACTTTTCTGTATGGATTTTTGGACGAGAACCACTTTTCGTTCTGAGAAACAATGAGGTTTGCCTGACTCGTCGTTCCTCACGGTCGCGAAGACTCTGGCACACGTCGGTGCTCATTCGATGATGAGGGACCGTGGAATAAATCCATGGCTGTGCGAAAGCAGGTTGCGGAGAGAGTGCTGTGTCTAATGGGAAGTGTGTAGACGTCGAAGTATGCTCTCAAATTCCCATAAACTTTGAGCGGCATTGCTCCTCACGGCATCCATAAATTGAACGCAGCTTCATTCTCACAACTTTCGGGACACCTTAATAGAAGCTATTCAGTCTATTTGCCATCTATTAAGATTGCACAGAAGGAAAACAGCAGCATAGTAACAGGATTCATGCAGTACGACGTGACTGAGGCAATAGTATGCCAAAGAGTATGCCTGAGCGAGAGAACCACGAGACAGGGATCAATGGTTTTAAAATGCTGCTTTGGATCTGTGTTTCTTTAAACCTGCCGTGAATGAGATGAACTTGACGCCATCTACCATGGAGCTAGAAGATGTTATTTGTGAACTCGTACAAGTACGCAGTCAAACAGAACAGAGACTATGTAGTCTGAAGAAATGTCGCAAGAACCCTTCTGCACGCAGTGCTTCGTTATCAGCTCTGCAGAACGAGGATGAGACCCTCACCTTTTTTCACCGAAAGAGGAAATCGGTAACGAAGAAGTTCTCCAAGAATATTTTTTGCTCATCCACACCCGTGCCGCCACACCCTGCTGCTGAAGGACTTCGATTTTTCCTTCAGAATTTCGGACGGCAAGGAGGGGGTGCCAACTAATAGGAAAGCGGCCTAGAGGGCGCCCGAAGCAGCGCTGGTTAAATACGTTACATGCGGACTTGAAGATTACTGGTGTTTACCCTGATCTAGCGCTGGATCGGGAAAGGTGGCGTCATAACACCACAATAGCGGACCCCGCTACGATGCGCTACGATGCGGGACCAATGCTGAAGAAGAAGAAGAAGAAGAAGAAGAAGAAGAAGAAGAAGAAGAAGAAGAAGAAGAAGAAGAAGAAGAAGAAGAAGAAGAAGAAGAAGAAGAAGAAGAAGAAGAAGAAGAAGAAGAAGAAGAAGAAGAAGAAGAAGAAGAAGAAGAAGAAGAAGAAGAAGAAGAAGAAGAAGAAGAAGAAGAAGAAGAAGAAGAAGAAGAAGAAGAAGAAGAAGAAGAAGAAGAAGAAGAAGAAGAAGAAGAAGAAGAAGAAGAAGAAGAAGAAGAAGAAGAAGAAGAAGAAGAAGAAGAAGAAGAAGAAGAAGAAGAAGAATGGGTGCCAACTGTCGCCTGTTCCTGACATCAGGTTCCTGGTTCGGATTTCCCGCCCAGGCCAACAAAGCCTTCCATCCCTCCAAGATCAGTGAGTTGGTCAGCCTTGCCTGGGAAGGATGACGCGCTGAGTTATTACCGGCTGACCACCGCAAGTCATTGTGTGGTCAAATAAATGAAATGAAGTCACCTCCATGACATCCGGTGGAAATGGAATGTGGGGCGCATCCCGAGAGGAATTGAGTAATGCCGCCTTCATCATCCTTCATGCATGCCCACTCCGTCGGAGGGAGTGGTGTTTTCTGACGTCATTTATCTCCTTTTATCGCGCTCTTTATCCCGTGTGGTTCTTACTTCCAGGTCGTGCTCTCCGATTCATTTCTTGATCAGCTATCAAAGCGTGTTTGTTCGACACATACGTAGAAGCAAATAAATAAATAAACATGATATATTATACATGACGTATTGCTACAGAACCACAAGATGAACAAGTACAAGGCGACAGTGAGAAATGTGCGCTTATGCTGAAGTAGATTTATGACAGTTTGAAGAGCAACAGGTCGGTGATGATTTGGAGAGCACCTGTAATTGCAATGAAGCGATGAACCATGAATGAGTAGCAACGTGAGCACGCTTATCAATTCGACGGGCATTAAAAAGAAGTGACGCTTAGTATGTGAACTAATTACAATAAACCGATATTGAGGTGAACTTTGCCTATTGTCGTAAAGAAGTCCATTTCACAGACCTCCTATTGTTAATCCCTTCATGTTACGTACGATTTGTGCCTTTCTGCGGTGAAACGTTATCACTTATAGCAGAAGTCAGAAGTTTGAAAAAATCTGTAACAAATGCGAAAATAGTTTCAGTGATTCTTCCTAGCACTGAGCTAAGTTATCAGTGTAACAAACGGATCCATGCCAGGTAAGGAATTGCGTGGTACACCGCAAGGATAGTTGGACACCCGTGTCTAATAAATTTGTGTGAGGAGGTCGTCGTGAAGCTTGCGTGTTTGGCTTAAGGAGAAAAAGCGGTGGCGAGGTCACGTAGAGCAATCAGGCGATTCTGGAGGAGAAGAAATACGCGGCAAGAGCGAAAGACCTCCAGAAGACCAATTAAATGCGCAGATGCTGGTGAGATTATGTGGTGAAGAAAGGAGAAGGTTGATGAGGAAGGGTGACCTTGCCTCGAAAACAGGTTTCAGCTTCGTAACCTCCACAGCTAGCTCGGAATTCATGAGTGCAGTGTGCCAGTACCCGCATAAGCACGACAACTACTAACTGATCGGTCAGCCAAATGGGAAGGTCGTTGACTGTAGTTCTTCGCAATTCTCGTACATTTGCGGGAATTACCTAATGTTCGAATCCTAGCAGCTTAGGACTCCGCTTGCGAGACTCGGACGATTGATCGAAGACGGATCCGGTGAGCGATCGTCAGCCCTCCTTCTCCTCCTTCGCGTGAATAATTGTCGGCTATTAGAGTCGGTGTAAGGAACCGGTTGCCGACCAAGGCTTACGGCTTGCTGGCCCACCGCAAGTCACACCGAGGCTACGGTTCATTTTTCACGTACTTTGCGCTTAGCGAAGCAACTTCATCGACAAAACAGACCTGTTTTACCCAATGAGGATAAAAGAATAATAGTCAATACTTAAAAGTCAATCGTCACTCCTTCATGGGACGCTCACACATTCGGGTCGGTGGAGGACTGAGGCAGGCTACCAGGCTGGAGCAGCACTTTGAGAGGAAAGTATATTGGGGCTGCTTCTAACGCTTGTTCTAAATGTGTGTTCCCTAACTAAAACGGGGGAATTACGGGCCATTTTCACTCGAAATCCTTTGCGCTCAGCTTGCACTTAGAGGAGGTCATTTACAGACGCCGAGCTGAAGAACGTAGCGACTTTCGGCGACCAAGCAGATAGCGGAGTGGATAGCGAAACGGCTCGTGGTTCCGCTCCTCTATGGTTGCACCTTCTATACACTTCATAAAAGTTCCACATGACCATTCGAGACTTCCTATGTGAAATATCGTAAAAACTCCTGAACCAGCTATTAGGTTCAGTCATAAATTTCACAACAAAATTGGCTTTACGCTATGAAAGAAAAATGATTGCGTTTATCGGAGTAATTGCCGTTATTCTCAATGATCCTCTTCCGCTTCTTATGAACTGAGTGGCCTCCATCTCTGTAGAATTGGGTCGGTTTCGACCTGAAGAAATCGTGTACCACCGCCGTGACCTCATCCACTTCTTCAAAGCGCCCACCATGGAGGAAGTGATCCATCGACCCAAGTAGATGGCAGTCAAACGGCGCAATGAGCGGGGTGTATGGTAGTTGCTCGATTTTGATTTTGGTCCGGCTTAATTCTTAAATTTTTGCCAGCGTCTGAAATGCCGTAAGCGGTCGGCCGTTGCTCTGATGGATGAAGCATTGGCTCGTATTGCCTTCCTTCTCCACTAATTTTCGCTGAAACTAGTCCAGTTGTTGGCAAAGTGAGCGTCGAGGGTGGTTTGACTAGCTGGAGCAGTACCTGGTGCACTAGACCAGTACACGCCCACTAAACGCACCGCAGGACGTTCTTTCGGTGGAGCTCCGGTTTAGGCGTCAGAACCTTCAGCTCGCTGCGTTCGAGGTATTGCTTTCCGGCCTCACAGTTGTAGTGAAGCATCATCCCCTTTTCATCGCTGGCAAGGGTTCGATCCAGGCCTCCTCGCTTGAACCGGTGCCGGCGCTCTGGGCAGTCGGAAGCACAGCGATTTACTTGGGTTTCCGTCAACGCATGAGGCACTGACGACGGCGATTTTGGCGATCTTCCATTGCTCTGCAGCCGACTAGCGGTAGTTTAGTGGGAGGTGTGAAGATCAGCGTTCAGTCCTAGTGTGATTTGAGAAGAATTCGACTTGACGGATCGGCGCAGACGCTCTTTGTTTACAGCAGTTGGTCTCCCCGGGAGTGGTTTATCTTTGTTGCTCTTTTGGGTGGAAAGGAACTCCTGATACCGTTTCCAATAATTTACTCGGTTAGGAGTGAACTTGTCGGGAACCTCCTGCATGTGCTCGATCGCCGTCACTGGGTTGCTGCCGAGCTTGAACTAATTGAAAATGAAATCACATGCTTTTTCGCTTTGAGTGGTCATCGTTCTAGAGTATAAAACTTTTCAACAACGCCAGAGAAACTAACGATTCATAACTGAAAATGATCACTAGGAGACATGCTTTCAAATGAGATATAATACTTCTGTCCCAGAAAAACACTTTGAATCCCAGAAAAAAAAACAGAAATGTTGCAAAATTTATGACTCAACCTAATATTTTCCAGGTGCTGTTTAAGATGCTGATTACAAAAGCATCTCTTATTTAATTTAAACTTAACTTAAAGTTGACGTTACCAGGTTTATGGTTTGGGTTTCCGCCTATATCCGCTAAACTTTCCCTCCCTCCGGGTTAGAAGAATTGGCATAATCGTCTGGAAATGATACAACCTTGACGTGCACATCGGCTGGCCCCCAGAAGTCATGGCATAAGCTAAGTACGTATTCAGATCGGCTAGCTACAGCCCTCAGGAGTTGCCTGCGTGCAGTATCGTAAAAGGAATTGAATAACGCCGTCCTCTATCCCCTATTTATCTTTCCTATTTAGATTTGATTTGCCCGATTACGATGACATTCCGTTTTTAAAGTTTTGACAGACGACTAGGTTATGGTAAACATGGATGAGTAGGGTGTCAGGTTATGATCATCGAATTCGCAAAAACCTGTCCAAGGGGCTAATTAAGACACTGATCACGCATGTCACAGAAGAATCAAGTCCTTTTGACAACATGACAATGACAAGGTGGTTTCGTGAACCACGGATGTGTACACTACTGCGCATAGCTACCGTACTTCACCGTATTACCAAAAATGTATATTATAATTGTGGCGAGCGCCTTAAGTAACCCTTTCAGCCAAACTTTGCGTGCAATTGGTATTTTTAATACCATCGCCCTTACCCCACACCCACGGTAACGTACCGTAATCGGCCGAAATTTAAGAAACGGTTGCCGTATTCATGATTAGCGCATTGTGTAACACTTTAGAGAAAGGTTGGGCGAAATCCGTTATACTGACTCCTACCGTTACATACCGTGATTAAAATTATGCATCATAGTCGTGATGTGCACCTCAAACAACCTCCTAGCCAAAATCTGGTTTCTCTCCAGCGAACTTTTTCGCTAGGAGTTTATACGGAGAGCATTGATTGATCGTTTCGGATCTTTTTTGCAAAGTACAAAAACGCCACGCCACCATGGTGTCAGACCTCAAACCAAGCCATTTCCCGAGATCCGGCCGTGCCACCTCTGATCACGGCCAGCGTCCATTTGTGCTCTACGTAAGCTCGGCGTCTGTGATTGGCCGACTCTGGGCTCAAACAGAGTATAAGCGAGGTGGTGTGATCCGTAATTTCGTGGGCGTTGGAGCTACCGTACACACGTGCGTATAAGCAGCGTCCGATGCTGCACCCAACGATGTTCATCCAAACTCAATATGTCACAGAGATCTGTCGACCTTCCTTTCTTAGTATCCTCGAAATGTGGGTGAATACTATGTGGGTCAGTTCTCAAGAACGAAACAATGGAGAACGAGTCTCACATGTTCTCAGAATTTGCTGTCTTTAGTACGGGTGAGTTATACGACCAGTCAGCATGAACACAATCTTAAAGGATTGGGATGAATCAGCAGGCGGAAAGAAGGCCTTGTAAAAGTGTTGAAAGAAAAGCTGCGAAATTCGATGTTCATATGTAGCGAAGTTGAACAAAATTTCCCTCTAGACTTGAATGTTCCCGTTCAACCCGTATTGCAAGGCCGTTTAGCAGGATTTATACATCAGTTGGCCCTTGGCGTGGCAGCATAATATTAGGAGTTGTTGATCTGGCCCGCGGCCTAATCCATAGGAGGATGCCGGGTTGAAGTTTAACCTTGACGGTTAGCTGCCGTTTAAATCGGCCATTGGCGGGAAAGTCAAGCATGCGTTGGCGTTGGAGCACGAAAATCGATTCCCTTGTTAGTGCGACTAGAGATCCTACAACACTATGTAGTTTATAAGGTTCCCTAAGGCTACTTTCCTAAGGAGACGATACTCCGTGTTGGGGAGTGGGACTGTTTATCTCTCGGCGGCGTTTCTTCAATCAGCTGTGCCGTCTGGACTATGAGGTGACAGCCTCGTACGTTCAACACAGCAAACTACGAATAAGTTGTTTTAACTACTGCAGAATTGAAATGAAACGGAGCCACCACAGACTACATATAGGTCGATGAACAAGGCAATATATAATGTGTGATGTATGAAGTATGTGTCCAATGTATGAACCTGCACAGTGACTAAGGATGTGTATGGGCAATGGCCAACCAAAGCGTCTCTAGGACCCGCTGGTCGTTGTAGAGACTTGCGGTAGGATACTGAATTTCAGGAACAAAAAAATCATGTTCCATGTCAGTGAAAATTAGCAAGTAACCTTAACCGATCTGCTCATACCTCTTTCATTGCCCTTCTTCCTTCAAAAGAGCAGTGGTGCATATGAGTAGGTCAATTTTCGAAAAAGATTAGGAAGTGGTGATAACAAAACTGCGTCTTTTGTAAGCTCTGATTTTCTCCAGTTATGCATGATGGGTTCTTAATGATCTGTAATGATCTCTGAAGTGTTCTTACGTCATATATTGCGGAGTAAGAAGCTTAAAATCTCAATGATACACGTGAAGCAAGGGAAGTAACAAAACTTTCAGCTGCTTTGCTTTGATTGCATATCCATTAACCAAGTCTATCACTGTAATGTGCTAGACAGCACATGGCGCTTCCAACGCTCAATGCAGCAGGGAAGCATCAGTCCCATCTTTTAAAGGCAGTTCCTATTGCTATCATGTGTATTGCCTCTAAGCAATATTACCCGCACGAGTCAGGAAGATGTCGACACTCTATTTATTCGATGTTGTTTACAAATCAGCTTTTTCAACAGACATTCTTCCTTTTAAGTTCCCTTGATTAATACGCTGTTCAGTTTCACTTAATACCATTATTGGGCTAGATGTTTTAAGCCATCGCCCTTTTATCTCGTCAAAAATCGCCCTCCACAACTCTCTCTCTCTGAAACTAGCACATGCCTTTTATACGCGGTTTGCAAAACAATACATGGTTGCAAATGATTCCTTTCTCTTTTGAAAAATTTGCTAGTGAAACGCATCCGTCTACCGACCTAGCACCAGTCGCAGCAGAGGTGCTGCAGTGTCGTATTCAGCTGACTGGACTCTTGGACGGGCGAGAAGAGAAGTAGGGAGCGATGTAAGGGGAATCCATAGTCAGAAGGGCCCGATGGATCGACGAGTAGACGAAGACATGAGACATGGTCGTCGTTTACCCTAAAAGCGTCGTAGAATCAGGTGGCACTGACAAGAGCATCGGTTTCCGTGCTCCAGCTCCAACGCGAAATTTTCGCGCCAATGGCCGATTCGAACGGCAGTCAACCGGCAGTTTACAACGGCCGTCGAATTTGATGATGCTGAACTGCGCAGGGGTTGGATCATAAACTACTTTGAGATGTCAAAGGAACCACACATCTATAGATTGCCAAAAATTCTAATTTTGTAATTGTTTTGTAACGATATTTATTTACTCCCTTTACTCGTTTTTTCTTAAGCGGAGCGCTGATTCATATCAAAAATCACATATCAATCTGAGTGCCGACACAGTTGACCACTGTGCCACATAAAGACAAGGGGTGAACTTCTGAGGGCTATATGTAGAAGGCGTGTCGTGTCGCACTCGTGATTATTGTATTGTTGTAGTAAGCTAGTGATTGCTAGCAAAAGTCGGCTGGAGTTTATCGGTTGTACTGAAAGACCATCCCTCTCTGAGAATCGCTGTCGGTTTCCTTCACGTTAAAGTAGCAAAGTTTTAGGTTAGGTAATTATAGTAAGAGCGACTAATATCTCAGCCGTGAAATTTAAAATATCCTGATTGCAATCACAGTAGGCGGACAGTTGACATGGGATCCGAATCACGCGTTTTCGGATATCCGGCCGGATTTATCCGGTTTTGGATTACCCGAAAAACGGCGTTATCTGAATCATCCAAGGATCCGGGTTGTCAAAACTACTCTGATCTGAATCATCCGAAGATCCGGTGTTGTGAGAAATGCAATGATTCGGATAAAATCGGATAAAAATTGGATAAAAGGACGTTGACGCGCCCTGCTGCGAACTTTGCGTCGTTGATAACATTTATTTATTTATTTATTTATTTAAAGACGAGAGTTACTGTCATACGCGTAAACATCCAATAAAAGGAAGACGATAGAATGTGACGTTTTTTGGGGAAAATTTTGCAATTATCCGGCAAGAATTTTGTTACCAGGAAACTACCTGAAGTGTAGGTCTGAACCAGCGATGCGATGCAGGCGGAGAGTCGTTGGATACACTTCCCTCGGAAAGGGGCGGGGCGAGGGGCGCGCCGAGGACAAGATGTCCGGGTCTTCACATGGAGGCATCGCATTTCTTATCACTTCCCTTGGCCCTGCATCTCTATCCTGTACTGATTTCGTTCTTGAGACAAGAGTCAGAACATTGTTCACCATATTTGGAACAAAAATTCCCGAAAATGCCGAAAATTTAAAGAATTGTGGTGAAAATTGAAAGAATCTAGAGAGAAGGATATTCTCCTTTCCTCAGCTGCCTCTATAACCGAACCGACTGGAAAATGACTTCTGAGTTCCCCGAGATACGCTTCCCAATCGTCTCCTATCAGTTGTTAGGTTTTGGACGATGTCACTCCATTTAACGACGGTTTCAAGCGCAGCAAACTTGTCCAAATAGGGCGGCGGTGGCAGGGCGGGAAGTGGGCGGCAGGCAGCACGGTGTACCGAACGACTGCCCCCCATGCGATGCATATGGGCAGAAGCGCCTCCCGCTCAGAAGTAACAATATGCAGGTATCTCGATCCGAGTACAACATTGAATAGAGGTACGGCCCATGGAAGCTGCAATATTGAAACGGAGCGGTGAAACAAGCGAAAAGGCTGATATCTTATCACCCTCGAGTTCATTGTTTTCTTGAATCAGCTCAGACAATTCATCGGGTGAACCACAAACCAAACGGTCCCTAATCAATCTAGCTCTTCAAACGGCGGACGTCCGGCGGTGGGCGTGGCATGGGCGTAACACCCTGCGTTTGCCCCGAAACAAATGCGGAGTGCACGCCGTTCGCACAGAGAGATTGATAGGGTGCGGTTTGATCTGCCGTTCATTAATCAGCCGGTTGACTTTATTACCACCGACGCATCGACGGCGATCCTAGTTCTACATTTCCTCTTGCATTCTAGTTTATTGGTACTAAGCGGCCTGGTGCCAGCTCCGAGATTTCACATAGTCGTGGAACACTCACATAAACACGGTTTCTTTGCACTCCTCTGCTGACTTGGAAAGGAGCACAGAACTAGGCAAGCAAAAGAACTCTGTGGTCTGATTTAACTTGCTCGTCTTGAGACACCTTGGTACATCGGGCACCAGACTGCTTAGCACCAGATATTTGCGAACAGCTCCTACTCTTTGTGTAATTTTTTAAATACTGCTATGTGTCACTTGAGAGGGAGTATTTCGTTCTACTAAAATATATGTTGCATTTCTTTGTTTATGCTGAATTTTGTCAGATTTGTCAAAAAAGAGACTGATTGACCTTTACCAACAGCTTCTTCTTCTTCCTCAATTTTTCGCACAATGTCATATGTCGTTCGATAGAAGATGTTTTGTTCTCTCAGAACATGTTTTGTTCTTTGGTCATTCAGAATTTTATCATTTTTTAGGTTATCAGGTCCCAGCTTAAAAAGATAACGAAATGCTAGGAGCTGCTGGTAAAAATATTTTCCGTCTTCTGAACACTTCACCTTAAACCAAACCAAAATGAACGGAAAACCCCAAAACGCTCTCGTTGAGCAAATCATCGCCTTTGGAATGGTTCATAACATTGTGCAAAAAAAATTCAAACAAGAAGAGAGAAGGTGCTATCGGCGAAGGTTATTTTTATTTTTATACATTTCCACTTTAATGACCTAAAAATTGAAAAAATCAAAATGGGAAAAAGCGAAACATACCTTCTGGTAGAGCAAATCGAAGAGATGTTCTCGAAGGGATGTGACATAATGCAAAAAATCTGCGAAATTTGCAACATAATGTCTTAAAAAACGTCGGGGACTTACTTTCCAACCTAATATACAATTTTCGTATCGTATTGACCACTTCACGTCGAATTAGACACTCTTCCAAGCTAGCCTAAGACTTCTGAAATCAAACTGAACGTCTTCCAAATCGAAGCGAGCTTCTAACTGGTTAAACTACAGACTCTCGAGATGGTGGAATAATTTTTCGTTCAAGAAAATTCGGTGTAACTTTTTTGAAAATTTTTACAGCTGCCCGAACAAGTGTAATAATTTTAATGTATAAATTTTTCTTTTTTTTTACAAAAAAAGTAAGTTAAGTTTCGTTTTAAAGCAGCAAGACGGCAATCACTTATTGCATTAAAAACCAGACTGTGGCATGCACTCGAAAAGCTCTTCACGATTTTATTTGATTGATAGCGTAAATGCTGATTACATGAAGCGTCAAAGTGAGAATATGTGCGCTTTTACTATTGCTTTTGTTGTATCGTTTACAAGTGTGAAACTCCATGTAAACAGCAAATTTGCTATCGATCGGATAAAAATCGCAAGTCTTGAACGAGTGCATGGCACAATTTTTTCTTTTGGCACTACTTACTATATACATGTACAGTATATTGTATATACTGTACTTACTATCATCCTATGAAATAATCCGCTGAGAGCTGACTCACAAAATAGGCGGGGGAGGAAATTAATCATAAAATAGCGGAAATTGGCGGGAAACCAGTTCCAGTAAGTGGGGAGCAGTAGGGAGGGACTGTATGGGAGACTATCAAGGGAAGTGTATGTCTGAACGGGGGAGGGGGGGGGGGGGGCGAGTCATATAGGGAGAATCCCCACTCCTAAGTTACTATGAAAATGTGTTTACTTTTTGCCAAGTCGTTAAACCCATGGAGTAGGGGGTCACAATGGAATACGGCGCGTAACGCGTTTGGGAGTCTTGTACGCCCGCGCTGCTCCTACCGGCAAGTGGCCTTTGCAGACAGTGGCTTAGAGCGCAGACGCGTAATGGGTTGACTCATGTGAGGGAGGTGAGGGGTTTGGTTCCTCTGCGCTGCCGCATTTTTGCATTTCAACTGATTGGTTGAAATTTGGGGAATCTGACGTCTATACCATTTTCAGACGTTTTCTGCTCATTTTTCAGCTGTACGCTGTGGAGAGTACCTTTCTTGCGACTGTTTATTACTGACCGGATTTTTAACAACAACATCGTCGTCAACTTCAAGTTGACGTGCTTCGAAGCCCTTGAGTATGCTGGCCATCCATTCGGCCAGCTTGATTTGTTTCCTCGAAGGTTCCTGGTCCAAAGGTGGGCCACCTTCCAGCGTGAATAGGTGGATCACCACCCGACCGTCGGCGGACATTGTTGGTGTTAGGTTCTAGAAAACCTTCAGCAGACCTCTTATTTCCGTGTGACAGGCAGACATGAGGGAAAGAGTGTATCGATGCCGTTTAGCTTAATTTGCGTGATCCGCACACCTCGTTTCTCATCTGAACCACCTCCGACTTCACAACGTGGTCTCCTTTGAAAATCCGAGCAAGATGATTTTTCCTGAGGTTATTTGTTCATGTATGGAAACAAACTGTGAATCCTGTAGCCTTTTTGCGCTGCCCGTATTGTGCCAGTGCTGCTTCATGCACTTTGTATCTGTGTGTCACTGGTGTTGAACATCTATACATCATCATGTTGAATACCACAGCATGCAGCTGGAAAATTAGGCATAAAGACGTCTGAAAATGGTGTAGACGTCAGAATCCCCAAATCACAATCAATCAGTTGAATTCCAGAAATGCAGCAGCGCACAGGAACCAAACCCCTCACCTCCATCACATGAATCAACCCACCAAGGGGGACCAGTGAAGGGGCAACTAAGGAAATCATTAAAAATGGTCACTACAATACCGCTCCTGTCTTTTGATATTTGGGCGGAATAGACGGAAAAAACCGCCGTTTCCGCCGCTTTTCCATAACTCCCTTCAAAGTACTTTGATCAGAAAATAATTGCAACCGTTCGAACCCACTCTGGATGATCTATCCAATGATGTAGGTAGCACCCTATGGTCCTTAAAAAAGTTGATTCGATGACCTATATAGATAGCTTCGACGGCGGCGGCCCCAGTCGTCGCGCGAGATAATTGCTCCCACAGGGAATATCTCCCTAGATGGTCAGAATAAGCAACCTTTTAAGTGAATTTCTTGTCTTTTACCGTGGTACGCTCTGCGTGGTGCACTGATTCGTAGCTGGCGGAAAATTCTGGTCTTCATGTTCTACTTCTTTGTAAAATTTCTTCCATCTTAGCCGCCAGATTTCTGGAAATCTTCTGATTTCATAGGCACCTACTTGGTCTCAGCTTTGTCTATGAAAACTCATGGTTCAGTTTTCAACTGAACTGAGAATGGTCTGCAATATAGCTTGCAGAAAGCGGTTGCAGTAAAGCAGTTCAAAAAGTATCAGCTGCCAAAGCCATCTAAAGGGTCAATTGTTTGTGAGAGGTATGATTTTTGCCAGATTCAGTGGATGTTGGAAAGCTCGCCTTCAAGAGAGCGGATCGCAGAATGGGAGGTTCACGAGACTGCTCTGCCATCATCAGCCTGTGGTCTCCTTGGCTTCGTGGTGGGGCTGTAACACAATTATACAAGCAGCCAAACTCCGCAGGAAGCGTGAAATGGCGCTAGTACAATATCGGCTAGAAATGATGTTCTAGAATGGGAAACTATTAGAACCAGTCATTTCCCCAGTGAATTCTGAGTCGAATAGTGTTAATTTTTATACTTTTCCGTTACTTTAGCCATTTCCGCTGAATTTATCTGATTGCTGCCTGACTGTGGAGTGCGGTGTGAGCCGTGATTAGGGCGACCGCGACCACCAGTGTAGTGACCTCAAGCTACCCCCTTGATGTCTAATGCCGCCCTGTAGACATCTTACCGCCTCTCAGGGTCCATCATACACCTGCTGCTTATCGATCTTCTACAAACAAGAACACGCTTTGGTTTTTGACAAAGCTGTCAGTCTCAATTAGCTTGTGCGTTCTAGCCCTACTGAATACGTTGTGGTGTACAATTTTAATCTACCTTAATCTTAGCTTAAAGATGTCCGAATTTTTTTCATGAAAGCTTCGTATAAAAAATAACTGCTCCCTTCGGTGTCACGCTGCATAGGGAAAGCCCTGCTTCAGCAAGAAGAAAACTAACATTACGAAAACCTGAAATGCTCGGTTCGAGTTTCGTTATCGTCGCAAAAAGAGATTGAGGAGTGCAATTCGTTCAACTAATCAGCCACCCACAACTTTTATGTCGTTTGTGTATTTTTAAATATTCAATGACCCATGCGGCGTAGTCTCCAGTCCTGATTTCACGGTGGACTCCCAATGTATCGTTCGGCCTGTGCCCACTAGCATTCCCACGCAGCTATGAGACGAACTGGCAGTGTGGGCACAAAAAAACGATGAGTTGATCATTAAGTGCCCACCGTTTGTGGTTTGTTGCGTAAAAGTATAGAAGAACAAATCTCGAAACGACACAATTTTTGCCCCTCACTCAACTCGTTAGGCCCACTTTTCGAGGTTTCACCTTCCAAAGGAGTTTCAAGGCATCTGCAACTGCAGTTTTACTGACGTCTAGCTCTTGCGCGATCCCGCTAACTGTTTGGGTGGTTCAGCTTCCAACAATTTCTTTAACTCGTCGTCCAAGATTGTTCTAGGTCGACCGCTGGGTGAGTACACTTCGAGGCTGAAATATACGGTCAGAAATCTACTGAACCACTGGCGCACAGTGCTTTCTCCTACACTATAAGGCCCTCAAACTGGATTGACTTGTCGAGCGGTTACGGCTGCGGATTGTCCCAACTTGAAGTTAAAATGGAATACCGTTCGAAATTGCTCCTCCGACATACTTGAATAAGCCCTTAAAAAACAGAAATATAAACAACGTTGAAACAGTAATTATTTAGTCAGATCGAGCAAAAAATTTTGTACAGAAAGTAGCATTAATGCGCAATGCAAGTTGAATTCTTACTTAAAAATAGGCGAATGAAAAATAGTAGCATAAAGCTCTGAAAACTTTTCGGGCAACATAATAAGATTAGATATGAAATGAGAGGTTCACCACATCCGTGCAGAGTGGTAGTTGCCACGCATTCTACTTCTACCTGGTGTCGTAGAAAGAATTTGAAGGGTATATGGTCTGTACAGCAACTTCTGGAGGCCAATCAATCGACAACTCAGTGTTCTGTCCTTTCCATGTACGTCTGCTGCGAACCTTGAAAAAAGAGGGAGAAAGGGCAGGTTTAGTTGGCCTGGACGGGAAATCCAAACCAAAAAGCTGGAATCGAGTGCAAGCTACAACTGGCACCTCCTCCGACTGCGCCCTTTAAAACAGACTTCCATAAAAGTCCAGGAATTCTTAACGGTACATCGTTGCCTGCGAGTATAGCGGATAACGGAAAGAAGAGATCACCGATAAATTTCAACCTTCCCAAGCACCATAATCGTTGTAGTGCAATTTTTGAAAATCTTTTCCTCAGTAGGGAATTTTCAGGTGGGGGCTCGAAATCCTTCCGATGTGCTAAGTTTTCCTATGTGCTATGGAATCTTTTGACTTCCTCTCCAAACGGTCAACTCTGAAAATTCCAACACCCTTCGCAATGCGAATAATGCTTCAGGCCGTTAGACTTTACGTGGCGGACGGAATGACGAGCCAGCGTACAGGCAAACAGGCGTAGAGACATGCTAATGGTCAGCCGAACCCTTTCCCAAACATATTTAGAAGTACCTCGGGTGTCATTATTATTTTGACACCACCCACAAATAAAACTGGATAGGGTAAAAGAGAAAGAATCGCGTTATTGGGTCCATGCATGGGATGCGACATGCATTTACTTCTACAGGATATGCGCTTCAGTTTACTATGAGAAAAAACCAATTTGATCGATGGTTTACGCCTCTGCTTGTCTAAACTCTATTTCGGGTCCCTGGTTCAGATTTCCAGCTATCTCCTACTAAAAACAAAGCATTTTCAAGGAATTTTGAGAGGTTTGTCGACCTCAGATGAATGGTGAAGCAGTCAAAGGAAGTGCCGGCTACCGTTTGCGCGCTCGATCTCAGACTCCTGGTTCAGATTTCTCGCTCAGGCCAACTAAGCCTGACCCACTTCCGGAGTCGGGGAATTGGTTCTAAACTGCCTATAAAGCATAAATGCTCATCGATTAACCACCGCAAGTCATTGTACAGTCTAGGTTCGCATTCTAGCCTCCTTGACACCAAGTAGAAGTAGGGTGCGTGGCGCATCCCAAAAGGAACGCCAACCGCTATCCTTCAATTCTATTTTTTGATAAGAACAAGCTTTAAGAGGTGCACATTTTTGTTCATCGAACATCCATAGAAGTTGTCTTTGTAACAATTAATGCAAACAAATAATACGGAGGCTCCGCCATCAGTTACTTTTAAGCCGCCTCAAATTTCGATATCTTTTACTTTTCTTTTATATTATCTGCAACCTAAGAAAAAATTTATCGCGACCACTACTTTACACGGATGAATTGAACCTCCTCTGATACGTAATGACGCCTAGTTCAAATCCTATAAAATTTTAAGATCTTTGCTGAAGCAGGGCTTTCCCTATGCAGCGTGAAACCGAAGGGAGCAGTTATTTTTTATACGAAGCTTTCAAGAAAAAAATTCGGACATCTTAGAAAAATGTAGGCTAAGCTAAGATTAAGGTAGATTAAAATTGTACACCACAACGTATTCAGTAGGGCTAGAACGCACAAGCTAATTGAAACTGATAGCTTTGACAAAAACCAAAACGTGTTCTTGTTTGTAGAAGATCGATAAGCAGCAGGTGTATGATGGACCTTGAGAGGCGGTAGGATGTCTACAGGGCGGCATTAGACATCAAGGGGGTCGCTTGAGGTCACTACACTGGTGGTCGTGGTCGCCCTAATCACGGCTCACACCGCACTCCACAGTCAGGCAGCAATCAGATAAATTCAGCGGAAATGGCTAAAGTAACGGAAAAGTATAAAAATTAACACTATTCGACTCAGAATTCACTGGGGAAATCACTGGTTCTAATAGTTTCCCATTCTAGAACATCATTTCTAGCCGATATTGTACTAGCGCCATTTCACGCTTCCTGCGGAGTTTGGCTGCTTGTATAATTGTGTTACAGCCCCACCACGAAGCTAAGGAGACCACAGGCTGACGATGGCAGAGCAGTCTCGTGAACCTCCCATTCTGCGATCCGCTCTCTTGAAGGCGAGCTTTCCAACATCCACAGAATCTGGCAAAAATCATACCTCTCACAAACAATTGACCCTTTAGATGGCTTTGGCAGCTGATACTTTTTGAACTGCTTTACTGCAACCGCTTTCTCTAAGCTATATTGCAGACCATTCTCAGTTCAGTTGAAAACTGAAATTTGAGTTTTCATAGACAAAGCTGAGACCAAGTAGGTGCCTATGAAATCAAAAGATTTCCAGAAATCTGGCGGCTAAGATGGAAGAAATTTTACAAAGAAGTAGAACATGAAGACCAGAATTTTCCGCCGGCTACGAATCAGTGCACCACGCAGAGCGTACCACGGTAAAAGACAAGAAATTCACTTAAAAGGTTGCTTATTCTGACCATCTAGGGAGATATTCCCTGTGGGAGCAATTATCTCGCGCGACGACTGGGGGCCGCCGCCGTCGAAGCTATATATGTAGGTCATCGAATCAACTTTTTTAAGGACCATAGGGTGCTACCTACATCATTGGATAGATCATTCAGAGTGGGTTCGAACGGTTGCAATTATTTTCTGATCAAAGTACTTTGAAGGGAGTAATGGGAAAGCGGCGGAAACGGCGGTTTTTTCCGTCTATTCCGCCCAAAAACCAAAAGACAGGAGCGGTTTTGTACTTACTCTCAATATCAGAGGAGGTGTCACATGTAGATCAAGCTATGAATATCGATCGATATTGCTGATTTTGGCTTGAAAGTGACGTTACTTTGTTTTTTCTCTCGATGACAGTTAGCCATTTCGTCACTGCTGTAGCGGTTCAGCGTGGAAAAAACTTTCGGTTCAACATAGTATTGGAAGTGGTGGCAGTCCCGCTCTTACAAAAGGCTTTTCGACGTGTGATCAAAATCGATCAGACCGTCACTAGGGAAGGACTTCGACCTCCCATGGAACTTAATGTGGAGCCCAGTTTGGGAGTGAGTGGAGAGTTATTGAGCTGGCTAGGCTCATGTTTGTCAGGTAGACAAATGAGTGCAGAAGTAATGAACTCTTCCAGATTGCACGTTTGTTCCAGTAGACTCCCACAAGGCTGTCCTGCTTCCTCCTCTCTTGTTTCCTGCTCGTACATACGACGTGTCCTTTCCTCTGACAATCCATCTTGTTATTAAAATACAAGTTCATGCCGATGATATTTATTACACCAAGTACTAAGCGGTTCACCGACCTGCCTCGATAGAGAGCCGTCAGCTGAATCTGACGAAGACGATGTTCATGAGGAACGGACAAGTTTCTGATGCCCCATTCTCGCTCATCGGAGCGAGCATCTCCGAATGCTCCAGCTATGTGTATCTGGGTCGCGAATACAACATGGCCAACGACCTAGCGCCGGAGCTGAGCAGGAGGAAAAGAGCTGCTTGGGGAGCTTTCAAGAGCGTCGAAGAAGTCGCGAAGAAGGCGAAGAACGTCCGACTCCGCGCCCACCTATTCGACTCTACCGTTCTTCCTGCCCTAACATACGCCTCAGAGATCTGGGCCATACGAAAGCAGGATGAACATGCGATCAGCGTCGGCAGCGTGGATTCGAGAAGACGATGCTCGGAGTGGTACGACCCACGCAAGTGAGAGAAGGCCTCTAGAGTTCCGAGCTTCGCCGACGTTTGAAGATCAGAGACGCTGTCGCGGGGGCCAATTCGTCGAAAATTAGGTGGGCCGGTCACATAATTCGGTTCGCAGACACCCGCTGGACGTCACCAACTGGATTCCGCGGGATGTCAAGAGAACACCAGGATGGCCACCAAGGAGTTGGTCGGACTTCTACGTGAAGGCCCTAAACGACCGATATGACACTCATCGTGCCTCTCCAGCGAGGAGGATCCATTCGCGCACTCTGGCACGCGACAAGGACGAATGGAGACGCTTCTGACGTCCGCTCGAGCGAGTCGATGATCAATGGGACGACAGGTGATACAGCCTAAAATTGGTTGCCTGGCACAGTTGTACCTCCACAACCCCAGAGGTCGGATAGAGGTCGAAAAAATTATTAAGCCAAACTTCGCTCAAGGGGGTAACATGAGGTGCTGATGACAAAACTGAAACCGGCCCTTAAAATTTTGGCCGATTACGGTAGGTGACAGCAGCAGCAACCTTACTCAACCGCACCGCATCTTACAGTACTCTACCGTAATACCAAAAACGAATGTCAGATTCGTAATCAGCACCCCAAATGTTCCCCTTGGGCGAATTTCGGGTGAATAAAAATTGCGACCACTTCTCGACCTCAGCCGGAGCTGTGAAAGTGCAATATAATAGTGGCAGCTGTCTTTGTTGGTCATGCTTTGACCACAACGTTTGTAGCTTCAAAGTGAACCCGCTGTCGGTGTCGTAACTCGGTTAAACGGCGTGGATTCGTTGACTTTCGGTGAAAGTCTAAACAGTTCATGAATAAACTGCGAGAGTGAAGTTGCCAGTTGTAAACGCACCACGAATCTGGCTAACATAGGAAAATATGCTCAAGCTGGATGCGGGAATCGTGTGAACAACACCCCATGATTGAACAAGCTAGGTCGCGGTTGTGAGCCGCCGGTCATGTCGACGTTAGAGGTTGTGAACCGCCAGTCATCTTTATTGGTGGTTATGAACGGCAGACCATCAGTGGTTGCGGACCGCAGACGTTAAGGTTGTCAAACGCCGGTGGACCGACGGATATTTTTTCGGGGCAAACGGCAGGTGTTTCGGGGCAGTGCCCACTTCGTCTTGTCGACCGCTTGTGGTCGAGATTATGACCGGCGCTTGGTCTGCGGTCCACCCGCCAGAATGTCTGAGTTGGTTCTGCCGCGCTAGTGATGTCAGTGTTCGGAGGATTGGCCTTAACATAGAGGAGACCGGAAGTTGGCCTAATAGGCGGCCGAAGCAGCATTGGCTTGATACGTAGCATGTAGATTTGAAAGGTGTTGATATCGACCGCTATCAGGCATTTGATCGCGATAAATGGCGTCATCATATAAAAAGAGCAGACCCCAACTCTAAGAGGGACAAATGCTGAAGAAAAAGGGAAGGTTATAAAAATGAATACTATGGAAACCCACCAGAACTCTTTAGTGAAGCCATAAAAAGAGAAGCATGAGTGGCATATGAAGAACAGCAGAAATCGAAAGGAATAAGGGAATATTAGGGTGGAAAAGGGTAGGGATTGCAAACAGAGAGAAGGAGAGATGTAGGTGATGTCTAGAATCCGAGACGTCGCTCTTAATGTTGCTGAAGCAGAGCACCAAATTGCTGAATATCTCATGATGCGCAATGATGGATGCTGGATTACGGCAACCAAGCTCTAGGAGTCTCTCCACAAGAAGCGTCCATGTGAGTGGCCACCACTGCAGTGGAAAGGTTCACTTGCCTTTTGATGCAACACACCCTACTCTAACTCGTTTGACAGGCCAACGAGGTGAAGGTGGGGATTTTCAGAGTGGCATGGGATATTCGAATTTTCGAATAATCGAATATTTGAATAAACTGCATAATAAGGACGGTGAGATTTTCCCCTTAACCAAAACGTCGTCGGGATTTAGCAGACGTGCAGAGAACCTCATTCGCTGTGAATTTTGGCGTGGATCACTTCCTAAATGTAAAAAGTTCTGATGATTCATTAAGTAGACTTTAGTTTCATACATAGTCATTTACGATTTATATACAACCACGGGCGTGGTCATCCAGACAAGCTAGAAAGTGTCAATACGCAGCCTAGAGCCAACAATCGTACCCACTCAAGCAGCATGGCTGCAGGCATGGAACAATCACCCGTGGTGCAAAAAGAAGAAAAGTCTCTCAACAGTTTTTCTAATCAAGCTGACGAGAAAAACCACCAGAAGCAACTGATCCTCATGACGGTGGAAGCACATGTCAAAAACAATAACAGGCACATACGAAACCGTGCTTATCTTTTTGGACTCGGGAGCTCAGTGCAATCTGATAGATGCAAAGCTAGCAAACAGGCTTGCACTTGAGCGTGGCGAACCCTTTCAATGTACAATGTACGGCATTGGGGGTACTGTGGAAATATACCCGGCACAAAAGGTAACGGCAATGTTCAGAACAAGGTTCGGTGAAAGTCTATCGCTAAACACTGAGTACCAAGCCAATACCTACCAGTGGTTTCCAAGCTGCCGCTCTAACATTCCGACGTGCAGTTCCTCAAGGACAGCAAAATTTTTCTCTCGAACCCAGCAGCAAACGGAGAACTTGTCAAACCACACATCTTGATAGGGTCGAAGCTTACGAAAACATTGTGCTACTCGATTCACCCGCCTCCTCAAAGGCACATGGGAAACTTTCACTAAATGACGTTATGCACACCGGAGAAAGTTTCATCAACAAAATTCAAGACATACTGTTGACGAGTCGCTGGTGTAAAATCCTAGTCACTGGGGATATACAGGCAGCATTCACCCAAATACGGATTGCTCCCGAACACCGCGATCTTCTCCGATTCTTATGGTTGAGGGATCCAGATCAACCTCCCATGAAGGACAACATAGTGCACTATCGTTTTAAGCGCCTACCATTTGGCATAAGATCAGCTCCCAGTGTTTTAAACATGTCGCTTACAACATTCCTAACGACTTCAGATTCAGCTTTGTCCAAAGAAATTCTCGATATCATATATGTCGATAATATTTTCCTCACAGCAGACACAGATCAAGAGGCGCTCGCTAAGATCGAGGGCTCTAGAGCGTTGTTCGCTAGCGTTGGCATGAACCTGAGAGAGTTCAGTAGCAACTCTGCGACAGTGAACGCTCGCATACCTAACGATGCCAAGGGTACGACGGGGAACGCGAAGGTGCTAGGTGTAAGGTACAACACCGACACGGATCAGTTATTTCTGAAAGTTCCATTCTTGCCTAAAGAGCATATGACTAAACGAGAACTCGTAAGTGAAGTCCACAAACTGTATGATCCTCTTGGCCTTGTGCTACCCTTGTCAGTCAAAGCAAAGGCGCTGATGAGAGAAGTAGTGATGCTGAAAACAGGATGGGGAAAACCACTCGATCCTGAGTACATCAAGAGATGGAACGAGATGTGCGCCGAAATATCAAGCTTCCAGTGCAAAATCCAACGCAATATTGGCAGCGCCATCGAGCAAGCCGACAAATCGGCACTCTGGAATGTCGGAGACGCAAGTCAGATTCCCATTTCATGCTGCAGCTATGTAACCCATCCGCCGAGTCACGATACGAAGGGGTTGCTATGTGCCAAAACAAGGCTCAGCCCACAGCAAAGGCAACTCTCTATCCCCAGACTCGAACTTCTAGCAATTCTGATCTCTCTGCGATTGGCGAAGTTCATAGTAGAGACATACCAAGCCCGTCTCAAATCCGTTTTTATCATAAGCGATAGCAGCATAGCACTCGCATGGAAGCAATCATCTTGAAAACTTCCCCTTTTTTTAGCAAATCAAGTTGATAGAATAAGAAAAATTGAACGATGCATCCAAGACCTTGGGGTATCGGTGGATTTCTACCACACAGATTCGGAGGAAAATCCAGCTGACGTAGCAACGCGACCAACTACCAAAGTACAGTTTGAGACCAGCTCGTGGCTTACTGGTTCTCTCTCCCAAGATCGATGTGGCCGATCAAATCACTCAGCAGTGACGCATTGCTCGCGCACGAAGATAGTCCAGCGCAAAACGAAGACGCAGACACATGCGCAGCCGCGATCAAGGTGCGGCAGGTGAATTCGGATGACGTCATCAGATTGGCGCGCTTCCGCTACTAAACGCAAGCGCTAAAAACGCTCGCGCGTGCCATGAAAGCGCTCTCTCGTTGGATTTCTTTGGTGAATTTGCGCAGAGACAAGAGTATCACCACAGTGATAGTGCATAGATTCGATCCGGAGAAGGAAATCACTTCCGATGACATGAAACTGAGCGAAGTCATAATACTCCGCAAAGAAGTAGAACACGTCGATATCAATAATCTCCAATCAAAACACAAAAACAAGATGATAGTCCAAGATGAAAACGATCTGATCAGAGTCGAATCAAGGCTAACTAACGCCGCTTTTCCACGTGACACAAAAGATCCCATTTACATTCCGAACGACTTCGATCTCGTACGGCTCATAGTGAACGAGATACACGACACTAATATGCATTGTGGACGACAGCACACACTATCATTGCTAAGAATGCGCTTCTGGGTACCACGACCTTCAACAAAAATACTGTCGATCCTCAGCAAATGCATGTTGTGCAAGAAAGAACAAGGTTTACCCTTCGCACGGCCAGATATGGCTCCATTGCCAAAGGACCGCATCGTCATCTCGAAGGCATTTCAAAACGTGGGATGCGACTACTTGGGGCCATTCTTGACTGATACCAACGAAAAAGTCTACATCACCCTTTATACGTGTCTTACTACCAGGGCAATTCACCTGGAACTTGTGGACAGCCTTTCCGCATCAGCCTTCTTAGACAGCTTCCTGCGCTTCATAAGTCGCAGAGGAGTGCCAAGCATTGTCAGGTCCGACTGTGGAACTAACTTCGTGCTAGGAGCAAAGGTAATAGACACGCTGTTCCAAAGAAGCTAAGAGAGCGGACATTCGGTAATGTCCTACTCAGCAACAAAAGGCATCAAGTGGGTATTCAATCCCCCAGCATCTCCGTGGATGGGCGGAGTATGGGAGCGACTTGTCGAAACCGTGAAGAAATGCCTAAGTAAGACCATTGGTCGTAAAAAGTTGTCCTACAGCAAGTTCTCGACAGTGCTAGCATGCATAGAAGCAGTAGTTAATGCATAGAAGCAGTAGTTAATGCTGACGGTACTTGATCCTCAAGACGTGTCATCTATCCCCCTGCGACCGGTTGACTTCCTGCAAGGTAACCTAAAATTTGCTCTACCTGAAACTAGGGATAGAGAAGAGCGAGATGATCCCACTTACAACGACCCTGTTATCAGCACGATCAAGCAGGCAAAAGAAGCCCTGCAATTTGCAGAAGAAGTAGCGAATTTTTTTGGAACAGATGGCACAAAGAGTACTTGACTGAGCTACGTGATGTATACAAGGCGGGATCAAAACAACAAAGGCATACAGCGCGATCTCAACCAGAAGTGGGAGAAATTGTGCTAATAGCGCAAGAAGTCATGACACCTCGAAGTAACTGGCCGCTCGGTCGGGTTGTTGACCTAGTAAGAAGCTCCGACGGATTGATTCGTACCGCAAAGGTCCTCACTCCATCAGGAAATACCATTCAACGCCCTATTTCGAAACTTATTCCTCTCGAAATTCGGAGCAGCATAAGTGAGAAACACAACGAGAAAGACTCGATTGTACAAGATACGGAACAATCAAAAGGGCGGAGAGTTCTTCCTCCGAGGAAGGCGAAAGAGAACGTGACGAAGTACTATGAAGACCATGGCAACAGACAGGCAAATACTCAAGTCTGCCGAGCTGTCACCATTTCCGGTGCTGTAGCGAAGACCCTATTATACCCACTTCTCCTTCTCATGCTGATTCGCATAACCAACACATCGCATGTACTCTGCTTGGTGGAGAAGGCAGTCATAAAACCACCTTCAGATTTGTATACTCTGTGCTTCAATGAAGAATGTCGCAACAGGACAAAAAAGGACACAGTGACTTTTGCACTACCACCGTCAGCTCACAGTAAACACGTGAACATTACACTTCAAAGTCATGCGGGACGCGGTGCACAAAATAGTGTTATTTGCCCACGTCGCGGCTTTTGTGACGACAAGACAATCTTCTCACTGGCGCTTCTAGGGAATCCCCATTGCTGGCCTTTCGGAGCCATTTTCACAGCAGTATGCTACACAGCAGTAACCGTTCTCCTTACGGTGATTTGCTGTGCAGTTGTGAAGAAATTTCTTTCGAAGCGAAAAGCTATTTATCGCCCAAGGTCGAGCAATCAAGGATCAACGGCTCACGTTCTTGTGAACATGAGACCATCAACGTTTGTCTCGGTTGCACTAGTTATTCTAGAAATATGCACCGCAGAAGTACGCGCTTGCCAGAATTCATACATGCGTCATAGCGCAGAATTCGTCTGCAACGAATCAAACATGTGCACGATTGAGTACGAACACGAGTTTTTATTCAACAAACTCCACAGGGAAGTGTGCGTTTTCCTGAGGTATCGAAACCAAACCATTGGAAAGCTGCAAGTTGTTCTTGAGCGAACACGTGAGGTGTGCAACAAAGAAACGCTCTTTTACACCAGAAACACCTTCTCAGAAGTGTTTCATGAGAGAAGATGTCCCTACATGGGTCCCTGCTTTGGTGATACATGTTCGGCACTGCAGTCGAATGACAGTGTTTCTGAACTGAGCGAAGCAGAAAAATACCCCGGCTACTCCAAGTGCACCGCAACATGCGGTGGCATCGCGTGCAGGTGTCTAGGTTTTCCATCACCAGGATGCCTGTTTTATCGTGTCGCTCAAGTGCCATACGATGAAAATACATATCACGTATTCAAGTGTTCCTCATGGAATTCCGAAGTTCACGCAGAAATGCAGTTCATTTCTTCTGATGTAACGATGACAAACTCTCTTCACCTTCATCCGTATGTCCAGACGAACGTAACGGGATGGAACGTAACAGTCGTTTCCTTGCAGCACATCCTCCCGACTGCTGCCAACAAAAGATTCGCGAAATAATGAAAAGCGAGTATGATTCTAGACGATGACTTCCAAATTGCAGTCGAGTGTCCCAATGAAGAAGTTGCCAGACGCAGCTTCAACTTGTGCAAAAACAAGGTAATTTGCGCCTGCAGTACTACAGAAGCGGTGCAATGCCTTTGCCCTCAAAGCTCTTTCAAAAAACTCGTGAACACCACTTCCGTGTTGCCTCTTATTGCACCACATTACAACATTACGGCTGCAGAATCAGTTTTGTTCGACTCACACGAAGCAGAGGTAACACTGCTCCTTACATCGAAAAAATAAATACAAATGACCTTGTCTGCCGTAGATCCTCCTTGCTCCGTACATGCAACGAGCGTTACAGGCTGCTACAGCTGCGCAGAGGCAGCAAAGGTCATTGTCCATTGCCACTCCGAGAAAACTCGAGAATTGGCACTGGACTGCTCAAGTCAATCATTTCTCATAAGCGGTTCAAACCAAAGCGAAGCGGACCTTCTTAAGCTTGAATTCAATCATGCCCATGTCCAAGAGCGCTGCCTGTATCAATGTGGAGCAAGCAGCCACGACATAATCCTGGCTGGAACCCTACTCTATCATAGCAGTGTAACGGACGAGGAAATTTTCGATGGAGAAAGCAAAAAGAAGGACGAAAGCTTGTTGAGTCGTATCTCCATTCCAGATATCGGTCCGCTCATGTCTGCTCTGCTCATGCTCACTTGCTGTGTGCAGGGAGGACCGTGAAGGCCTCCATTTCGATTTGTCGTTTTGATTTTGTGTAGCGCGTTGAAATAAATTGTAGAGAAATACAGTGAAAGGTGGAGAAAAGAAAGGCCGTCACAGTACGTCTTGACTAAGAAGACGTGTCACAGAAATCGCCGACATCGCCTAACATGTGCCCGACTCCAGAAGACGATAGACAATGTCACAGATATGACACAGTGCGCATCTGTACTCATTCAGCGTACAACAGATTTCCTACAACAAGCATCGGATACGAAGGGAGTGCTATACATATCGTTTTACTGGCATCCTAAGTTGTATGTTCGTGTTCCCCCGTTGGGGGAGATCCAATCAATATCAACATATCTTATCACGCCCCAATCCCCCATCGGGGAGACTTGAGTAGACGAGCATACGGCCCAGGTTCAACACCAGACAACAAATAGTATCGAATGGTCTACCGATATCGATTAATTTTATCTATTTTCATGCAGATCAGACATTTTCGAGTGGGAATCGCACAGTCCTATATGTACAGGGTGCGTAAAAAGTATTGACGCACGAAATGAAGGTTGTGGAAATAGTATTGCGCAGTAAGTTTTAAAATATTCACTTGAGAAATATGGAAAATGATTTTGCAAACACGATAGAGTAACTCGTTATTGACATTGGCTCCTTTAGTGTGAATACAGGAGCGAAAACGACGGAAAAATTCATGAGCACGCGCCGCAAACACTTGCTTGCATTTCGTTCCGTGCTTTGAACAGGGTAGCCTTGTGCGACCGGTCACTTCTGTTGAAAGTAGCCCAGACCTCATTCTTCAAAATCGCATAAAAAGAGTAATCCAGCGGATTCTTGTTTAAGCTGTGCTCGTCTGAGAAGCTGTCTACACCTGCGCGCGTTATCTGTTTACCGTTATCGGACAGAAGTTGATAATTTCGGATTTGAACGTTAACGTGCGTGAACCTCTTGTAATCATCATCTGTTATGAGAGAGCCGTGGCTGACGTTTGCGTTGCTGACATCTTTCCTCACCTACCGTTTCGAACAGCGCCTAAATCTCTTGTTAACACATTCGCGACGAGAGCGCTCTCGCGCACAATGCGCGCGACGGCCCGCTGCCTTGTTGGCGCGCGCGGGTGTCCACTCATTTGTGTGGACATCCTCCCTCGCGAGAGTTACTTTCTGTAAGTAAATCTTAATCGATCTTTGGAAGAAGATCTAAACATTGGTTTGTTACTACAATTTGGGAATTTGAAAAGAAAATCGAACAAAAACATCAAAAAAGAAAGTTTTTCCCAAAAATTCCCGTCCACACATATGAGTGGACACCGTCCATCGCACCCTCTCCGCTGTCCACTCATATGTGTGGACACGGTCGCGAATGAGTTAAGGAAGTATTCGGCTCTTTGGGTAACAGACAAAAAAAGGACACCGTAACGATGACGATCATGTTTCTTAAGTTTTTTTCGTGAGTGTTTTTTGAGCACAATACAGACAACAAAAATAACACACAAAAACCTAGAGGGGAAGAAAGAAAGAGCTGGAGCTGAATCAAAACGTAGGTGCGTCAATACTTTTTACGCACCCTGTATAATATATAATGTCCATGTATGTGTATAATGTATGTATAATGTATAATGTAATAGAAACGACTGTGTGTTTGTCTTCACACAAAGTCGGGGTCACAGTTTGGAGTATAAATCGCATAAATGTGGTCGAGGGTGAGCAATCTTCATAGAATCCGTTTTGAAACCAGCATCATATCATATCCTACTGTCCTGTCCGACATTATATTTCACAACACTTCTTATGCCCCTGTTATACGCCCGCGGGAGCTTCCGCGGATGAGCGGAAATCGCGTCGGGACCCCGCGCCGGGCCACTCGTCGCGGCTCGCCACGCCCGCCGTCCGTGGATCGCCGCCGACAGACCACGGTAGGGGTGTTATACTTCCTTCCCGCGGGAGAGCAGCCGTCCGCGGTGCACTGCACCGAGGAAGGCTGTCGTCCCGCGGAGTTCGGCGCTGGAAACGCGCTCCAATGCAACGCTAGCCGCCCCGGGACCGACCGTCCGCGGTGCACCTTCCATCCGCGGACGTCCCGCGGATGCTCCCGCGGGAGTATACATAGGCCTTATCGACGTAAAGCGAAGAAAGGTCAAAGTTGAAAAGAATAACCGCTGGGTCAAAATGATGTATTATTATCGGGGTTTGTTGGCAATCAAGGATGAACGGATAATGAAATTTTGAAACACGGATAACGCATAACGGATAATTTTGCTCGAAAATAGCCGGGTAACGGAAAAACGGATAACGAGCAAACAACAAAAATTTAAAACTCGTTTTGAATTTCTCTAATTTCACCGTAAGATCAAGAGTTGAAGCACTGTTAATTTATAAGCCATTCCTATACATTTTTATAGTGTTTTTATACGTAGTGCAGTCGCCAGATAAACGACACCCTACGCGATTTTCTGCCAATCAGAAGGGAGGCAAAAAAAGATCAACATTCCTGCCTTTCGCCTGTTTTTTGAGAGGGTTGCTTGAATTGTTCTGTTTATTAGCCGTCTAGTTCTTTTTCCAGTAAAAGCTGCTAAAAAATAGAATGATCCTCGAAAGAGCAGTTTTTCCGATGTCTCTTGACTTTTCCGCTGTGAAGATTGCGGGGGTCGTCCAGCCGAATAAAGTGCACAGAACAATCATGATTCAACACCATTATAATGATTGGTTTTTGCTACAAAACAAGACCTGATAAGTGGAGTTACGATTCTACCTCCAGCAGATACAAGCAATCATAACAGTATTTCATTTACTACACACACATTTGCACACACTGTCATATAGACCGATGGATCTTTTAGAGACCAAAAATAGTGTTAATGAAAACTGTGAATTGTTTTTGTCTGTCCTGCATTATGCTATTGAATTTCATGTGCCTTGGAAACTAGTGTCTCCTTTCAAATCCATCCGCCTTCCTCGTCACATACAAAATATTCTAGAACACCGTGACTGTTTATTTCTATCTATAAAAGCTAGGAGGTCTAATGACTGGTCAAATTATAAGACTTTCTCTCATATGCTTAATTCTCACCTGCACAGATATAACTGCTACTTAGAAAAGAAGATAATTGAAGAAGGTAATAAATGTCACTTCTACGCACATTTGAATAGTAAAATTAACGGAAGGAAACGAATCGGATGTTTGAAAAAAGACGGACTCATTGCCATAACTGATTATCATTGCCATAACTAACAGAGCTAACATGCTAGCTAACCTGTTTGTGACTGCTTTCGATTTTGCTCCGTTTATGTCCCACTGTCACAGTACCCCCATATACCACATGGTTTCAGTCTCATCAACATTATGAACTGATTATGAAATGCCCGAACTCTTTTTCAGTCACTCCAGATTTTGTATCACCATTTGTAATACGGAAGGTTGCAAGTGTTATTAGTGGCCCTTTGGCGTACATCGTTAACCAATCAAATGATCCAATCAATTAATTCATACAAAAGTACCTTTGAGATGGAAACACTCGTTTGTCACCCCATATTGAGGAAAGAACCTTCTGACAATTTAGCGAATTATAGGCCAGTGAGCGCAACGTCATTTTTTGACAGTCTTTTTGAGAAGGTTGTTAAGCAGCATTTAGCGCACTATCTTTCTGTCCATAGGATCATTCCTCAACAACAGCATGGTTTTGTATTAGGAGGATCTGTAAAGACGAATCTGATCAAATGCATGAATAATTTGACTGAAGCGCTTTATAGTAAGCGCTGCTGTGTTATTTATTTTGACTTTGCTAAGGCGTTTGATAAGGTATCTCACAAAAAGTTGCTCAAATTAGAAGAATTTAGGAAACGTCCGATGCTAACGAAGTGGACCGCTCATTGTTTAGATGAGAGAACGTTTCATGTTAAAATTGGACATGTATTCTCCGAAGTTAAACATATAACAAGTGGAGTACCTCAAGGAGGGGCATTGTCGCCTATATTGTTAAACATTTTTGCATCGGAAATACCAGAAATTTTGCGTAATTTTTGCGATTTTGCCATGTTTGCAAATGATGTAAAAATATACAGGATCATTGATGGTGTTGATGATGAATTATGTCTTCAAAGAGGAATCAACTTATCGGTTTCCTGGTCTAAACAATAGCAGTTCTCCTTGGCTCCGCCCAAAACGAGTTTCATGCGTATTAGCAGCACTCCGTCAACTGCACAGCATACATATGAAGTGGATGGTCTCCACATCATATCGGTGGATTTCATTAGATCTTGGTTTCACATACAGCGGCAAACCAGACTTTTCCGAACATGTCAAAAACCGTTGTAGGATAGTGCGTCTGCGTACAGTCCACATATTTAAAGCCCTTTTTTACAAAGAACAGAGCTGTTTTAATAAGGGCTTACAGCACTTATATACGCCCATTAGTTAAAACGAGCACTACAGTATTCAACCCTAGTATTTAAGATAAAAGATATCTCCAGAATTAAGAAGATCCAAAATAATTTAACTAGGAAATTATTTATTTGCATGGGAGGCTTCTTATACTCTAACATCCCCAACGCAGTGTTGGAAAAAAACATTTGGATCCTCCATCCCTCGAATCACGACGGAAGGTATTTGATGTTTGTCTCATTCATAAAATTCTGCACCAACCTAGTGTGCCTGTGATTGTGAAATTATAGAGTTCAATGCCTTCCCGAACTAGAGGCTGTATAATGAAAATAGCCTTGCCTTGTCCGAGATAATCAGTTCGTGCTTACTTCATTACGCATCGAGCAGGTAGCGCTTATATAAGGATCTCGAAAAACCGGTCAAATGCTTACTCTATTTCCCAGTTCAAGCAGTATGCATAAAGAAAAGTTGCTTAATTTTGACGGACTCTAGTCATGGAGATCGACCACATCCAATTCTTTTTTGATTGTGCATTTTTCTGAAGTTTGTTTGTTTGCTTGTACTGCCCTACTTCTATTTCGCGTCTGGCTTTCGCGACGTAATAAACATTAACATAACACAAGAACCGTTATTGTTGTTGCTGCCCTATAGCACCCCAGATCTAAGATACTTGAACATGGAACAATACTACCTTTCTATTTGGTAGTAACAGCAAACAATTGTGTAGGCCAATCAAACATTTAAGGACTCATTAAATCCAGAAGGGCAGGATTATCCGACGCATTCCAAAAAAGGAGTGGTTTCCTGTGTAATAGAGAAGTTTCACTGGAGAACTCACAAATAGAACGAATCTGCACGTCTTGCAGCATCCGAGATTCTAAGTTTATTTAGCACAGTTTGTTGCACCGCTAAAATGTTTAATGGAGAAGTCGCTCCTTCAATGTATCCGAATTTAACTTATTTCCTTTTTGCTCGTATTCACTGCTGTATTGCGGTATTTGCTTTGGGGTTCATAACAACATATGACTAAACGCATACCTCTACCGCGAGCAAGCAAACCGAACACACTGCAGTAGTGGAGCTACATATGACACGACGCAAAGGTCGGCGGCAAGAATTCGTTCTAGGTTGAACCAGGCCCTGCACTTTCAACAGTCGCTAATAGCAGTTTGTATGTCTTCTTGGTCTGCATTGGATGAATGAACAATGCTATGTTTAGTAGGCCTCATGAATGTATGGGTACTTGCTTAGCGACTCTGGGAGGATAGAATGGAGGTGTCTTTAAAGCTGTGTAACCAGTTCTCAAATGAGGAGATGCCTCAACTAACCTTCCTGGATTTGAACCATTTCCGTTGTTTTCAACGACCACTGTTACGATTGTGAAGACTCCTTTATGTAGTCCACCCATCACCACGTTCAAACCTAGAGTCATGTCATTTGTTGTTCGTTACTGGCTCAAAATTACCGGAAAACGAACAACAAAATGGACAGGTAAAAACTCTCGGAAACGGGATAACGGATAACGGATAACAGTCCCTGGTCCCCACCCTTTCCATTACATTTGCCTCGTGTTGCCCACGTAGCCGACGCCGGCGCAACCGGCTAGCCTTGCGTGACCGTGGAGTCGATGCCGGCGAAGCCGGCGACCGACGACGGTCTTCTATCAAACCTAGTTGTGACGCATTTGTTAGCTCTCGTTGGCGATCTTTTCCCAAGGATTCTAATAACTGATGTATTCTTTTAATTCACCCTACTATACTGAAGAAATTTTCTGTCTTTATTACTACGCATTATCCGGTGTTATCCGAATCGGTTATCCTATATCCGATCCGAAGAAAGATAGTTTATCTGAATCATCCGAAAATCCGGCCAATCGAAAATAACCCTCATCTGAATCATCCGAAGATCCGGGGTTTGAAAAAATGGCCTATCTGAATCATCCGATTATCCGGAAAATCGGCGTCTGATCCAATGTCTACTGCACAGGGCATTCTGCAACGGAAGCATGAAAACTTCCCATCGACCATTTTGATGGCTCTCAACGTTTTCGCTTCTCGCAAAGTGACGCTGTTATGAGCTGCTTGTGGAATATTTGAATCTGAAGACCAAATTGAACAGAGAGCGCATAAAGTATCTAAAACCCTTATTATTATCTAATATCCCTACTAATCAAGGAATGGTTGGGGGAAAATACTGCGGATGCTTTCCGTCTTCTTTTCCTCAATTGGGTTTTACAACGTCATTCTGATGGAAGCCTACAGTGTGATCCACGAGGTGAACCATATTCCACTGTGGAGTGGTGTACAATTCCAAACCGTGAAAGGCTCCATTTCACCATGAACAGGCTTTAACAGGAGAAGGCGAGACTAAACGGTCTGTATATTCAGAGTATAGCCACGCAGCATCTTTCAAACTTTACGCCATGTGAACCCCATGTGCTCGGATGTCTCGAGGCTTTCTACGCTTGTAAGATATTTAGTGGCTATAACGACGTCATGTGTGTATGGAATGACTGGATCACACTACATTCCTCTTGTTCGGAAACATGGGCCTCTGTTCTACTTGATCGTCGGAGGAAGGTATTGCATACAGAAGGGAACTAATGTGAGTAAAGAACGCTCGGTGCCTTCGTTGTTACTACTTCTTGAATAAAACCAGTTGATTTTCTCACAGTTCTTCCCACACACAGTATAAGAGATGACGTTCAGAGTTAATTTCGTGCTCAAACGAAAGCCAATAGTTCCACTGGCGGCACTCCGAATTTCATTTTTCGCCCATCATCGCATTCTATAACAAGATAAGAGTGTGATGCGGTTCTGCTCAACAACGAAAAAACTTAGATGCATCACTGCATGTAGTGGAACTCCTCCAAAAACGTTGCCTGTAAGACTTAGTTCAGCTCGTCAAATAAGCTTCTTTTGACCTTTCTGAGCATGGTAGTGAACAGAGCTCTATTCCACAACTAAGATTATGTCGCTCACGACATCTGTTCTTGCCTAGCAACATTTCTAAACGCGCTGTGGACGAGCCTACATAGTATAGTTGGCGCAAGCGCGTGCTTCATCTGACCCAGCAGTGCAATTTCGATTTTGAAAATTTCCCCGATGGACACTTTGTGCAGTGTCATAGCGCAAACGTGGTCACCACCTGCTAAACTAGTTTCGTTTTACTTTTAATTTACAACCTCTCAATGCGATGAGTCGATGAATATTTAAGATGAGCAAGTGGGAAGCGATAATCTATTCCATCGACGTTTTCACTGTCATCGTTCAATGGAATCCCTCTATTCGCTTCAGTGCGCTACAGTCGCACCGTATTTATACAACAGTGTTGAGAATGTAGCGCTTCTGGTTTTCGTGCTCTTCTTTCTTTCATCTCATCTTCCGCAACACGTGTACATGGGAAAGAGTAAGGTTGTCAGTGGATTTGTGCGCATTGGCATGCTTCCTCTTTTCAATGGACATAGCTGATTGCTGCTTTTTGAGAACCTAGAGCCTTCCTTTCTTTTAACGCCGGAGTCCCTAGCAATATCTGTAACCCTGCACGGTACATGTTGCGAAGGTAAGCAGCACAGGTAGATTTGAGCGCACCAGCCGATAATAACCAAGCAGAGCATGGACTAAACGCATGCCAGTCGATCAGAGTACCAACTGCACACGCCCTCTCGGAATGGCATGCCCATTCAATGCGGTCTGATGGGGCGTTCCCATCTCCCCATGCTGCCCGTCTTCGCGACATATACCTCTCTTATGTATTTTTCCAGTTGGCATGGCATAATTAAAGATGTTGATTTCTTCTCATCATCATCATTTTCATTAGCGTCTGTCCCGCTTGGTGGCTGGGTCCGCTCTTCTGGTGTGGTGGCGGCAATTCTCCCGATCAAATGCTTGATCAGGGTGCACACCACTAACTTCAAGTCCATATGCAACGTATTTAGCCAACGTTGCTTTGGGCGTCCCCTGGGCCGCTTTCCAGGGACCTCAAGGTTAAGACCTAAGTTCAGGACGGTGTCGTCATTAGCGCGAAGGACGTGGCCGTGCCATCGAAGACGAGCTTCGCGTAGCTTCTCGGCTATCGGAGCGACACCGAATCTCTGTCGTATGGCGTCGTTGCGAACGCGGTCCAAACACGTAACTCCAGCCGTCCACCGTAGCATTTTCATCTCCATTACACTGCGACGGCTTTCAATTTCCTTCGTCACGGGCCAGCACTCAGCACCGTACGTCGCTACTGGGCGGACGACTGCTCTATAAACCTTCGATTTGAGGTGCTCAGGTATTGTCTTGTTGCAAAGCAACCCAGTCAACGAACGCCATTTGGACCAGGCTGCCCTCACACGTGCGTTCACCTCCAACTTTAAACTGCCATCGGACGTGATCGCTGTTCCGAGATACTTGAAAGATGTAACTCGTGAGAGCTCAGTGCCATTCATTTTAACAATTCGTGCTTAACCACATCCGCCGTCAAGTACACCGTCTTTTTGACGTTTAGCTTGAGACCGAACAATGCCAACCGATCGCACCACGCCTGTGCCTGTCGCTCGAGTTCGGTTTTATCTTCGCAGGCAAGCATGACGTCGTCAGCATAGAGCGGCGTCCAAGGTGCCGCCATTTGGAGATCTCGTGAGATCGCATCCATCACGACCACGAAGACTAGTGGGGATAACGCAGATCCCTGGTGCACCACTACAGAGATGGGAAATTCTCGAGGTACCCGCTGGCGCTCGCACTCGACTCCTTGGGCAAGAGTACAGAATGCGCACCCACTCAATAAGCTCTTCAGGGATACCATGTTGCCGCAACGCGCACCATACAACTTCTCGCGGAACGAGGTCGAAGGCCTTCTCCAAGTCCAGGAAGGCAAAATGCACCGGTTTCTGTTTCTCGCGGTGCTTCTCTAGCAGAAGACGAACGGCGTGAATGGCATCAACGGTGCCACAGCTAGAGACGAAACCACACTGATTCGTGGAAAGCTGGACGACATCCCGGATACGTCGATCAACACTTCGCTCAAAGATTTTCATGGTGTGCGAAAGAAGGCGAATTGGACGGTAACTAGCACAGTTCTCAGGACTGCCCTTCTTCTTCCAAATCGGGATGGTCGTGCATTGCTGCCAGCTCTCGGGCACTTTCTTCTCAGCAACAACCTGATTGAAAAACTCTGTCAGCCAGTCAGCAGGGCACCAACCCTTCGACTTCCACAGGTCGGGACCAGTGGCTTTGCTTGACTTCATCTTCCTCAGGGCTGCTTCGGTTTCGCTCACTGCGATCTTCTGAACGGGACCGTATACAGGAGATGCAAAAGGAACAGCAGGTTGGTCAAATTCAACATTCGAGATTTCTTCGAAGTAGCCGTGCCATCGCTTCACAGCCCCCTTACGATCCATCAGAAGGTGACCATTCTCGTCGTTAATGCCAAAGAACTTCTCGATGTCTTCTGCTTGGCGACAGCGAGCTTTGGCGAGTCGGTAAAGATAACGCTCACTATCCACGTTTCCAGTTTTTTGCTGACTTCAGCGTAGTATGCGGCTTTAGCAGTAGCCACTGCCTTATTTGCCGCTTTTTTTCGCTTCTCGATAATTCCGCCAATTGTGAACTATTTTATCACCGATAAATACGTGATAGAGTCGTTTCTTTTCTCGGACTTTTTCTTTGACATCGTCAGTCTACAGCCATGCCTACTTGTCGACCCAGCGTCGTCCAGGCTTCGGTTGTGCCAAGTTCTAAGCGTGCAGCCCGAGTTATCGCGTCGCTAGCATCCTTCCAGGTTTCGTCGACAGTTGTCATCGTCGGTAACCGAATGCGAGAAATAACTGCCGCTTCCTTCTCTTTTAGTCGCCACCATTTGATTCTAGCCGACCCGCATCGCTCCACATGTTTACACCTCGGGGGTGTGATCTTCAGCGAACAGATCAGTGGGCGGTGTTATGTGGCGACCGTTTCATACGGCACGACCAATCGTGACAAGGCCTTTGTCACGATTTCGCACAAGGACAAAGTCGATCTGCGTTCTAGAATTCCCGCTGTAGAGTGAGATAAGGTGGGATTCACGTTTTCGCAATCTGGTGTTCCCAGTGGTGAGGTCGTGCGACTCCGGGAACTCGAGGATGCCCTCACCATCAGCGTTACGTGAACCAAAATCGAGACCACCATGACAACCGTCCCCGTCTTTCGCAGCGCCAACGTGTCCGTTCAGGTCACCTGCCACAACAATCATATGTTCTGACGGCACTTCTGCTGTCTTCTCATCAAGCAGTGACCAGAACTTGCCCTTGGTTTGCTCGGAACAGCCGGACTGCGGAGAGATATGCAGAAAAGAAATGACATCGTCGCTGTTCTACAGCGACAACAATCTTCATCAAGCGGTCATCGAAGCGTTCTACGCTTGCAATCGCGTCACGGAAACGTTTGGAGACGATCATACCATCACCACTGGTGGTCCTGGAACTGCCGCGCAAAACGGCCTTGAAGCCACGGCCAATGTCCCTCGACTTGCGGCATTACCACCTCGTCTCCTGCACCGCACAAAAATCAACTCTTCTTCGCTCCAGTTCTTCTACCAACTCGCACGAGCGGCCCGTCAACGTACCCACATTCAACGTTGCTACGCGGGTCTTGCCTACGTTGCGGGACTTTCGGACTAGCTCAGTTGACCCCCGATGGAGTCCTCGCATCAGGAATCATCGCATACTTTCGACACTCGCCGGGCTTTGCGAGTGCGCGTCGGCTCCCGCGGACGCCGTAGCACTATCTCGAAATTTCTTAAGCGTCATCAACCATGTGATGTGACATGGGTCTTCGTAGGCCAGCCTGTCACAAGGGCCTGTCGCCTGCAATCGAATGTCCGCGATTAGCTTAGCTCCCATAGAGAGCAGTTTCCAGTGGCACCACGTGGAGGAGCGGGCATCGCCACCATGACTTCTTCTATCTTTAATTATGCCATGGTACTGCGCACATATCTGTTGCCAAACTACTGGAGATTAACAAATATAACAAATATTCAACTCTACATTAACACCATGGTTTTATACTGAAGCTTCCACTGTTACCTCAAATTGTGCTTTTGACTGGACTCGTACTATATCCAATCGTACATAGCTCGATAGACATTGTTATTGTGTACTCCGACTTTTTGAAAGGATTTGATAAAGTCAGTCACGTGAAGCTGCTTCGAAAAGTTCACAGTTTGGGAGTGAGTGGAGAGTTACTGAGCTGGCTAGGCTCATGTTTGTCAGGTAGACAAATGAGTGCAGAAGTAATGAACTCTTCCAGATTGCACGTTTGTTCCAGTAGACTCCCACAAGGCTGTCCTGCTTCCTCCTCTCTTGTTTCCTGCTCATACATACGACGTGTCCTTTCCTCTGACAATCCATCTTGTTATTAAAATACAAGTTTATGCCGATGATATCTATTAAACCAACTACCAAGCGGTTCACCGACCTGCCTCGATAGAGAGCCGTCATCTTAATCTGACGAAGACGATGTTCATGAGGAACGGACAAGTTTCTGATGCCCCATTCTCGCTCAACGGAGCGAGCATCTCCGAATGCTCCAGCTATGTGTATCTGGGTCGCGAAGTCAACATGGCCAACGACCTAGCACCAGAGCTGAGCAGGAGGAAACGAGTAGCTTGGGGAGCTTGCAAGAGCGTCGAAGAATTTGTGAAGAAGACGAAGAACGTCCGACTCCGTGCCTACCTATTAGACTATTTCTTCCTGCCCTTACATACGCCTCAGTGACCTGGGTTATACGAAAGCAGGATGAACACGTGATCAGCGTCGAGCAGCATGGAATCGAGAGGACGACGCTTGGAGTGACACTACTCACGCAAGTCACTCGAGCAAGTTAACGATCAACGGGACGATAGGTGGTACCAGGCGGTCAGTGGCCTAGCGGCCGCTAAAGGTCTGATTGGGAGCTTTGCTCATATGCCCCAGAATAGAACAGCCTGATCATCTTATTTTTTCTTTACGTCATTTTACTTTTATTTCAGTAAAAAAACTTGTTTTACTGTACAGAATGGTACAATGGAATACGATGAGACGGGAAATCTTCAGAACAACTCCTTCTAGGAAGCCTGCCCGCCCTCTATCATGCACGTGACTTATTCTCCGAAGTACCGCTCTCTGCGTGACGAGAAACAGATCGTGAGAGTGCCAATCCAAAGTGCTTAATCTGCAGAAAGGATAATAAGGTTAAAAATAGCGTTATTCTGCTTCCTTTGGGATCACATGCCACTTCTGCGGATTGTAGTGGAGGCGATTTGAATGCGTATTTGGCCATACAGTAACTTGCTGTGGTCAGCCGATGAACAAGTCAGCGCACTGTCCTTCTCGGAGAAGTCTTGTACCGCTGCACCGAACCCGGAGAGATGGAGTGCTTGGCTGCTCTGGGCTGGAAATCCGAACCTGGAATCTGGCAGCGGGTGCGCGCGACAGCCGGCATCTTCTCCGACTGCACTACACGTGCCCAATCTGCAGAAACACCAAAAAATTAATCGGTATTGGTCAAGCGGTCGATATCGTTTAATGTCTGAGCGCAGCAATACTCACCTGATTCCCATAGTCATTCTCCCTACTCCTCCTCTTTCACCTTGCCCATGTGCCGGTAGAAAAACATAGTAAGAGACAAGCACGCGCATGCTCGTTACAGGAAGCCTTCAGAAGATCATCTGAAAACCCAATGCATTCTGCGCAAAATTTGATCTGTACACGTCTTCTGGATCTGGGCGCACGGTGTACGACGTCCGTGTCACGTCTCCTGAATCCTGAATCCGGACGCATGTTGTTTAATGTCTATGACGCATTTACTAAGTCCCAACGCACAAATCACGACGATGACACGACGTCTATGACAGGACTTCCATATCCCGATACAAGCCGGGCGATACTGAGAGAGAATACTGTTCCCATATCATCTACTGGTCCTCCTACCGATCCCCTAACTGATCCCATCACTGATCCCCTTAGTGGTCCCCCTTCACTGGTCCATCAGGAAATGTTGAAGAAGTTACTTGCGCCTTATAAGCTCCAAAATAAGTTACTTGCGCCTTTATACCTCCAAAACAAGTTATATGTTACTTATCCCTCGCGATTAACTAACCTGTAAAGTTGCTCCCAGGAATTTTAAACTTGCACGCAACTAACTGTGAGCAAGTTGCAAGAAGCTTTCGTGCAAGCTAATGTTTCGCGCCTAATTAGTTTGATACATTACGCACGCGTCCTCACTCGCACCGTTTGAGGCGTCGTGCCGCCGTTTCTCGATTGCTCCTCGTGGTAGACGGAGTGGTCGGCTCTGTTTTGAATCTTCCTCTTCACGTCCGTCGTTTACAACTGCAAGATATGAGCCATCGTCTATGTGGCCTGTATCCCTGGATTTGCTCATTCCAGCTTGCTTCGCAGATCAACTGCTAACTGACTCGATTACCGTTCCAGTGTCCCTGTGCTCAGTGAGCCCTTTCTCTTAGCAGTGTCCTCAAATTGCACTTTCCGCCATAGACCTGTTGGGTATGAAGTCAAGCTGCTCTATTTGTTTTCTTCAAGGCCGTTTAGCCTACGGTTCTGCGATTGGTTAACCCAGTAGTCCAGTAATGTGCTGGCCTTTTCCTTCGTTTCTTCTGACTGTTCTGCTCTGTAGTGAAGAATGGCTGCAATCCTAGTTCGGAGTGGTGCTGTTCCACTATGAATAGCACAGAATTTATTCGAGAGTCCAGTGGTGGAGTTGGGCTATGTAAACTAAAATGAGCACGGACTAGATTTTTAAGGCGCGAAACTGGGAGCACACTGAAATATACAGGGTGCGCCAAATTTATGGCGACAAGGTTTTCAATTCGCCGAGAGAGAAAATGCGGTACTTTCGAGAAACCAACGATGAGATAATGTTTATCAGTCTATTGTAAACTATATGCAACATTGAGATTCGAAGCTACCTCCATCGGCATCGATATAGACTTTGAGACGCTTCGGGAAGGCATCGACGGCGGCACGCAAGTAAGGCGCGTTGAGCTCATCCCACGCCTTTCTTCAAAGGATCCACAGGGCGGTGAGCTTTCCCGCAGGCTTTGGCTTCCAGAGCTAGCCTGACCGTGTAATCCATCGGATTCAAATCCGGAGAGTTGGCTGGCCACTCGTGGAAGCTGATGAATTGTGGAAAGTTGCCTTTGCACCAGTCTTGCAGCATTCTTGCTCTGTGAGCTGGAACTCCTTCCTGTTTGAAGGTCCAGGAGGGTGCACGTGAGTCTTCTTGTAGGCCTTAAGTCCCAGTTTACGGAAGATTCTTCTCAACGACTTTACCATGATGTCCATTTTCCCGACAACCGGCGGAGCGAGAGCGCCGGCTTCCTGCGAATTCGTTCACGTTCCTTCCTAATTTTGTCCGTAGTTGTCACAGATACGTGTCTTTCTCGTCCGGATCTATCATCCTCGATTCCCAGGTCATCTTAGCGTCTGATGAACCTATTCATAATACTTTGATGAACTCCAAGACGGTGGTGAATGTAGCGTGCCGAGAAGCTTTGACGGTAAAGCTCAATGACTTAAGAACAGTGGCACGAACTTTTCACTATCTTGAAAAACGACTTATTGTTTGGCTTGACTGAGGTGAGCATAAACTAAACTCAATAAAAACAATAAGAGCCCGAAAAAAAGCAGACGCTCCGAATAAAAGGTCAAATTGTTTGCGCATGTGCTGTCGCCATAATTTTGGCGCACCCTGTACAGACGAAACAGAATATGTTGCCACCGTAACCTCACGTTCGATGGACGCGCGTCCGTTTTTTAAACCTTGCCGGATTTGGAAGAAAAGATAGAAACAGACAGGTTGACCAGGGCGAAATCAATTTCTTATGTTAGTTTCGACCTAAACTCCGCTAGGTCCTAATCTCCGCCTATGCAGCTCTAACTCCTCTCCAGGTACGTTCGGCCAGCTTAATTTACCGTTTTGCCTCATTTTACGTCTCTGACATCTCTAAATTCGTGCCCACACGTTCTATAATAGGAAGCAGTGATAATCGCATCCAATACTTTAAAATAACACTCCTTGTCCCACCTTTCCACAAAAGCACATAAGATTCTACAGCAGCCACGTTAGTGTGGGAGCCAATTGTACTGCTTGGCTCTTGTTCGATCACCTCCGCTGGCCAATAGCAAGGCTTGCAGTTATTCAGCGAACACGTCAGAGGCTTTTTCTTGTTGCTGTCCGTCGTTTTCTTCTTTTCTTGGCGGAAGCGAAGGTTATGAAAGTGCTTAAGTACTTATATGGAAGCGGGCCTATCGAGTATGAAAGCTTTTAATTAGGTTCTATGTTCTCTCCTACGACGAGGAATATACCACAGACTGAACAAGGGAAAGAAAAAAGCATGTGTTGTTTGTATGCGCACTACCCCTTCCACTATAAGGACCGTGTTATATTGTGATTCACCGTGCTTAGGGCACAAATACGTCCTAGGAACGATAATTCGTCCCGGAAGGGATTTCTGGAGAATCCCGAGGGAATCAGTGTGGTCGGGTCATTTATTACTGCTGACAAGTATAGATTTGATCCGAAATCGATTCAGATAATTCAGACCCGTCGGTTTTGCAACCGTAAATGTATGGATCATGCGGATAACGGCATTTGTGAAAAGCCGCGTCTTAGGGTGATTTAGACAACAGTGATTTTCACGAGACCGGATTTTCGAATGTTTCAGATAACTATTTTTGAGGGGAAATGCAATATCTTACTCGAATCGGATATCTAGTATCTGATCAAAAGAAATGTTATCTGAATTATTCGAAGATTCGTTCTGGTGAAAAACACCCTTGCCTTAATCATCCTAAGATCCCGGCTTTTAAAAAATGGCATCTGTTTTATACGAAGCTTTGAAAAGTGGCGGATCCGCATTATCTGACTCAGCCTCGGATCCAGTTTGCACTGACACGCATTTTTGGAAGAGTTCATAGCTTTTTTAGAGCACTCTGAAATTACAGTAGTGTGCATAAGATAAATTTTCCGCAGTCGGCCATTTTATGTTGAACGCTAGAGAAGAGGAGTAAAACATAAGACATAGGGTTGCAAACACTTCAGTAGAAAATTACCCAACCCACTCGTCGTATTTTTCACTGTTAAAAATACATTGGGATGGAGAGAGAGAAATGTGCTACCACCCGTAACCACACCATGTTTTGGGTAAAGGTTGGTTGTTTTGGCACTAATTCGTGCTCAGCTTCAATCGAATGTCGTCACGTCTGTCTCAAAAATACTGCAGCTTGCTTGAAGTGCTCCGTTTAAAATAGGAATGGCCAATAAGATTGATGCTAGCGAGAGGGCAAGCACTTCACAGCGGTTGCCAAAGAAATTTGACCGCGACGCGGAACACTTACTCGCGTCCAGGTCAACGCGTTAGAATTTGCATCGGCTTTTCACTCTGAAACACGGATATCGAAAAAAATGTTCGTGGTACTATTACAAGTGCGTATTGAATAAGCTAATATGGGAAACATTCGAGCAAGTCGGCTACTCCGACTAGGACATATAGGACCCTTTAAGCTAAATATAATCAACGGGTGGCTATTAGCTTGAAGGATCCTTAATCTAAGTTACATACATCTCCTGTCGTTAATATGTAGGTTGCATGCGAGTTTAGATCTAAACTAGATTTATACTAGCTGTAGGTTACCTACGACTTGCAAGGGTCTTCGTGTAACTTAGATGCGACATCTTGTGCTAGTTTACAGCAGCTTACGAATGACTAGTTTGAGGCAATCTATTACTTGCGTGCAGCTTGCAAGTAACTTGCTCAAAATTTTCTGAGTCCTTGCTGGTCCCCAGTTACTGGTTCTTCCTCCTCTGAATCCCGACGCACGTAGTACGATATCTGCGATACATCGACGCTCTCCCACTAAGGTCCGTGCAGTGAATTAGCGAAAGAGTTACATAGCTAATTAGATAAGTATACAAGTAATCTAAAAACACTCACCCTAGCTCCGGAATCCTGCAATCCAGAGAAATAAAATCGTTAAGTTAAGCATTTAACTTCAACAACAATATTGCAACTGCAACTGAGGGGTAGGGAGCATCTTAAAAGTTTTAGTAAGCACAAATACAGCAGCACAAATATAGAAAGCACTAACCCAATCAGGAGTCGGATACATCCTCGCTGTTAACTGCCACAGGAGGTACAACTTGGGCTCACTATTATGTTACCATTCCCAAGCGGCTTCAAGGAAATGGTCATACCAGAGCGCCACATTTAATCCGTTTTTGTTCTTTATTGGCTTTCTTGATATAGGACCACGTGCACTCAATGCGTTGCGTATGGGCTCTCGAAGATGGATCTACGAAATTTTCCTGGTGGTTTACAATTCTGTGCATGTATCTGAGAGTTCCGAGGTTGCTGTACCCTTTCCGACAGTCGGTAAATTGAATGGTGGTTACGGGAAGCACATGTTTTGTTATAATGGAATCCAGAGTAGCGGAATCGCGTGTTCCTGTGATTTTTGCGAACACTTCCTTCGAGTAGCAGCCGCCACGAAGAGGTCTTCCGCTATTATATTATCTGAGAGTTCCGAGGTTGCTGTACTCTTTTCACCACGATCTCGCCGACCTGAACCACTTTATTCGGCCCTCCAATCCTCTGCGGCTCCTGTTCCTCCAAAAATGATTCCACAGCCACGTCCCTGAACCACTGGGCCCACTGCACGATAGCGTCCTTATTCGCTCTGCATTGCCGCGCCCGCTCCTCCACAGCCCTTGTCGCCGAAGAGTGTCGATGCCAGAAATAGTTTCTTCCTGCATCCACATAGGTTTTCAAAAAGGTGTCCTTTAAATGACCAACTTTGGCGTTACCGTTCAGACGGCACTGCTGTCGATAGCATTCGAATCCTAGTCGAACCGCGTCCCTACTCGCTCTCGTCTGTCGTGAAACTGCACGCTCTGACGGCAATTTCTTGTTTTTCACAAGAGGCCTCTGCCCGATAAAAACTCTTCGAATTCTTCGGGAGTCATCCGATCTATCTCTTCCCATGAGCCGAATAATGTCATGTCCTGAAGGCTTTTCAGCTTTTCAGCTGCTGCCATTTCACCCGTAATCCACTATTACGTGCTATAAAGACTTCGCAGCGGTTGGTTGAGCTGGAAGATCACTGGAAGATTAGAAGCAGGGTCAAGCGTTAGGGTCGATTTTTGCTGAAAACTTTGGACCCTCACCTTCAAAGCCGAATTCGTATCACACCCCCCCCCCCACCCCCTCTCTGCCACTGTTTTATTTCTTATATGTCTTGATTTCTTCAACGTTTTATGTGCATTTCGAACCCTTCAATAGGTTTTTCTTTTCAAGTGTGACTTTGACACTGAAAAGTCGAGTTTGTGAAAAGCTAGCTGGATTTTGAAACTTCGAAAACTTACCGAGTTATGAGCATTTTTGTGAAGTCACTTCAATTTTTTCACTCAAAAAATTTTACCCGTCAGCTGCGTATGAAGACCTTTTTTAGTGTGTGAGAAAGCGGTTTGTCTAGTTTTTGAAAAGCTGGCGGAATTTTCAAAATTCGAAAAACTTACCGACTTACAAACCATTTTCTGAACGTTCAGTTTCATCGAGTCGATGACGTCGGTGCAAACTCCATCAGAGGTCGATTCAAACTGTTCGGTCCAGAAAATCATGATTTTTTCACTGTGCATTGATCAATACTTGAAAGTTTTTATGGCAGAATTTTACCCGTATGGGTTTTCCGTTTCGGTTAAAAAATAATTTTGTTTTCATTAAAAACGAGAATTTTGTATACGAACCATCCTAATCATATCGTCATCGCAGAAGCTTAGTTTTTTACTGTATGACAAGCACAAGTCAAAATTTTATATGGTACAATTCTACTCTCTGGTGTTCTTTCCTTCAGAATGCAAAAAAAAATTTCCGGGAGGAGCCCATCCATCCTTCAGATGCGGTCGATGATGTTAAAGAATGCACTAAACTGCCTCAACTCCGAATTTTTTTAGGGGCTCTGGAAAATTCTTTGATAAATATGGATTCCGTGCCTTAAAAAGCAGGATCTAAACATAACATCTCCCACGTGATTTGTGGATCGATATTTTTTCGGCAAATGATGCTAAATCGGGACGCCTATTTCATTTCATTTATTCGTGCCAGTGCTATCATTGAACAAAAGTGGCTATCAAAAGAGCAAAAGTGACTGGCTTTACAAGACAAAACAAAAAACAGGGTAAAAGGAAGAGAACAAACCGAAATATGGTAGTGAGAGAACGAAAAAAGAGAAAGGGGATTAGAGTGCTTTCATGGCTAACATTTGCTGAGTCAATGCTGGAAAGCGCAAAATCTCCTCTACTGATACACGTAGAGTTAGTAATCAAATTATTCGACGGAATTGACTCATTATTAAGCAGGCAGCCATGATACTACGACCATAGGGTCGCTATTAGCATTAACCATGGCGGGCGGGCCCTGTGTTTCAAAGGCCTCTTTAAACTGGTACGCACCCGAGGTCACCCTGATGGGAGGTCATGAGCGGGCACCTGCTTACTCTTGAATAAGGATAGAAGTTGAGAATACAACGTGCGAAACAAGCTCGACATTCGTTTTCTCATTGTAGAAATTGAAGTTCACGTCGCATAATCGATCAGCAAGTCAGCCATGAAAAGCAGTATTAACAGGCATATGGAGAGAACTGAGATGTCACATTAGAGATCAAGCACTGTTGTTCCTGTTCTCATCGCCATGGGAAGGCACTCGTCAATCAGCTGGAGGAACGGCTCGCTGTTGAAATGGCTCTCTGAAACACTGATAGTGTAACATCATGGCGAGGTTCGGACGATGGCAAATCCTTGGTCTGCCATATTCGATCTGCGATCTTACCGGAACATTCCGAGAGCGCATATAAGGGGCCTACATACGCGGAGGGCAACTACTATTACTATTCCACGCGTGCGAACTGGACCATGGGACGGACGACCAGCGGACGGCAGCAACAGCGACGCAGGACGAGGACACCCAAACAGTGCACCAAGGTCAACCTGCAAGCGGCAACGAAGCGAGGACGCACCCCGAGGACGATGGAGAGCAGGACCGCCACTGAAGGAGACGACCAACCCATAATAGTAGATGTGCACAAATAAAGTGTTAGCCGGTCGACACACCAGGGTGGTGCCGAACCCCCGACGTAGTGACCTGATCAGCGCGGCCGCGCGCTGCGCCAGCGGTACACGCAGCATTTAGCGCACGCTGCTCTACCAAACATGCGACGTCCTACAAGGCAATGAACTGCTCACGTGTGTGGCACGCAATGTGCAGAGAACAACCAATTAACCCAGTTCACCCTCCACCGCTAACGCCCGCCAGCGCATTAGACTTGAACTGTTGCGCTAGACGCGTCTGGAAAATCAGAGACTTCCTATGGATGAAAAGGTCGGGATGCAAGTTGTTCCACAGGTGAACTCTTCTGACAAGAAAAGAGTTTGCATAACTAGCGCTGTTGGGTTTATCTGGTCTTATGCGGAATGGGTGGCCCCTAAGTCTACCAATGTTCGAAGATAGTTCGAAAAGGTCCGAAATATGAAGACCAATTTCGTTTGTCGTCAGCTTGTACATCAGCCCAAGGTCCGCTATTTTTCGTCGAAATTCTAGTGTTCTACCGAAATTCAGCGTTTAGCCGGTGGAGACGTTCCTCATAAGAAAGGTCCAATAGACCGCATCGGCGGAAGCAGTGATACGTAAAACTTTTTTGCACCTTTTCGATCTTGGTTATGAGCTCGCTTTTTTGAGGTGACCAGATCGGTGAGCAGTACTCTAAAAGCGGTCTCACATATAATGCGAAGAGTCTATAGAGCATGACAGTATCCCGCATTTTGAAGGATCTGAGAATAAAGTTTGAACACCTTTGAGCCTTAATTACACTGTCCTGAATATATGTCTCAAAATTGAGAGCTTTATCATAGGTAATGCCTAAGTCTCGTATCGTGTTAACGCTAGATAAGACCGTTCCTCCTAACGTGAACGATACGTTGGGGTGGTTGCGTCCTAGGGTCATGACAGCAGTTTTTTGGGCAGAAATATCTAACGACCAGTCCCTGGACCATTTCGAAACCGCATCTATTGCGCTTTGAAGTTTCTGGCAATCGTTCACCGTAAAAATCTTGGTGTCATCAGCATAAATGCTACAAAAGCATCCAGGCGGAAGTGTGCGGGGTAAGTCGTTGATGAATATTACAAACAACAGTGGGCCTAGACATGTTCCTTGAGGCACTCCACTTGGTGCAAAATAGAAAGGCGAAAAACTGTCATTGACTACTACGGACTGAGTTCGGTCGGAAAGGAAGGAGCGCAAGAATTTCAGAAGCTGTCCTTTTATACCGTATGATGAGAGCTTTCTAATCAGCATTGGTATGGAGATGGAGTCAAATGCTTTTGCGTAGTCCAAATAGCAGATGGATACATAGTTTCCTTGGTCTAGTTCCCTATGCCATAGGGGAATAGTAGAAACCAGAGCAGACACAGTTGACTTTTGTCCAAGAAAGCCATGTTGTTCTTCACATAGTAAGTTGTTATCTTTGAGGTATCTTGTGATTTTTTTACACAAAATACGCTCCATGACTTTGCTTATGGAACTTGTTAGACAAATAGGTCTGTAGTTGGTAACATCACCCTTTGGCTCCTTTTTGAGTATAGGCCGTACATATCCAACTTTCCATAATTTGGGAACTTCTCCGTGAAGCAAAAACCTGTTGAACAAGAGGGCTAGGGGAGAAGCCAGCCCGAGTGCTGCCTTCTTCAAGAAAACGTAAGGTATATTGTCTGGTGAGGTGGAAACCCTATTTGGTAATTTACGTAGCATTCCATAGACAGATTCGCACGTTATGTCTATCCAGTTAAGTTCAGTATCAGTCATGGAAGGGAAGTCAGTACCCGTATCGCATGGCTGTTTATACACTGACTTAAAGTAATCCGCGAACATTTTGGACTTGGTAATGTTATCTCGTGCGCAATTCCCACCTGAAACAATATCTGGAATGCACTCTGTCATCTTTAGTTTCTTTTTGCAGTAGCTAAAGAAACGCTTCGGGCTACCGCAACGCGCAATTCTTTTCTCCTTCATTATCTGGTGATTGGCCAAGGCTCGCTTGAGTTTGCGAGACAGCCTAGCGTATCGGGGATCTCTTAAGCTGGAAGAATGTAAACAATCAACCTTGGCTTTAAGAAGAACTAAGCGTCTTGGGTATATTTCGCGAACTTCATTGTACCTTAACTGTGGCACATATTTTGTTATAAGGTGATGCAATATAGTGAGGAATTTTGCGTACAATTCGTCAACGTTAGAAGAGGAGTTACATACAGCCACCCAGTCTATTCTAGCAAGGGACGAAATGATAGACACGTAGTCGCCTTTGAAAAAGCTTCTAGTTTGTCTATGAGTATTGCCGTTGTAGTCCGCTAACTCAGAGACTGTAAAGGAAACCACGTTATGGTCCGAGGTGCTGAAAGGGGGAAGAACGCGAACGCCTCCAATTATGCTAGGTTGCGATACTAGTAAAGTGTCTAAAATGTTCAAACCATGCGTTGGTTCTTTCACCAACTGCTTCAAGTATACAGAATTGACAAAGCTGAGGAACTCAGTTGAGGAGCGGGTTGTGATATTTCCTCTATGACATAAACCTTCCCAGTTAATGGTTGGGAAATTGAAATCACCCATCAAAAGAATGTGCTCATTGCAGTCATCGAGATAGTAATGGAGAAAATCTATGAACTCGAAGAAAGCTGTGGATGTTGTGGATGGGCTACGGTAACATAACAGAAGCATGATATTGCCATCCTTGGTTTCGACTTGCAAAACAAGCGACTGTATCTCACCGTAGAAATCCCTTTCCGCTATCAGTTTATGGGAGATCCGCTTGTGAATAAGCGCCAGCACCCCACCTCCCGTTCTATCACCTCTTCGATCACAGCGATACACTGCGTATCGAGAGTCATAGCTGAGGATGGCATCGTGAACTGTTTGAGGTTTACACCAACTCTCTGATATGAAAACTCCACTTGGTAGCTGTGATAGGAAAAAGTTCAAGTCTGGGATTTTATTGACGATTGACCTTGCATTAAAGAGAAAGAATTTATGGCTAGTACATTGTCGTTGGGAATTGTGAGTGTTGTGTTGAGCCAGTTGGCAGTTCGGTTTCCCTAGTACAGAGAGGACGAAGAGGGAGCCAACGGCTGAGATGGGGGGAAAGGTGCTGGCACCGATTCAACAAGCGGGAGATTGGGATCGCCACGTCGCTCTGGTAAATCACGTGGATTGTTGAGCTTGTGAATGGCAAGGTCCCTAACAACATACATAAGCTTACCTTCTTGGGAATTCATTATACCTGCTTTCTTCCGCAATGAACGATCATAATCCAGTTCCTCCTTTGTGTAATCCTTTCTAGCATATGAGTGAACGTACTCCTTTGTTAACGACTGCCTTCCAGATCTCATATGCGCTAACATCTTATCCCTCAGTTCCTGGCTGCCTAGACATATTTTGATTATACGAGGGCGCAAGCCGTTTAATGGTTTTCGCAGCTTCGGATGCCGATGGAAGGTGATTTTGCCACTGTTGAACTCGCTTAGAAGAAGCTCATCACCAGAGGTCTCAACGACCTCTTTGATGGCTTCCTTATCAAACGCGGTTGTGGCTGCATCAGTGGCCCGCTCACCTATGCCGACCCATGTGATGCGACACGCTTTCGCATCCACAAGCTTCGCGTCAGACTTGAATTTGACTAAGGTGCTGTAGAGGGCAGACCTTGGGTCCGAACCTCTTTGAGATTCCGACACAAGTCTGTCCTCCAAAGCACCAAGCCTCTGAATGATCACGGCCTGCGATTCTTGGAACTTAACAAAAAGGTCGAATAACTTATCGATCCGCTCGAAATACTCATCCCATCGCTTCAGCACGGGGAGGAGCCATGATGGAGTTTCTTCGCTGGAGTTCCTCTTCGGTGCCATCGATAGCGAATGGAGAGAGAGCAGAACACGACCGATCGGGATGAACGCCTTGGGCGCGAATGAACGCCTTGGGCGCGAATGATAAAAATATGTTTCTTTAAAACGATCTCCTATCATATAGGAGATCGTTTTAAAGAAACATATTTTTATCACTGTGTGTCAAGCCGGGCCTGAGGTTTTATAGTGTATGTACAGTTTCATTTTTTGATGCTGTCTCCTGCAGAAGAGAGAAAATTGATTCCGTGACAAGTCCTACCTTCGATTGCCATTCTGCCATCTTTCGAAGAGCGCTTAAAAAATCTTCTAGGAAAAGCACGTACAAGGGAAGGGTCTGAAGCGTGTGTCTGAACGGGGAGAGCGAGTAATGCAGGAAGATTTCCCACCTTCCAATTAGCATAGAAACGTGCTTCTTTTTCGCCAAGTCGTTAAACCCAAGGAATAGGGGCCCTTGATATTAAAATGGAATCCAGATCGAAGGCCTTCTCCAAGTCGAGAAAGGCGATATACACCGGCACCTGTTTCTCGCGATGCTTCTCTACCAGGAGGCGGGCGGCGTGAATAGCATCAATGGTCCCACAACCAGACACAAAGCCGCACTGGTTGCCGGACAGCTTGACGATTTCACGAATTCATCTATCGAGGATTCGCTCGAAGATCTTCATGCTGTGCGAAGGCAAGCGAATCGGACGGTAACTGGAGCAGTCTGCAGGACTGGCCTTCGTCCTCCAAATCGTACTGCTGTGCCAACACTCCGGTACTTTCTTCTCTTTTACTATCTGCTTAAAGAACTCAGCCAACCACTCACCGGGGTACCAGAGCTTCGACTTCCAAATATCGACTGCAAGATCATCCGGCTCTGTCGCCTTGCAGGGCTTCATCTTCTTCAGAACCGCTTCTGTTTCCTCCACGGTGATCTTGTAAACGGGACCGTGGACAGAAGCCACAGAAAGGTTGGCCGGGTGAGGAAATTCCGTAGTGAAAATTTCCTCAAAACACTCGCCATCGCTTCAGCGCTTTTTTGCGGTCTGTCAGAAGATTGCCGCTCTCATCATTGATGCCAAAGAACTTTTCAATATCTTCAGTTCAGCGATGGCGGGTCTTAGCAAGTCGGAAGAGATACTGCTCACCATCACGTGACTCGAGTTTTTTTTTATACCACTTTAATGAGTCGCATGTCATCAATATGTCATTATCAGCTTGAGGCTTGAGGAAACATCAGGAACCAGCGAGTAACGATTGCTGCCGGCCTGCTTGCCCATCAACATTTATCGCACCGGCATATTCAACGATTTTTGCACAGAATTATAACTGGTGATGAAAAATGGTGTTTGTATATAAACATGAAGCAACGTAAACAGTGGCCCTGGTTGAAAGCAAAGAGAAGAAGGTGCCAGAAGTGCTCATCCTTGTCGACATGTCACTTCATTTTGATAACCTGAAAATTAGCAAAAATTTAAATGACCGAGGAACAAATACAGTACCGCCGCTAAACATTCAACCAATTGACGTTTGCGACGCAAAAACGCGTTTTTTGCGTCACAAACGTTACCTACTACTGGGCATGCGACCACCATTAAAAAGTGGATGGAAGCCTGAAAACCAGTGCCGCAATTAAGGAGGGTCCTAATTACTGTGACCCGACCCAACACCGTCGCCGAGTCTCGCCTAATTATGTCCCCAGGCAGAATCACTGCTGCCCAGTTGAATTTTAAAATTCTTAAACCTAATTAAATTTTATTTCCCTGTCGCTTACAATCTTCCCCTGGCTGCGACAATTCATTTGGTACCAAATTTGGCAGGAAGATATGCACTGAGAGTGCTGCACCTTCAACCGATTTCGTTTATTCCAACCGATGAATTCTCAGTCTAAAACCTGTTATTGGGACTTGCTATCCATTCATCTTTAAGGAATGAAAATGACATTGAAATCTGGGTTTTAAGTTCATTTTGAGCATTTGTGTACTGGTTGCAGTTCGTCAAATCTACGAGTGAATCTTGGTAAAAAGCACTCTCTATCGCCAATTTTAACTGTGAATATCAATGAACTAAGCGGATGAGTTAGCTTAAAATATGACGGCTAACCATGCATAATGTAGAGACTCCAAGTGTCAAATGTCGAGAAGCCAGGTGATCAGATGGCAGAATTTCATCTGGGTAAAGTGACGACTTCTTTCAAAAGTGCGACTGAGCTTCTACAGCTTTTCATGTCCAGACTTCGCGGAATGAAAGACGGAAAGCCCAGTATTGTAATTATGTATTTTTTCGCTCAAATTTTCCAACCAGTTCGGACCCCAATATTTTGCCGCTTCAGATCGAGCGCCGATGTGTAGGCCTTCGATCATAATGACCTGACATACTCTACAGAGACGTTCCACTCGGCCACATGACCGACGAATCGCTCATTTGTTTTTCTCGTAATTACGGACCGTCTCCCTTTAAGCAGCTCACCATTATCGATCCAGGTTGCCGAATCTTGATGATTTTTTTGGGTTTTACGGATTGCGTAGATGGCACTGATTCCGTAATTCTTAAAATTTTTTCCCCAGTCACCAGGATTTCCAAAAAAAAGATATATGTGTAATACATGTTTCATTTTCACGTTGAGTTGGACACTTTTGAAATCAAATCGGACACTTTTCTAATCAAATTGGACACTCTTCTAATTGTAAGCTAGAGTCAGAATTTTAAATCAAATTAAACGTCTTCCAAATTGAAACGTGCTTCTTACAAGCTAGACTACAAGTTCTCCAATAAGGGTTGAATAATTTTTTGTCCAAGAAAAATTTGCTATATCTTTTTTGAGCTTCTTTTAGTTCAGCTGCCCGAACGAGTGTAATAATTTTATACAATTTTGGTTTTGTTTAGAAAAATTAAACAAAATTTTATTTTAAAGCGCAAAAGGGCAACAATCATTTAGCGCATCAAAACCAAATCGTGCCACCGTGCTCTTGAAAAGCTCGTCGCGATTTTTATTTGATTGATAGTGTGAACGCTGCTTACATGAAGTGTCAAAGTAAGAATATTTCTGTTTTTTTTACAATTGTCTTTGTTATACAGGAGTGAAACTGCGTGCAAGCTGTAATTTTGCTATCAACTGAATAAAATTCGCGACGTCTTGGACAAGTGCATGGCGCACTACTTTTGGCATTAAAAATCTCCGCTTTTTTTGATATTTAAAACAAGCTATGAACAATTATTTTCCACAAAAAGGGAATTCTATAAAACTTCAAAAGAAGTAATTACCTTTTTGGTAAGTGAATTAAAACTTCAAAGAGATTATACTAAAATTTTCCTTAAACAATTTTTTCTAATTTTTTGGACTGTTCAGTCTAGTGTAGAGGGAGCGCATTTTAATTTGGAAAAGTTCGCTTGGTTTCAAAAGCCTGAAGCTAGTTTAGAAGAGTGCCCAATTTAACGTGTGAAGTGTCCAATTAGAATTAAAAGATGCCCTTTTTAAATTCGACGGGAAAATAGTATATCAAGGTCAGCTTCTATGCTAATTAGCATTACCACTCGTAGTAAGGAGCTCACTAAGTAACTCGATGTTTCACTACAAATATTTTTTAAATAGGAAAATAAAATAGAGTTAATCGGGCTTAACAACAGCTACTGAAGTTTATTTTTTGGGATGCTAACACCCTGGCCAACAAATTCATGCTATGATCTACGCAATCCGTAAAACCCAAAAACTCATCAAGATTTGGCAACCTGGATCGATATTGGTGAGCTGCTTAAAGGGAGACGGTCCGTAATTACGAGAAAGAGAAATGAGCGATTCGTTGGTCATGTGGCCGAGTGCAATGTCTCTGTAGGGCATGTGAGGTCATGATGATCGAAGGAGGCCTCCACATCGGCGCTCGATCTGAAGCGGCAAAATATTGGCGTCCGAACTGGTTGAAGAATTTGAGCGAAAAATTACATAATTACAATACTGGGCTTTCCGTCTTTCATTCCGCGAAGTCTGGACATGAAACGCTGTAGAAGCTCAGTCGCACTTTTGAAAGAAGTCGTCGCTTCAACCAGATGAAATTCTGTCATCTGATCACCTGGCTTCTCGACATTTGACACTTGGAGTCTCTACATTATGTATGGTTAGCCGACATATTTTTAGGCTAACTCATTGGCTTAGTTGATTGATATTCACAGCTAAAATCAGCGATAGAGAGTGCTTTTACCAAGATTCACTCGCAGTTTTGACGAACTGCAACCAGTACGCAAATGCTCAATATGAACTCAAAACCCAAATTTCAATGTCATTTTCATTCCTTAAAGATGAGTGGATAGCAAGCCCCAATAACAGGATTTAGACTGAGAATTCTTCCGCTGGAATAAACGAAATCGGTTGAAGGTGCAGCACTCTCAGTGCATATCTTCCTGCCAAATTTGGTATGAATCGTCGCAGCCAGGGGAAGATTGTAAGCGACAGGGAAATAAAATTTAATTAGGTTTAAGAATTTTAAAACTCAACTGGGCAGCAGAGATTCTGCCTGGGGACATAATTAGGCGAGACTCGGCGACGGTGCTGGGTCGGGTCACAGTAATTGGGACCCTCCTTAATTGCGGCACTGGTTTTCAGGCTTCCATCCACTTTTTAATGGTGGTCGCATGCCCAGTAGTAGGTAAGATGGTGGCAGGAGCCCTTGTAAATTATGGTGAGAAAAGCTTTACTTTGGAGGAAGTTATCATGATGCGACGCAAAAAACGCGTTTTTGCGTCGCAGAAGTCAATTGGTTGAATGTTTAGCGGCGATACTGTAATTTATTCTGGTAGAGCAAGACAACCACTTTCGAGCGTCATATAAAACTGAGCAAAACAGACTGAGTAAGGAGAAGGAGTTGTTGGTGAAAACTAATTTTCTCTTTTTGGCATTTTGTGGATATTCGACAGAAATCAGCATGAGCCAATAAATGCGACGCAAATCTTAATCTTCTTATAGAGCAAGACATTCTCTTCCGAACTACATATAGCAACAAACAAAAAAGTCCTACCACAGAGCAGGAGCTGTCGGTAAAAATAAATCTTCTCCTTCGGACTTCCCAATTTGATGACCTGAAAATCAATAAAGAACAAATGAACAAACACAACCAACATGTGCTCTTGTAGTACAGAGCACTGCCTTCCAAATGCTGTAAAAAGCTGCACCAAAAATTCCAAACCTAAACGGAGAGAAGGAACTGTCTGCGGTGGCATTTTTCACTTCCTCACTCTTCACTTTAATGACCAAAGTTCGGGATAAAAAGGAAAATCCAATAAACGCTCTGATAGAGCAAATCATTCTCTTTTGAAACCTATATAGCGCTATACAAGGAATCCGCAATAAATTGTTGAAAGAAAAACGGCGAGGACTTATGGGCCAACCTAATATTTACAGAAGACCCAGAAGTTGGAGAGTTCCTCGTGAACGTGTTTCGAAGTCGCTTCGTACCCATCGCTAAGTATTCTCACAGTTAACTCTAGCTCTACAGCTTTTTATCAAATAGGATCCTGTATAAACAGCCTAGCCTATTACTGAGGATCACATTGCAAGCTTACTTAATCAATTTGTTAACACTCATCAGTGCTTCTCTTATATTTTTTCAGCAGAGGGTAAATTTTAATATTTTCAAGGAATTTTTCAATAGATATGTACAGTTAAAGAAATAAGTCTAACTGACATCAGCTTCTGTTTGGATATCGTGGATGAAGTTTGAATGCTTATTCGACCTCTAATGATTTCCACAAAATGAACTGAAGGAATTACTACCGACTCACAAACTGTGAACGGAAAGTCTGGACGGGAAGCATGAGTCGAGGCTCGAGATATCTATATGAGAAATTCTGCACCTCCTGCGACTTCCCTTCACGCGCCCAACATTTACATCTGCTTAATTCACATTTCTATGTGATGTAATCATAGCGCCTGTGCGGGTGAACAAGACATTGTGGCATCAGAATTCTCGCTTATACAGTTGACGTGGGACAGTATCGGCCAGCCACAATTGATTAGGTTAATACCAGGTGCGTTTATTCAATGTTTATTATACATCCATGTTAACTTTTAAATTAAATGGTATTCTTCTATCATCGAAGATTATTCTTGCACGCGTATCAAGAACACTGGATGAAGCCCAACCAGTGGAGAAAGCTGGATTCCGCAAAACACCCAGCTGTGTGGATCACATCCAGACCGACATTAGCCTACGCTGCATGCAAGACGACAGAATAGAGTTCTTTAAAGTTTTGAATACTGATTGTTCTACAGTTAAAAATATGGTTTCTCTTGGAGCGGTCTTCAAATCAATCAGTTCAATTTCTGCAGATTTTTCCAAAAGGTGATAGACGTCACACATTTTTCTACCTGAAGGAGCGAAACATGGGTCTGAAACTGTACCATATGAAAATTTGAGTGTTTGGCAATGGCAACAACCTCTCCCATAACGATGGCGACCCCACGAAACGAATAGAGAGAACGCTGAGTCCGGCACGACCAGTGAGTGGGGTCGTCGTAGTATCTATGTCAGTAAAGTGAATCACGTTTTTAAATACAGGGTGTCTCAAAAAATGTATACACTGTTTGAAAGGTGATAACTTTGCCTACGGTAAAGGTACTTAAGAAGTTAAGGTCTTATATGAAAGCTAAAAAAATAGGAGTTTTCCGACATATGAGCGGCATGGGATGCGCCATGCAATCCTCTGAAATTTTCCATTTTACACTCGATTTCTTGTGTTTCGCTTGAATACTTGTTATATTTTCTCCACAAAGTGACCGATATGATTGATTTGTGCTTCTTTTAAGGTTTAAAACTTAACAACACACTACGGCTTGCGAAAAACTATAGTGCAAAAAACGCAGGTACTATCTGAAAGGTTCTAACATTACTGCTAATGAAGCTTTTGAAGATATCTGAGACTCATGAGAGCACTGGGTAACGAAATCTCTCTGGCTTGTGGTCAGTCAAGATTGCGCCATACCCCCACCTAAAACTTTGCATTTCAAGCTCGACTGATTGTAAATAGGCTGAATGCTTATTACAGTCTTGTTACTACTTGGCCAGGTTAACCTGCGATGCTTTTCTTTTAACGTATTCCTTTGTTCAGTAGCTGTAATCATGCCGATTAACCTCTCCGTTCAGCTTGAATATTGCCTCATCAGTCCACAGAATTCGTTTTGCAAAAAAGAGCTCCTATTCGCATTTGAAACATGCAATCAATAAATTAGCATTTCACGTGTCTCTCGCATGATTGTCAAGTTCTAAACGTTAAAAGAGGCATAGCACAGGGTAATCCGGCCAAGTAGTAGCAAGACTGTAATAAGTATTCAGCCCATGCACAATCAATCGAGTCTGAAATGCAAGATTTCAGGCGAGGGCATGGCGCATTCCATTCCACTCATGCGTCAGAAAATTTCTATTTTTTTTAGCTTTTATATAAGCTTATAACTTCTTAAGTACCATTACTGTGACCGAAGTTATCACGTTTCAAACAGTGTATACATTTTTTGAGACACCCTGTATTTTCATGTATTGTCTCTCTTGTATTCTCCTCCACTTTGGAAAATGAGGGGGAAGACTCCAAGCAGCGTTTTTATTAGACGCCTTGTGAATGAGTTTATTGCTGAGTGCAAACTCATCCACACAGTTATATAGTTTGGTCAAAGGCGGCCCAAGCAAGATAGTGGAGATCTTGATGTTAGTGAAGTGCCTGTAACATCTATTAATTATTCTTTTCATGTCTTTGCTGCAAATTTTCCGACATTTACGCGTATGTAGATGTGAAAGTTACAGCTCAAGAACTGTTCAAAAATTACTAATTCTGATGAAGCTATAAATGGTAAAACTGCTATCAGAGGACGCGTAGCGAAATTTTTTACACAATAAATATATCATTTTTATGTCAATTGGACACTGTGAAAAAACGAAACATCTTTCTTAACAAATTGAATAGTGGGTACACTGTTTCAACTACTTTTAAAAGTAATGATACAGTGTGTGTTCTGGAGTGCAGAAAAGCAGAAATTTTTGGTACAATAAATAAAAAGATCGCGCTACGCACACGACTAGATTATTTGATTGATAGTGTAAATGCTGCCTTGCGTAAAACGGCGATGTGAAGGTATGTACGTTTTCTACAATTGGTGTTATCGTACCGTTGACAGGTGTGCAACTGCACGGGGACAGAATTTTCGTTATCAATCAAAAAATCGCAACAACACTGTCGAGTGCATGGCGCGATCTCTTTATTTGATATGCCATATGATTGTTGCCTTTCTGCCGCTTAAAACCAAACTAATCCCTTATTTTAATTAAAACAAGTAAACATTTTATGAAATTTCATATAATATGTTCCCTTATTGGGGCAGGAAATTTGACAATTTTCAAAAAACGTTACACTAAATCTTCCTTGAAAAAAATTGCTATAAGTGCCTCGGAAGGTCTCTATTTTAACATCGAAAAACTTGTTTTCATTTGTAATATCTCCCGTTTGATTTCAAAAGCGCTTCTTCAGAAAAATGTCTGTTTGGTTTGAAAAGTGTCTATTTTGACGAGAAAATCCATTTATTTATTTATTTATTTATTTATTTAGTACCCTCAGCAGAGGTGCGCTCATCAAGAAGCATAGGGTGAAGAAACATACTACTGGAGTAACAACTTTGAATAGCGCAATTTGTCGCTAAATTATTAGGCACAGGTTTTTTATAGCAATGTGCCTGGAATGTTGATGAAACCAACGTCTAGTGCAAACATGTGCTCCACCAGCTCGCTATGATGCCGCCTTTCTTGTGCCAATGTGAACCTGTCGGAGCTTCGAAGCAAGGGTATACCAACCTCCCACGTGAAACCGACATGTTGGGTAAAGCAGACTATTGGTATGCAGACTGCGGTGACAGTACCACCTTTAGGCAGTGAGGGTTGGATAGCGTTACATCGTGTGCGCCTCGCGTCATGGAAATATGGGCTGCTATCATCAAGGAGTAAATCGTTGAAAATTAGTCGCAGAATGTGATGTCAGACAAAGAGATGAAATAACACAAAAAATCGAAGAAAGAAATAAGCACTGAACAGTTTAAGGAAAAAAGAAGGACGAGGGTTCGGAACATCATGACCGTCATGGAATCAGTATTGTGTTGAAGCCGAAGACGGTAAAAGACGATTCTGTGGCGCTGCATCTGTAATGAATTGGGTGTGAGATCACTGGTTATGAGAGGAAACTAAGATCCGAAGAAGGTTTAGCTCATCCAGTCTACTCCTGAATTCGCAGCCTTTCGTAGCCTGAAAGACCTTCAATGGAAGTAATTGGAACCATTTTACACATCTTTTAAAAATGTTGTTGAAATTCAAGGGTTATCTACTTCTATGAAGCTTCGAATACTGAACGCTAAGAGCACCTGTCCTTGTACGGGTAGTTCTAAACAACCAGTGCTTTCTTTGCAGTAAGTTGAGCTTCCTGCGAAAAATTGGAACGGAAAAGGTTAGGTCCAAACTTGCTCGTCTTTCCTGCAGTGTCTTAAGCCTAAAGTTGAAAGTTCTATGGCGGTATCTTGGGATGTTTCGTCTACCACTTTTGTATGTTAATCTGTGCCAAAGCCGGCGAGTGAATACAAAAACTCGGTGTGCTCTTTCAATTTTGTTGACATCCCTTCCTATGTGAGGACTTCGGACTAGCGTGCAGTACAATTTCAGGTGGGGTAATGCATGTGGCTTGTGGTGGCACAACAGTATTCGCTCATCTACACACAATCAAAGAGATAGTATCTAATGATTACAAGAAAAAGTTCGGAAAGTTTACAACAAGGTTCGTGCTATCTACTAACGTTACAGTGAACCTACAAACTGCCAGCGATTTACACGAGCGTGCAATAGTTAGGACTCTACTTGACAAATTCTTCTCAAATCAGGTGCACCGAGCTTGAACTTTCTATGAACATGACAAGGAGTTTTCCGCTTTTTTTGATTAACTGCAGTTTTGTACTGAAAAAGAGCTGACCAAAACAATAAATCGTTCAAATTCTGTTTGAGCTGCATAACACATGTTTAGAAATTCAATTCACTTCATGGTGCAACCAACCCGTTACGATTCACACACCCACACACGTTTGATCCGCAATGATGATTCGCCGAGGGACTATCTTCTGCTACTTTTGTTGGTGAGAGGCAGCCTTTGTGGATCAGATGTTCATGCTGGATAATTTTTCAATTCTCATCACTTACTCGATCCTTCAATGATGGTCCCGTAATGTGTTCAGGCCTAGTTAAGCAAACTTCTTATGAAGATCTATATGTAATTACGAACGTCTTAAAAGTGTGTTGTTTATGAAACATCGTTTTAAGAATGTTTCAAAGAGAGGGCCGAGGTCTGAAAATACTGTTAGGTTGTTGGTTGCAACAAAAGTTCTGTAAGATTTGCAAGAAACTGTCATTGTAAGTTTTGGAATGGTCTTGTAGTGCGCATCATAAATAGCTGTGATTTCATAATAACGCTAGACAGTTCGAACTTCCTTCACGCTTTACTAACTTTTCGTTGCAAATATTATTTTTGATCTACAGAAAACTCGGTATTTGTGTTTCGCAAAATTTTCTAACGTTTACTACGCTTACTTTAGTAGTTGTTAATCTTTAAACACCTCTAGAAGTAAAGCTTCGTTTCGCAGTTCCAGAAGCCTCCTGCCCTATGACCTGGCAATCGCCCGACTTCCAGTTCCGCAACGAGATGGACCAAATCATCTTCAACTGCAGGTATTGCCTAATCGACGTCAGTAGTCCCCAAGTTCTACACGTCGGAACACCGTCTTCTTTCGCATAAGGTACCGCTTTTCGCATCAAAGAGAGAAGGCCGAGAAACTCAAGAAGAGGTACCAGAACGCCCATCAACTAGGACCTTTACACCTCTCTCGCCGGCCTTTTGGGAAGACACCGTCATGGATATCGTCGACGAGGAATACGTCCGCCTCGTGCACCATCTCCGCGACAGTAGATACTAAGGGAGCCGAGAGCTTGAAGATCACCAAGAGACGTCTGTCTCCGGAAACTCTCGAACTGATACGCTAGCGTGAAGTAGCACGATGTCAGGCAACTACCAACAAACGTCCATTCTTTCGTTGCTATGCAAAGCGTCGATAAAGGAGGATCTTAAGGATAGAAGATCGGAAACTACCTCCCAGGGTCCTTGTCAGAATACCATCAGAGAACTTTCTTGGGTCAACGCTAATCTTTTTTCCAAGAATTTTAGACATATATGTACATATACACTTCTATTCCAATCTCTTCGATAGCCACGTTCACCTGCCCCATGCCATCTTCCGCAGGATGGATGCGTCGTCCCCTCCGACCTCCCTTCCGAAATCCGACACGCCATATCGTCGGTAAAGAATCGTACAGCACCCAGTCGCGACAGGATCCCAATACCTGAAGAACCTCCCCAGCGCTCATCAACACCTTGGCGCGGCTCTTCACCCTACCTGTCGGAGTGCAAGGTTGCATCTCAGTGGAAGACCAGCAGGACCGTCTTGATGCACAAGAAGGGAGACGTGCAGGACATCGCAATCTACAGGCTGTTCACTGGAGTCGTCCTGAATAGGATTAGCAGAACGCTGGACGAAGGACAGCCATGCGAACAAGCAGGATTTCGGAGAGGATTCAGCATGATCGACCACATACACACCATTACGAAGCTCATCGAATTATCGCAAGGGTAGAAGCTGCCACTGTGCCTTACGTTCATCGACCTGAAGAATGCATTCGACTCTATCGAAACGGGAGCGGTCATTAAGGCCCGGTCACACACGGCATTCATAGTCAGTACATCAGGGGTGCACATTCAACAATTTAACGATTTAAAATCTGACATAACGACTTAACGGAAATTCAGAAATTTAAAGCAACTTTCCACGGACTTTTTCAATAATAGATAGAATCAGTTGCAGTTCATATGTAAAATTATTCAAAACCTCATAGTTCTTTAACAGTTTAAAACTCGATGTTACAACAATCCATGGAACGTCGAGATGGAGAGAATAAGTTTAACACTGTCCTCTAAGTCCCATTGATAATGCAATCTTAACTCTCCCGATTAAATCTGCTGCTGAAAAACTATTGAAGTCAACAAAAATAAGCACAAAGAATCCGTTCTAGCGTAGCCGACAGGCGCTCTATTGCCAATCTGTTTCTGTTTTTTATCTTTTAGGCTATTTTCATATCTTCCGTGGCGCGTTTAAATTTCTGGAAACAATACAGGGTGGCTGAAAAGTTCGGGCAATTTTTCAAAGTATTTCAGCAGTACGAAAAAACTACATAAACGCCAAAGATTTACAAACAAAAATAACAGAAACTTCATTAGATCAACAACAACATAATACAACAGGAAAATTCACAACAAGTGCTCAAAATTTCCTCCTTTGGCTTCAATACATTTTCGCAGTCGTTTTGGGAAGTCGCTGATGATGGTCGCACACTGCTCCGCTGTAATCTCGTCCCAGGATCTCAACAACGCCGATTTCAGCTGCTCAACGGTGGCGTATCTTGTAGTGGAGATCTTCTGCTCCATGATCGACCACACAGAATAATCCATCGGGTTGAGATCAGGCGAGTTGGATGGCCAGATGTCCCTGCTCCAAAACCCTGGGAAGAGCTCCTCGCAAACGGCGATCGTGGATTTGGCGGAATGCGCTGGTGCCCAGTCCTGCTGAAGAGAAAATCCGGTTTCGCCAAAATGGCTCGTCGCCCACGGCTCCAGTACGTCGCGGAGGACATATTGCTGGTAGCTGGCAGCGTTAATTTTGACGTTCTGCTCCATGAAGACCAGCGGCGTCTTTCCGGTAGCGCATATTCCAGCCCACACCATCACCGAGGCTGGAAAATGGCGGCGGCTGATGGTCCTTGCGGCCGACGTCTTCTGCTGACCCTTCTTAAGCAGCTGCCGGCGATTTTGATGGTTGTGAACCGGCTGGACCGTGAAGATCTTCTCGTCGGTGAACAGCACCTTCGACAAGCGACCATCGCCGACCAGCTGACGCATTCGCCTGCATTTCCTCAACCTTCTCAGCTTTCATCGCGTCGTTGAGGAAGTGAATACGAGCTACTTTGTAGCTGCGTAATCCCAGCTTCCTCCTGGCAATATGCTGGACTCGTTCCCTACTGATCCCGAGATCCGTAGCCATCTTGTTCATCGATACCTCAGAATTCCGGCTAATGCGACAACGAACCTTGTTGATGTTCTCCGGTGTTGTCGCAGTGGTGGGACGGCCGCTGCGGGGACGGTCCGAGGTCCCGCCAGTCTCCTTGTAGCGTCTTACAATCTTGTAGACGGTCCTTTGTTTGAAGCCGGTTGTTCGAACTATGTCCGCGGTCCTCATTCCCGTCTTGTGCAGCTCGACGACGGTGATACGCTCACTTTCACGAGACATAACGCAAGCACAACTGAAAACGAGAAAACTGGAGCAACAGATTCTAGATCAAAATTGCGCGAGGAATACAACGGAAACAACAGAAATAACAAAAAACCTCAATTTCAAGGCCAAAAGTAGCGCCGCAAAAAATTGCCCGAACTTTTCAGCCACCCTGTATATTCAGGAGCTAAAAGCGTTCTTTGCCAAGCCGCCGATCACGTAATCGAATCCACTAAAATACTGGTCTGACCCCCTCGTAAGACCTAATTATCCGCACTTGGCGCTTCTTATCTCAAAATACTTTTGCTCGCTACTTGGAATAGTAGAGATGGAGAGAATATTTTTGGCATCTGACCGTAATTTACATGGTTTGCCAAAAACGTTAATAACAGAAAATTTTGAAAACCTTCTTTTCCTACGTTAACATTCCAATGACAGGCTTTCAACTGTATATTACAGTCTCCGAGGCGTATGTTAGGGCAGGAAGAACGGTGGAGTCGAATAGGTGGGCACGGAGTCGAACGTTCTATCTCTTCTTCAGACTTCTTCGACACTCTTGCAAGCTCTCAAAGCCGCTCGTTTCCTCCTGCTCAGCACTAGATCGTTGGCAACGTTGACTTCGCGACCCCTATACACGTAACTGGAGCATTCGAAGAGTTCGTTCCGTTGAGCGGAAATGGGGCATCAAAAACTCGTCAGCTCCTCACGAACATCGTGTTCGTAGGATTCAGGAGCAGTCCACCGGTTCACATACCTGTCGGCCAACACTAGTTGCGCAACGAATGCAGCCTAACATACAAAAATGTAAAACAGACTGGGCAGCAAAATGGAGCAGCTTTCGGCAACAAATAACGTTCAGAGTGTGGAAGAAGAACAGATGCGGAACTATCGTTGAAAAGATCGGAACTTCGTAAGCTGGTGTTCGCATCGCACCGGCAAGACATCGTAAAATGTAGGTAAGATCACGCATACCCCGGAGTTCCCTCCAATCATAGTAACACCGTTCAATTCAGCACGAAAAGCTCTACGAAGCGGTATCAAACTCGACCAATTTCGGTAACGTCGATTTTCGATGACGTCATGGTCCATCTGGCGTGGCCTAGAGGCCGTCTTCGATGAGAAGCTGTCAAAAAATCGATGTTTTCAAAATTGGTCGGAATTGATACCGTTCGATAGAACTTTTCGAGCTGAACAGAATGGTACCCTGGCTGGTGCTCGAAAGCTCGAACGTGGGCGAGTAAGGGCGGTAGCAGCTTCACCGCTGCCCTCCGCCGCTCTAAAATGGCAGATGGGGTTAAGGCAGTTTAGACAGCTGGAGAGTTAGGAGCCGATCGTCGTAAAGCGCCTTCAGCGCTTTGCTCATCTGCGAGTTTGCATGCTGTTAGCTCGCCTCGTGTACCCGCAGCGGTCGACCGAATTCTGAAAAAGTCGTGTCACACATGCCCAACCTGCATATTCACACCGCCGTAACCTTGTCAATTCGTAAGATAATTTGCTGTACTTTGGCGCTTTACTAGAGCATATTACTGCCTACGGAACTAACGCGTTCCCTCCATAAAGGTTGGAAGCTGACAGAGTTATCGCCCTCCGAACACGCCCGCGCGTGCAATTTGCGAGCTGTCGCGCCCAGTCGATTGATAGATTCGATCCTATATACATTGTGCATAGCGCACTCCATCGTCTCGCTGGAGCAGAGTACAGCAATTTCTGAGTAGGGCGACTGAGAATTTCTCATAAAACTCCCTAAATGCTCTACAAACTGTACCCCCTCGATTGATAGGTTCGGTCCTATATGCATTGTGCACGGCGCACTCTCAGACGATTCCTGGCATGACAAAACACCTTACGCCATGCTTGAGATGCTCCGAGAACATGCAAGTCCTGGAATATAAGCTTCTCCAATAGCAAAAATTCGCTCCCGTCATCTTCGGCCACCCACTGCGAAAATGCGGTGGTTTGGCGAAGATGTATATATGGTTGTGCAGCTCTCGAGGAGACGAATCGAACGGTACCAACCGTTTCTCAAAAAACCTTAAATTGAAGGAATTGTGAGCATGCAACGGTTTTGGCGCCTTGCGGCCGACAACTCGTCCGCGGCCGGCCTTCTCAATGGAGCGCAGGTTTTCAATTTTGTCCATTTTTGATCTTTCATATGAATTGTATATACCAAACGATAGAGCTCGATCTCCTAAGCTCAAATATGCTCTTGGTTTTTCAAAAGGATGAATCTTGGGCGAGTTATAGCAAAAAGACGCAAAAACCGCAAAAGTGCGGTTTTTTCGGCGTCTATTCAATAGACGCGTCCGGTACTGTGTAGTTCGCTCGGTGCTTCGGGCTGGTGTCCGCATCGAGATTGTACATGCCTGTAGAACAGTCCCACAAAACGGTTTGCACAGAACTAGGAAAAGGAGGGAACTCCGGGGTATGCGTGATCTTACCTACATTTTACGATGTCTTGCCGGTGCGATGCGAACACCAGCTTACGAAGTTCCGATCTTTTCAACGATAGTTCCGCATCTGTTCTTCTTCCACACTCTGAACGTCATTTGTTGCCGAAAGCTGCTCCATTTTGCTGCCCAGTCTGTCTTACATTTTTGTATGTTAGGTTGCATTCGTTGCGCAACTAGTGTTGGCCGACAGGTATGTGAACCGGTGGACTGCTCCTGAATCCTACGAACACGATGTTCGTGAGGAGCTGACGAGTTTTTGATGCCCCATTTCCGCTCAACAGAACGAACTCTTCGAATGCTCCAGTTACGTGTATAGGGGTCGCGAAGTCAACGTTGCCAACGATCTAGTGCTGAGCAGGAGGAAACGAGCGGCTTTGAGAGCTTGCAAGAGTGTCGAAGAAGTCGTGAAGAAGAGAGAGAATGTCCGACTCCGTGCCCACCTATTCGACTCCACCGTTCTTCCTGCCCTAACATACGCCTCGGAGACTTGGGCTATACGAAAGCAGGATGAACACGCGATCAGCGTCGCGCAGCGTGGAATCGAGAGGACGATGCTCGGAATGACACAATTCACGTAAGTGAGAGAAGGCCTCCGGGGTTCCGAGCTTCGCCGACGTTCGAAGATCAGAGACGCTGCCGCGTGGACCAAGTCGTCGAAAATTAGGTGGACCGGCCACGTAATGCGCTTCGCAGACACCCGCTGGGCGAGAGCCGTTACCGATTGGATTTCGCCGGAGACAAGAGAACACCAGGACGTCTACCAACGCGTTGGTCGGACTTCTTCGCGAAAGCCCTGAACGAACGATTTGACGATCTTCGTGTCCCTCGAGCGAGGTTATCCACTAGGGCATTCTGGCATGCGACAAGGACGAATGGGGACGCTGCTGGTGTCTGCTTGGGAAACTCGATGATCAGCGGGACCTCAGGTGATACAAGCGATATGCCTTATCTGCACTTAAAGGGCTATTTTTGGAATTATTCCGGAAGTGATGATATTCATAACAGCTCACGTCTAGAGGAGCTTAGAAATAACACTACATTGAATAGCGGAACACAAGTATGATAAATATAAGGAGTCGTCCTCACTACATAGTTTATGGATTTAGCATGGCTTTTACAACGTCTCATGGACATCAGCCAATTGGGGAACCAGGTCCTTAACATTTCTGAAAGGGGTGAGTCCAACTCATATGTCCAAAAAGGATATAATGCTAAATTTTTGATGGCCTGGAATCTAACCAAAACTTGATATTCGCTCTGTTTCGCACCACGATGAGTCTTTCATCCGATTTGTATTTTTGAGAACCCTGTATCTTCGGACGATTAAAATGGCGGCAATTTTCGTTGGGTAAGGTTTTCGAATGATTCAAGTAACGCCATCTTCGGCAGAACAAGATTTCGAATAAGCCGAAACCGGGTAAATCCGACCGGCTGTCGGAAAGTGCATGATTCAGATCACATCTCTAATAAAGACGTCGCTCACGCCAACTCGAACAATTCGATTATCTTCTGAATGGGGGGATGACAGATGACACAACTGCATGTGTAGTACCGGCATCGAAAGCTGTGAGGTACTTGAGAGAGGTTTTGAACTGTCAAATTTTAAGGTGGACCTGCAATCACAATAAGCATTCTAGCTACAATGTGCGCTGCATGTTTAACTTCAAACTTATCCATTAACATTAACCCATTATCCTTACAGTTGTGAATCCGGCCTCTAGTCCCTAATTTGGCATCCATTTTTGAGTTAGCTCATGTTGGAATTAATTTTTTTTAGTCAATTGAGTAACCGATAGGAGAAGTGTTATCGGATGCGAACTCGTTCGTGGCATGCACTCTGCAGTCTAAATCCACTTACGGTCCTCTCCCGTTATAACGTCTGCGGATAGGACACGACTCCCATTCAACGTAGTTTTTTTTTGCGGGAACCGGCCAGCTTAGGCTTACACCAGGACAAACTCCGATTAAGGCGCTTCGGATATATCGCTACTCCCGTTATAGCGCGGTTCTGATAGTGGAAGGAACTCTGCTTTCAACGTGACTTCCGTTATAGCGCGACTAGAGCTCAGTTCCTGCTCCACACAGAAACAGAACAGAAGCGATATGCTGACTGCGTTTCAGGTCAGGCCTACTCTACTGCCTCGTTCTGAGTCGCGAACAGCGCGTCCGCCGCAAGGCGTTAGGGGTCGTTTAAGGCCCATGCACACTTCTGCGACAGCGCGGCACGGCCATGATGAAGCATAGGGCCGCGACGGCCGCGGCGCGACACTGCGACACGTGCCGCAGGGAGGGGCATGCACACTCTTGCGACTGTCGCGGCGGCTATCGCAGGCGACGCCGCGCTGAGTGCCGCAGGCTGGAATGGTTCAAACCATTCCTGGCGGCGCGGCATCCACGGGGAGGTATGTCCCGTTGCCCAAAATGGTGCTCTAACGCGCTCGCGCCGCGACCGCCAGATTTCGCGGAGGTAGCTGACGCCCCACTTGCCGCGCCGCGGTGTCGCAGAAGTGTGCATGGGCCTTTAGTGTGCGCGCGATGCGCGACGCGACGCATGTGTAGTGGACAAATTGATCGAGCGACGCGATTGATCGATTTGGTTACTTCACATAGCATCGCGTCACGCGCCGCGCGCACACTAAACGACCCTTTAGGCCTATGTTATACTTCGGCGACGCTGTTGTCGGCGACGTTGGCGACAGTGTTGCGCGGGCTGCCACTCACTGCGTAGCAGCCCGCGCAGCACAGCGTCGCCGAAGTCTAACATAGGCCTTAGATGCGTATTGACGTTCATCGCCAATACGCGATCCACAAAACAGCTCATGTTTGGCAGATGTCGAGCACAATTTAGGACAACTTATTAGAAATCGTCATAAATTGGAAGACTTCATCTATCAGGAACGACGGAAGGTAGCGTCGACAACGTGGAAAGACGTCAACAACATCATTTGCATAAGGTGATACCTCATCAGGGATGAGTGGATAATAAAATTTTGAAACCCGGATAACGGATAACGGATAATTTTTCCGAAAATGGCCGGATAACGGAAAATGGATAATGACCAAACAACAAAAATTAAAACTAATTTTAAACCATTCCTTCCCTAATAGCAGGTCGGGGTTTGTATTATCGTCCTCGTCACATGTCAAATGAGCCACTTTTTACCTTCTTATCGGTGTTTTCTTCGAGGTACGAAGTAGCGCACTCTGAGAAGGCACCGACTTCCGCATGCACTCCGAATCAATGTTCTCGGTTCGGATTTCCAGTCTAGGTATCATGGTTGCACGGGAATGTTAATGCACTGACTTGTCCATCGGCTGGTCACCGCAAGTCATTGCCCAAGTACGTATACAAGTACTGAACCTGCAGCTCGTCAACAGCTGCTTCTACTACTAAGCAACTACCCGTAAGCCTATCGGCCTCAAAACGTCTGGTTGGGACTTCGGCCCCAACTCCGAAAACAAAACGCCTTGGACACGACGGTTTATTGACCCTTCGACCCCACTAGAGAAGAAAAAACTAATCTTGCTTATTACACAGAATAGAGTAAGGGAAGACTCTCAAAACGATTGACGTAAGCATTGTCCGCTGCCTGCCGCATTAGTGCTATTCCCACACCGAAGGATCTAATCTGCAGAAAAATTGATAGTCGATCGGTTATTCGGTCAGTCGATACTGTTACCTTGTTCAAACTGTCTGAATCTCTTTATACTGGAGTATTTCCTGCAAGCGGGAGCAATTCTCTCGAAGAAACTGTCGTGTGACTCCCACTCCAATTGGTCAAATTTGGGCTAAAGCCGATAACTGCGGTTGAAAAATCAATACTATCGATTAATATTGGTCTCCTCATCCGGCATAATCATAATCGCATCCCGATTGTCAAATCGTGGTGTTGAACGACAACTCCGATCGAAAATTGATAGTATCGATCAATAGTGGTTGTCCGTTCGAATACTTCCACTCATTTGTCCAACCTGGTCATTTCCCGCTAATTTTGGTTCATTTCCATCCATTGCACAGGTTTTACATGCACGTGCGGGTCACCTTTACACGTCTGACATGTTTTACTGGTTCACACAGGTTTGTGACACACATACACATACACGGACAGCCGGACTAACGCTTTTATACAGAGTAGGATAGGATAGGATATTAAAGTACTGGCTTTCCACACACCACTCGAATGCTATGCACATGCCAAACATAGTTTCAATGAGCTAAAAGATCGTGTACATAGAAGATGAATATCTGGCACATCCTTAGAACAAAGTGATTCCTATGAAGGTTTTCTCCTCTAACCGACAGGTTTTTTCCAGAGAAAACATTTGCATTTCAGAATGCGCTACGGGCAGGTTAATAGTTTGGCCTAATTATGCTACTGAGAACTAAGAGAAGGGACCGACCTAGCATTGCAAACGTATCTCGACTATCCGTGGAAAAAAACACGGAACGATTTTTAAAAATTGTCCTTATATTCAACTAAGTAATCATAAGGATGCCAGATTTTGTTGCTCGTTATCCGGCCAAAAACCACCGTATAACGAACAACAAAACGGATAGGCCAAAACCCGCCGGAAACCGGACAACGATTAATCCGCTCATCCCTGTACCTCATGAATATGAAGCTAAATTCTATGAAGTTTTGAGTGCTGATTGTCCTATAGTTTAAAAAAATGAAAATGTTCTCAGAGCAGTCTTCAAGACAATGAGGACTGGTTCAGTGTTTATAGATTTTAGCGGAAAGACATGGCATAACACATGTTACCTGAACAAGCTTGATCTGCAAATATACTCTGTAAACTGTTGATGGGCGCGTGTGGCTCAGCCGGAGGAGGCTCCGGCTGTCGCGTGCACTCGATACCAGGTTCCTGGTTCGGATTTCTCGCCCAGGCCAACCAAGCCTTCCATCCCTTCGGGGTCGGTGAATTGGTGCCAGACTTGTCTGGGAAGGTTAGAGCGCTGACTTGTTGATCGGCTGGCCATCGCAAGTCGTTGTATGGCTATATGCGCATTCAAATCGCCTCCACGATATCCCGTAGAAGTAGAATGTGTGGCGCACCCCAAAAAGGATTGAGAAACGCCGCCTTTTATCCTTTATTATCATTTAAAGTTTTGATGGAAATTATTAAAAGTATTTTATCGAATTTTTCCGGCAAAAGATATAAAAACAAACTCTTTCGTCATATAGTAGATCGCTGCAAAAAAAAATCATTCTTTTCAGATGTATACCAGGCAACGCTTCAAATTTTAAGTGGGAAAAAATGTCGATGCTATCAGTCATCTTCCTCAGATAAATTTTTAAAAATTTCATGGGAAACAGCAATTTTGAAAATGCCCCCTAATCGAATTGAAGGTCGATGCTGAAACGGATGTTTTGCTGCACTATAGCTAAAGCTCGATACTTTATTGGATTCAATTAATTTAATTTTCAATTAATTTTCTTCTCGACGTTGTCTCCTTCATGAAGAAAAATTATTTCCGTGACACTTAAGTATTCGGTTACGTATGCTCGATCGATTTAAATAGCGTTTCGAAAAAACTTTGTATGCTGTAAAAAATAATATATTTTAAAACATAAGCGTTTAAAATACTACTAACAATTACCATCAAAACATTACAGAGTACCATTGTAGATGAGATTCGCTTAAGTGTTAAAAAACTGTGTCGTGCCAAGACATTCTGCTAAAATACCCGTCCTGATCGATGCGAGGACTGGTCCTCGAAAATCCTTAGTTTCGGCAATTGAACAGTCAGCATTCAAAACTACATAGGATTCAATTTTATGCACATGACATGTCTCTTTCAGCAAACAACTGCGCGTGACTCTTCACATTCGAAACCACACCTGGAAAGACAATTTACTAAGAGATACAAAAGCCACCTGAAAGCTGAAAAGATTACGAGGCAATCCTCTCGTGGAATCAAAGCACAGAACGACCTTCATCTCTCAGAGCGATGCCACACTGCGACCCCGCTCGAATCTCGAACCTCAAGCTTGATCCTGGCTGGGGCCTAATCTGTTTCGCGGTGGGAGGAGGAGCGGATGTGCCTCTGAGGAGTCGGGTCCGCTGGCGGTCCCCTGCCAAAGCACGCTGACCTCCTCTCTGCCCCTCCGATTACATTAACGAGGTGACAGTGATCGTATGTCGATAGAGTGATGCGGCACAGATATGCTCCGACGTCGGGAGATCCTTGGCTGATTTGCCTCCGACCTTTGCCGGCCTACTTTTCACAGATCGATCGCTTTCTCCAGTAATTTGCACTTCGTACAGAACCCAGCACGGAAAGTTCCACGACGGATCATTTCACCTGCAGTTCCGAATTAATGTCAATTTATAAAAGACACGGCAGTCGAAGAAGAGTTATACAGAAACTTCGTACTGTTTCGGAAAAGCCTTAGAAAATATGAAAGTCCATGCAATTGGCTTATGAGCATTGATCACGGAAATCTAAACAGTAGAACAACATAGAATAATTCTATTTTGATTTTTGGAAATAACTCGATTCAAGCGCGCACTACGCTCAGTGAAATTATAAAATGAGATGACAGATAGATAATTAAAATGAAACTGGGATCCAAACTTGGTTAAGGTGAAGGATAAAGGATGACGTTAATCTGTTTTGGGGACGGCACGCATCTACATCCACGGCATACCGTGGAGGCATAATTGAATTTCGTACTGGCGTATGTACAGGGTGCGTAAAAAGTATTGACGCAGTAAATGGCGGTTGTGGAAATAGTAATGCGCAGCAAATTTCGAAATATTCATTTGAGAAATATGGAAAATGATCTTACAAAGAATAACTCGCAGTCATCATTGGCTCCTTTACTGTGAATACAGGAGCGAAAACGGCGGAAAAATTCATGAGCACGCGCCGCAAGTATTCGCTTGCATTTTGTTCCGTGCTTCGAGTAGGGTAGACTTCTGCGACTGGTCACTTCTGTTGAAAGTAGCACAGACCTCATTCTTCAAAATCGCCTAGAAAGGGTAATTCAGCGGATTCATGTTCAAGCTGTGCTCTTCTGAGAAGCTGTTCACACCTGCGCGCGTTATCTGTTTGCCGTTATGGGACAGAGGTTGACAATTTTTGATTTGAACGTTATCGTGCTTGAACATCTTGTAATCATCATCTGTTATGACAGAGCCGCGGCTGACGTTTGGGTTGTTGACCTCTTTTCTCATCCACCATTTCAATCACAGCTTAATTCTTTTGTTAATGAAGTATTCATTTCCTTAGGTAACAGCCAGGAAAGGCTCACCATAACCACGACGGTATCATGTTTCTTCAGTTTTTACAAGAATATTTTTTGAACACGATATAGACGGGGGTCGAGCGTTCTATCCCCTCGTACCCCTGGCCCGCCCACCCCCAACCCCCTGGGCTTGCTCGAGAGTCCAGTGGCTGCCTTACGAGATAGTGGAGATGCAGACATTTGCCACGCCTCTGTTTAAAGGGCGGGGGGTAGAACGCCACTCCGCCGATATAGACAACAAAAATAACACATAAAAACTTTGAAAAGTAGAAAGAGAAAGTTGGAGCTGAAACAAAAACTAGATGCGTCAATACTTTTTACGCACCCTGTACTACCTATCTGCGGTATCTGCGGTGGCCTATCGATGAACAAGTCAGTGTTTCATCCTTCCAGACAAGTGTTGTCAACTCACCGACCCCGGTGGAATGCAAGGCTTGGTTGGCTGTGGCGGGAAACATGAACCAAGAAGTTTGAATCGGATGTACACGACAGCCGGCACCTTCCCCGACTGCGCCACTACGCGCGTACGAAATTTGGTTAACAGAAACAACGCAGGAGTACAACCTGATCATTCTAAATCAGGCAAGAACTTAATGTTGTCGCAGTGCATTGCTACCAATTGTGTTACATACTTCCGAAAATGCAGTAAAGTTATGGCAGTATTCTAAAAGTGCATGAGTAACACACTAGTAGCTCAGCACATATACAACCCCATATTGTTGCCAATTAATTTAAGGAATTTAAGGAATTCAGGGGCTCGTGTAGCGCAGTCGGAGGAGGCGCGACTGTCGCGTGCACCCGATACCAGGTTCCTGGTTCGGATTTCCCGCCCAGGCCAACCAAGCCTTCCATCCCTCCGGGGTCGGTGAATTGGTACCGGACGTGTCTGGGAAGGATAAAGCGCTGACTTGTTCATCGGCTGGCCACCGCAAGTCACTGTATGGCCAAATACGCATTCATGTCGCCTCCACGACATCCCGTAGAAGTAGAATGCGCTGGCGCATCCCAGAAGGGATTGAGTAACGCCGTCCTTTATCCTTTTATCCTTTTAATTTAAGGAATTTAGCGGACGACAGTCTTCCCTGCATCCTCAAGCAAAGAAATCTTTCATTCTAATTCCCAAATCCACGCGGCCCTTCATGTTTCTCAAAAATACGGAGTTCATAAGAGAAGGTGAGAACACTTGTTCAACCCCTCAATGCGTGCAAACGGCGACAATGCTTCCACTCTTTACGCTTTGCTGTTTTCCTCGGTCTCTAGCAACTCAACTGTTCTTCTATAAGCTAACTCCAGAACAGAAGCGCTATATCTGCAGATACTATGGCTGGTCACTAAGCCACTAATAGGGTTCGCCAGAGATATACAACACACATGCTTTCTCCAACTCAACAGGGCTGACGTAGGTTCTTCAACGGCCATTTAAATCAAACAATAATGCCTTCTTCTAAGATAGATGGCTATGCATCGAGGACTAGCCTATATGTTTAGTTCATATATTATATGACCGCGCCTCTTCGGGAAGTTTTGGCAGGATCAAGGCAAGTATTTTTGGCTAGTAGATTTGATTTTTTGGAATACCAGCAGGCAAGGGTTAAAGATCTATCACGCTGCTATTGAAGCCTTTCTGCTAGCATGAAGTCTGTCAACTAATTACGGGAAAGCAGAATTCGTTCGCTTCATAATACCTCCTCGAATTCTAATGCGCCCAAGTAACCTCATTACGCTGAGTTTACAAACATTTTGCTAATCCCAAATTCTCTGAAATTCGCACACTGCAATGACTCCTAGTGGCAATCTTTTCTAAAACCACCTTCAGCACTAGATGTCTGGATTCTCAAAGCAAATGTAGTCCTCTCGAAGAAAGTCCTCTTGAAGACAGCAAAAAGTTGTCCAACCCCACACCAAGCACAACACAGCTCAACCTTTAGATCCAATTGTTCCAATATTTCCTCGAGAAAATCGATTTCAAAATGCATTCTGACGACAAGCGCTCTGAGGTCGCCAATAATTATCTATGAAGACTGGTTCTTCAGGCCACAAAACAACTCTCGCGCGATTTCGCGTGCAATCGAAGATTAGGGGATACTTAAACGCAAAAATATTTACGTCTATTGCTAAATGCGGGTGCCGGAAGGCTGAGCAGGCCACGCTTCCCGCGCACCTGAACACTGGCCGCTTCCGTCTCACCACCCTCCTCCCCTCCCGCGGTCTTCTTTCCTTCTCGCCCGCACATCGAGCGACGATAAAAGGCAATCTGAACTGAGTCACACAGTATGTCCACACTCGCGCTTGCTTGCTCACGCAAGTGTCGGTTCTCGGAATTTCGACGCCGACTCTCTTGAGAGGAGGCGTGTGAGAAAGCGCGGCCACTCGGTGTTTGCTTCATTATGGGTGACCTCATCGAAGGCACACACAGTCAGAGCAGACAGTTTTGCCGGCAACTATACAAGTTTTCATATTCGTGACTCATTGCAGTGGACTGGAGAAAAGGCAGTGAGAGCAGAGGCATTTGAAGGCACAACCGTTAACTACTTGTCTATTCAAATGGCAATGTCGCAAACAACACTCCTTCGTGTAACGTAAATAATTGAACACTTATATAAACTCATGCGGCAGCAATGCACCACAGAGATGCTGCAGAACATGAATTTCTAAAAAAAATTAAAAAAGACACGACAGGCTAGCCAGGAGACTACAACGATTGTCTGTTCTCTGAACGACGGAGGCGGCGTATGTATGAACAGAAGGGCCTCGGAAATACGAAAACGCCAGTATCTCAACCCAAGTCCTTCACAGAGGCGGGTTCTAGGCGATCAAGGGTAGAGTGCAGTGGCATTTCGTGGTTAAGGGTTGCTTCGACCCTTGGGTGGTGGAGATCGGGTGACCTAAAGTAGGGTGATGGACTCACGGGCACGAGATCATGGGTTTGAAATCGCTGGGTGTCGTGGAGTCTAGCATGTTTATAAAAATACAAATGATTGATTTTTCTTATACTGTTATTGGATTTTATCCCTTCGCTCACATTTTCCTACGGCTTTTCCGAGCTCTGTATCTTTCGGAGGTCCTTCGAGGTTATGGACCACCTTATTAATAGCCTCATGCTGGAAATACATGAAAAGCAAGAAGGATAATAGGACAGGCCCATAAATCACAGGTGCAAGCATCGGGTGTCAACCAGTACATTTGTGCAATCAGTCAGAACTCTATGTTGGCTACTTCCACAAATCTTCGCATTTTTCAAATCCGACTAGATTTTACCTCCGTGCGAATTATTTCCGCAGTCTTCTTCACAATAGCATTGCTCCAGATGATGAGTGAGGCGAAGCGAAGGTGCCGTTTTCAAACAACGCTTACATTAAAGTCATCTTCTCAGCTTGCTGTATTGTTAATCTGCGTAATGGGAAGCTAAATCATGCCATAAACATGGCGTTTATGGCTAAAAAGGTGCTCATAGCGAAGAGGGTCCTTGTGCATAAAATGAGTTGTTTTGGTTGGGTTCCGTGCCCTTTCGCGTCGGTGGAGGAGAGCACAGATTAGGCAAGCTCATGCAGGAACTCCGGGATGTAGCCAATTTCGACTCAGACGCGGTAGGTCGATGACAACCTGGGATTCTTTATCCTTGCCTGGGTCCGCTTCCATATAAGAACAGCTAAAATTTGAAAATATCACGAAGATGCAGCAACTAGGTGGAAACTAATGTCAACTTCTGATCGCTGTCGCACTACCACCGATTGGTCGCAGTCGTCCGAGTCTTGCATTCCATCTTTTCGGAAAGTATTGCACTTTCCGCAATGCTTTCCGAAAAGATGGAATTTCTATGACGCGTATTTTGTACAGGCAAAAACCCACAGTTTTGCATGTCTCTACGTTCCTCAACGTCTGTATATGACTTCAAATGAATTGCAGAAAGGTCTTTCGATCGTAAAGCAGCAGCTAGTAGCCATTAGCTACGGAATTTGTTGATACGTTGATCCGTAACAAAAGAAGGAGAGTAGCAGACCGCATAGAAGAAAGGAAGACAGCCAAACTCATTTCGAATCGCATGCGTTGAAGCTTGATTAAATGGTGGTTAGGGTCTTCTGAGAATGTTTGCTGTCTGGAAACGGGACAAAATATCTCCAGGAGAGATGTTATCGGTCGTGATAGAATGACACTCAAGCCAACAACATCACACGTGCAGGCTCGCTTCAGTGAAAGGATAACGGACTGCATTACTCAGCTTCTTTTAGGATGCGCCACGCATTTTATTTTTGCGGGATGTCGTGGAGGTGATGTGAATGTGTATTCGGCCTATACAATGACTTGCGGTGCCGATGAAAAACTCAGTGGCCCATCTTACCCAGATAACTGTGGTACCAATTCACCGACCATAGAGGCCTGGCTGGTCTGGACGGGAAATTCCATCAAAGACCCGGTATCGGGTACACGCGACAGCCGGCGCCTCCTCCGACTGCGCTCCACGGGCTCTTCGCTTCAGAAAACTGTGGAAAATACTGTTCACCGTAAACGCTCCACGTTCTATAATCAGCCTTTACGTCGTGGCATTTTGCGCCTTGAGACTTTGCATGGTCGCTTGCCTCACCACATTTTGTCATTCAGCGGAATGAATCAAGCGCTTCTAGGAACCGAGAGTGCCGCATGCCAATGACAAGTCGAAACGCACATCGAATGCTTGACTCAGCAAATTATTCATCTTCATTTCCAACAGCAGTCACCCCCGTAGTCGAATCCGCGAAATGTATCCCGACAAAGCCCACACTAGAAGGCAAGACATATAATGTGCAGTCAATTTCAGGTTTCTCCCTAAGCTTACTTACCTGATACCTTTTTGGAAAGTATGGAATCTAGGTTGCGTAGTCGTTACCACCAGATAATGGTGACAGAACTAAATGTAAACAGGATAAGGATAAAGGATAAAGGACGGCGTTACTCAATCCCTTTTGGGATGCGCCAGCGCATTCTACTTCTACAGGATGTCGTGGAGGCGACATGAATGCGTATTTGGCCATACAATGACTTGCGGTGGCCAGCCGATGAACAAGTCAGCGCTTTATCCTTCCCAGACAAGTCTGGTACCAATTCACTGACCCCGGAGGGATGGACGGCTTGGTTGGCCTGGGCGTGAAATCCGAACCAGGAACCTAGTATCGGGTGCACGCGACAGTCGCGCCTCCTCCGACTGCGCTACACGCGCCCACTAATGTAAACAGACTAATCCTTAAAAGTATAAACTAGCATCGTAGCTAAGATAACGAAGGTGGTGGAAATCACAATGTCGTATTATAATAACCTGGCAGCACCAGAAAGCACCCGCTGAGTAGTCTAAGGCGGTATACTGCGATGTTGTTGACGCGCGAATAACAACTAGGACCCAAGTGGCTTCTGAACATTTCGAAAGTGAATGGTACCATTTCCACGCAATGGGAAGAAATTCGGGTTTGAGGTCGCGTAAAAGAGGGTTTTGATTAGAAAGCTCTAGAGCTGACGAAGCTTGAATAGCGATCTCCCGTCGTCTCTGACACTCTCTCAGCGCACGCTTCACTTACACATACACTGCTGGCAGAACGCCATTCAGAACATGCAGTCTGTGGCTTTTATAGCATTCTGTGGTTCCAAACAAGTAGCCAGCGCCAATGTAAGCCGACAATGAGAAGCGTCGATATTTTAACAGCACCAGTCTAGCATGCGAACCGGATGCTAAGCTGAGTGATGATCAAACAATCTTTCCGGTGGGGAATGTAGCGACAAGGTAGCGTTGTTACAACACAGCTCTACTTTTGCATGCGGCAGTTGCTTACCTTCTCTATTCGTTTATCGTGACTCATTATCACTTTATTTATTAATTTTGACGAGTGGTAGAGCGAGTTCGATGAAAGACAGTCCGGATAGCACGAAGCTTGGTTAAGCCTCGGAACCTCACCGTACGCGCTAAGGTAAACTCCGCAGATTTCTTCCAGCCGTAGCCAGCCCACCCTTCGCATGAGGCGAAGGCTCTCCAAAACCTCCACAAGCGTGGGCAGCCTCTGCGGCCGTCGTCGTCGTGCGATTGCCCTCAAACACTGAACCACCCGGCGGAGTGCTTCATCGCGTTCTCTTAGCGGTGTGTATTCAGCAAGATTCTTGGAACGCGTCGCTCTCGCAATCACTCCGGCGTCGTCCATAAGCACTCTGTTGACTGAGGTGCCTCTCCGCTCCTTCAGGCAGGCTTCACTTTCGGTCAAAAACCGTCCAAACTCAAGGAACTAGACAGGCCATGCTGCGCTGCCATGCACCCGTGTCCTTCTAGGAGTTGCAGCCCCAGAATACTTCGTTGAACAACGGAGGGTGACAGAATCGCAGGACGAATCTGCGGTAAGAAGAAGACGCAGTTCCAGTTGAAAACTGGGATAAGGATAAAGCATAAACGACGGTGTTAATCAATCTGTTGGGATGCGCCACGCATCTACGGGAATTTTTATATTTATTTTGGCTGGGCGGTGGCCATGCGACGGACAAACCGCTGTTTTCTCATTCTCGCAGATAAGTCTGAACTCAATTAACGGACACGCGGGAGAAGGAAGACATGGTTGGCGCAGGCAGGACTCGAACCTAGAACCAGTTCAGGGCTGTCTGCGACGGCCAGCGCTTCCTCCAACTTCACCACCACATGTCCTAGTTAGATAATGGTGCGCGCAAAGAGGAGAAACAGAGAAATGAGGGTAATTCGAACTGGGTCTTCCGCCGGCGGAAGCAACGTGGTCAACGGCCCTGCTACTCTTGACCCGCACCAATCAAAGACCCTGATCGTTCTCGCTACTGAACGTCAATGCGGGCAAGTGCGCCTTGATGACCGGCACATGCTCACCTGCCAGCGACGCTGCGCGGTCTACACTGCCCTGTGGTGCTCGTCCCGGCTTGGCAGCGTCATCCGACGCGCAACTGGTCTTCCGCCAAGGACCGAGTGCCTGTTCTGAGACAGTGTGCCCACGACAGCTGGCAGAAGGCACGGAATGAACGGCTGCTCGCTTCTCCCGGCTGGCCGCACTCCACCCTTACCGAGAGCTGAGATCCTGCCAATCGCACGCTGCGAGAAGGCTGCGCCAGCCAATGGCAACCTGCGTTGCGGCCGCGTCGCGTGTTGGCGGGCCGCGGGGATATAAAAGCGCAGCGGTAGGCGGGCCGACACTAGTTCGTTAGTGGCCAACAGCTCATCATGTGTGACGACGAGGTTGCTGCTCTTGTGGTCGACAATGGGTCCGGAATGTGCAAGGTAATATTGTGCGCTGGTCATGTACTTGTTGTTTGCTCAGAAGTCGTCGTTGGATGTGTTTTGCGTGTCCTCTTCGGGTGAACTCGTTCGTGACTGTGGCTTTGGGGACATAGCCTCGTGTATTGTATCGCGTGCGGGGCAATGCTTGTCAGTCTCTGGTGATTCACGTCCGGTTATTTCTGCGTTTTGTATTTATCGCTTCCGTTTGAAGCAGTGTTGCCCTCTAGCCCTTCCTTATTGGAGGGGCTGAACATGAGTGTGCCTCCCGTGTTTTGTTCTGCTAGGCGTCGCAACTTCCGCTGCTCTCTCTACTTTCGGTTCAGCGTAGTTATGGTGTTTGAAGGTGTTCTTTGGCGTGCAGTCCGTTTTCAAATTCCTTGCGCCGCGTCTCACCCGCCGACCTCAAAACACCTTTATCGTTCATCGCAGGCATTCGTTTGAATAGTGAAGGTAGGGTGGAAGGAGTGTCTGCGGGATGTTCCTTCGCCTCACGCTTGGGTGGTTGTCTGTGTGGTATGGCTGGTTGTCAGGGCCGCAGTCTACAGTCCGGTCCGATGAAGTGACAGCATTGGGGAGACTTTATGACTGCGTGACTTTTTGCTGCTGTTGATATCAAAGAGGTGATGGACAACGATGTTTCTTCGAGCATCCCCGACAGTCTGAGGGCTGCGTTCGCCGGGACGTCGAGGGCGACCGCATCTCCCCCGCACCCCCCCCCCCCCCCCCCCCCTCCCCTGCGAAAGAGGTTGCGTTAGTCAAGGCCGATCGGTGTTCTCGGACGTCCCTTGGTGACAGTCCTCTTCGGACAGTTTTGTGCCGTGGTGTAATCGATCGAGGCATCATCGTGGTCATCGAGTTGAGCTGGCGACGGAGGTGTGTCTGAAGCGCCGCTAATTCAGGAGAGCAGGGGAGGTGAACGAGAGGTCGTTATTTGCTGAGTGCGCGGCATTACACCCTGAGCTTTTCTTGGAAGAGGGGCTCGGCTAGGCAAACACTCGGTGCTGGTTTCGCGAGTGCTGCCGGTTAGCTGTTGGGCTTCCTGCGCCACATCTGCTGCTGTCGCTCATAAAACGGCTATCGCACACATATGTCCAGATGACGATTGATCGCTGTGCCCTGAGAAGCCGCGTTCGAAATTCCACCGGCTCCTTTTTGGTGCATCGGGGGCATGACTGGTAGCAGACATAAATGTTTTTCTTCAGGCCGGCTTCGCAGGAGATGACGCTCCACGCGCTGTGTTCCCCTCGATCGTGGGACGTCCTCGGCACCAGGGTGTTATGGTCGGAATGGGACAAAAGGATTCATATGTCGGAGATGAAGCGCAATCCAAGAGAGGTGAGACACTTTCATTCCACACATACACACGCGTCGGAAAGGTGGGCGCTGGTAGTCACATCAACGTTCTCTGCTTTAGGTATCCTCACCCTGAAGTATCCTATCGAGCACGGTATCGTAACGAACTGGGATGACATGGAGAAGATCTGGCATCACACCTTCTACAACGAGCTCCGCGTGGCACCCGAAGAGCATCCTGTTCTCCTCACTGAAGCCCCTCTGAACCCCAAAGCTAACAGAGAAAAGATGACCCAAATCATGTTCGAGACCTTCAACACTCCCGCCATGTATGTCGCCATCCAAGCTGTGCTGTCGCTCTACGCCTCCGGTCGAACCACTGGTGTCGTGCTGGATTCTGGAGATGGTGTCACCCACACTGTCCCTATCTACGAGGTTGGTGCTCTAGTGTTGCACCTGCTCAGAAGTACTCCGTATTCATCTTGCGTTTGAGTGGTATTCGTCTTGCAGGGATACGCTCTTCCTCACGCTATTCTCCGTCTCGATCTCGCTGGACGTGATCTGACTGACTACCTGATGAAGATTCTTACTGAGCGCGGTTACTCCTTCACCACAACCGCCGAGCGTGAAATCGTTCGTGACATCAAGGAGAAGCTGTGCTATGTCGCGCTGGACTTCGAGCAAGAAATGGCCACAGCTGCCTCATCCTCGTCGTTGGAGAAGTCGTATGAGCTTCCCGATGGCCAGGTCATCACTGTTGGAAACGAGCGTTTCCGATGTCCCGAGGCTCTTTTCCAAGTATGTTTTGAATAGCTATAGGTGCAGTCGGTACTAAGCGGCCTGGTGCCCGCTGTACACCGGCAAGGTTACTTAAAACGGGTAGGTTGGATCAGCCACACCTCGGAGTTCCTTCCCTTGCTAGTTCTGAGCTTTCTTCTGCGCCAGAGAAGTGTTCCAGTGTTCCACGACCATAGTCTCATGGAGCGGGCAGCAGCCCGCTTAGTGCCGTACTGCAGTCCTACTTGGGGCCGGCTGTAGCCCCTCTTATGCTCGAAAACTATTCACAGCCAGGGGCAGCCACTGGGTTCCCAAGCTAGGATTGTACCGAGCTATTCATTGTGCTCTCTCTCCCTGACGAGTATTGCTTTCTCTTTCCAGCCTTCCTTCTTGGGTATGGAATCTGCTGGAATCCACGAGACGTCTTACAACTCGATCATGAAGTGCGATATCGATATTCGTAAGGATCTGTACGCCAACACTGTCTTGTCCGGAGGAACCACGATGTATCCCGGTATTGCTGATCGCATGCAGAAAGAAATCACAGCCCTAGCACCTAGGTATGCATCCAGTGCGTTATTCTGCGTAGTCTTCTTCTACATCGTTGTTTTTAGCACAATGAAGATCAAGATTATTGCCCCGCCAGAAAGGAAATATTCCGTCTGGATTGGTGGATCTATCCTTGCCTCGCTATCCACCTTCCAGCAAATGTGGATCTCGAAACAGGAGTACGATGAGTCTGGACCCTCCATCGTTCATCGCAAATGCTTCTAAGAACAGTCTTCTCCTATGTCTCGTACAAACATTTGCACCATTCATGTACCATATGTTGTGTCTATGGTTTGTTTCTGTCTCGGGCAGGCTCCCGCGCTGTATATGCTACATCCGGTAGTGGTAGCCCGGGTCAAACTGACCAAGCTAGAAGCATGTCCTAGTCATCAATTGTTCATGCTCATGAGAATGCAATAAACTTTAATATGCAATGATAATAAAGATTTGAGAATACCTGGTTCGTGTGGAGCCACTCATCTGGTTCACTTCAACACAGGGGTTGCACCTTTTCCCGCTTTTGCTGCCTAGAATTCGAACTTAACAAGGGAGTCAATGAGCTTGGATTTTGTATGAGACCTACATGGTCTTGTAGTGTATCGTTTTTGCTAAATGCCCTTGCGGGGTCCGAAATTAGCAAACAATTCCGTCACATTAGCGCTGGAGGCGAAAATTATTTGTCTCCTGTAATGGGGTTGTCGTGCTCATAAATAGACCTACAAAAAGTCGGGAGCTTAAACTATATGCCATTGTAATCCGATGATTCCCTAGGTTCAGTTTTCCTAGGTTTGTTTTAGGATCTGCCTGGTGGAGCTCTTCCATTTTTGCGTATTTCATGTCATCGCACGAGGATCACGATTCTGTGATCCTCGAGCGATGCGCTTCAGAGCCAGGTGGTAAGTTGAAGGCCTATGTTATACTTCGGCGACGCTGTGTTGCGCGGGCTGCTACGCACTGCATAGCAAACCTTGTAACACGGCGCCTACAACAGCGTCGCCGAAGTATAACATAGGCCGAAGGAAGTGGTCGATAGTAGGTTGATAGAACGCGCCGGTTTCGTTGTTCTACCTTCCTTCCTCGTAAGAACCTTTGTGTTCTAACAAGGAAAGGTTCCCAACTCATGGTGAGCTTTTGCTATGCTATTTTGACAGGATGTAGGGCCCTGTGAGCGGAGTCCAGAACCACAGTCAGTTTTTGCTGAACGGTTTTTTGAAGACCTGAAAAGGAGGTCTGAAAGCGTGCGCGCAACTATTATCAACCCATACGACACCCAACTAGATGTGCCTCAGTGGCGCAGCCGGTAACACTGCCGGCTCATAGGACCACACCGGCGGGCTTTTCAGTTCGAGTCCGAGTGCTGCCATTATTTTTGCGCGTATTTGTTTGTTGTTATTACACTTTTTTATGATCACAGGAGTCAATTTTAGACCACCAATGCTTACAACAAACCAAGGCTCTCTATTTGCGCCTTCATATGCGCTAGTTTTTCAATTATGTGTATCCGTACCACCACCATATCATACCGTATCACCAACGATACCGTAACTGCACACAAATACGCTCATCTTACGGCTGAATATTTTAAAACCGAGCTAGCCGAACGGTACCATCCGGAATATGTTATATGCGGGCGAGATGGTATATTGAAAGTGGGTAACTGGTATAAAATACAGGGTGCGCCAAAATTATGGCGACAAGGTATTCAATTCGCCGAAAGAGAAAATGCGGTACTTTCGAGAAACCAACGATGAGATAATGTTTATCAGTCTATTGTAAACTATACGCAACATTGAGATTCGAAGATATCTCCATCGGGGTCGACACAGACTTTGAGGCGCTTCGGGAAAGCATCGACGTCGGCACGCAAGTAAGGGGCGTTGAGCTCATCCCACGCCTTCCTTCAAAGGATCCACGGGGCGGTGAGGTTTCCCGATGGCTTTGGCTTCCAGAGATGGCCAGACCGTGTAATCCATCGGATTCAGATCCGGAGAGTTAGCTGGCCACTCGTGGAAGCCGATGAATTGCGGAAAGTTGCCTTTGCACCAGTCTTGCAGCATTCTTGCCCTGTGATCTGGAACTCCTTCCTGTTTGAAGGTCCAGGAGGGTGCACGTGAGTCTTCTTGTAGTCCCAGTTTACGGAAGATTCTTCTCAACGACGTCTCCATGACCTCCATTTTTTCCGACAACCGGCGGACCGAGCGCGCCGGCTCCCTCCGAATCCATTCACTTACCTTGCTAACGTTGTCCGTAGTTGTCATAGATACGTGTCTTTCTCGTCCGGATCTATCATCCTCGGTTCCCAGGTCTTCTTAGCGTCTGATGGACCTGTTCATAATATTTTGATGAACTTCAAGACGGTGGTGAATGTAGCGTGCCGAGAAGCCTTGACGGTAAAGCTCAATGATTTGAGAATGGTGGCACAAACGTTTCATTATCTTGAAAAACGACTTATTGTTATGTTTGACTGAGATAGGCATAAGCTAATTGACTCAATAAAAACAATAAGAGCACGAAAAAAAGCAGACGCTCCGAATAAAAGGTCAAATTGTCTGCGTATGTGCTGTCGCCATAATTTTGGCGCACCCTGTATTATTCAAAAAGGATACCATCCGTGACTTTTCCTTTGATTGCACACTATAAGCCAGACCTAACGACAGTTCTGCGCTCCGGTGTTTCGGCCGTGTCTGTCATACGCGTGGGTGGCAGCTGGTTACGTCGACCCTTTTCTGCACCCACAGATTACGCGTTCAACGAAAAGAAGTGGTCATTCCTTGCCAGGGAGAAGATTGTTCCTCACTCGCTTTTGTAAGATGCTGCTGGTGTGGCAAGCGCTTGTGTTTTACTTGTTTCGTAGTTTTGTACCATAGCTGTTGACTAGAAGGAAAATAGTAAATATAAGACTTTTAATTTCCAGAGAAGTGATATGGTACAGATATGCATAGTTGAAAAACTAGCACATATAACGGCGCAAATAGAGAGCCTTGGTTTGTTGTAAGCATTGGTGGTCTAAAAGTGACTCCTGTGATCATAAGGAATTGTAATAACAACAAACAAACACGTGTAAAAGTAAAGGCAGCACTCGGACTCGAACTGAAAAGCCCGCCGGTGTGGTCCTATGATCCGGCAGTGTTACCGGCTGCGCCACCAAGGCACATCTCGTTGGGTGTCGTAGGGGTTGATAATAGTTGCGCGCGCTTTCAGAGCTCCTTTTCAGGCGTCTTCAAAAAACCGTTCAGCAAAAACTGGCTGTGGTTTTGGACTCCGCTCACCAAGGCCGTACATCCTATCAAAATAGCATCGCAAAAGCTCACCATGAGTTGGAAAACTTTCCTTGTAAGCCACACGATCGCGCGGTCATCGTCAACTATGAAACAACAGAAGTGCTCCCTTCACGTTTTTTTTTTCGGATATGGTTAGTGGACGGATAGGTGTTTTATTGCATAGTATCAAAGGTCCCATTCCTATCTGAGAGAGGATCTCTCTGTACGTGTGTCTCGCCACGGAACCGACTGTTTTATCCTAGGTGCAGTCAGATGGTGAGTCTCGACGGAAGCAGGGAGAGTGATTTTTTGGTAGAGCGGCCTGCATAGCTCATTCCCAACTCAGGAGAAGTTCCACTTGATGCAGCAAAGGTCTACGCACGGGGGTTTATACTTCAGACGCCTGGTAGCGCGGTGTTATGAAATCCTCCAGTACCCTCCCATAAAAGATCGACATATATTGCTTTCATAACGCCGTAGCGCTACGCGACAAGTATAAATCCCGCCTAACCAAGAAAACGGCAGATCTAGACGACAGAAGTGGTGTATGCGGACAGAAGCGCGTCTGCCTCAGGAATACGAAAATGCAGGCATCTCGACCCGAGTCGCGCAGAGAACAGAGTTTCAGCCGATTCGATTAGAGATTGGGTGCAGTAGCCTTTCGCAGTCAGGGGTTTGCTTCGTCTTCGGCGACGGCCTCCAGGGTTCCGGGCTTCATCAACGTTCGAGGATCAGAAATAATGCCGCATGGGCCAAGTAGTCGAACGTGAGGTGGGCCGGTTACGTACTGAAGTCACCCGCTGGACAAGAGCAGTCACCGACTGGATTCCGCGGGATGTCAAGAGAAGACCAGGTCGCCCCCAACGCGTTGGTCTGACTTCTTCGTAAAAGCCCTGAGCGGACAATATTACGTTCTTCTTGTTCCCCGAACGAGGAGGATCCATTAGAGCTCTCTGGCACGCGACGGGTAGGAATGGAGACGTTGCTGCGCTCGCTCGAGCAACTCAATAATCAACAGAACGACAGGTGATAGAGGTGAAGCGGCGGGTAAATACTATACTTATGCTCGAATGGAAGTCATTCGAATAGGTTTTAATTCGGACACATTCGAAAAACGCGATTTTCGATTATTTAAATTCAAATGATTTTCATGCAGATTTAAATATCCAAAAACCAGATTTTTCCGAATATTCGAATTCGAATTTGGAATATATCCGATTTCGAATGCTCAAAAATTTTGGCGCAAGTAGGGTCCGGGGGTCACCTCATAAAAAGTATCACCAGCACGCGTAAAAACGAGACAAGCCGCACTGATAGTAAAGAAAGCAAACAAACAATGCTGTAGCTCTGTTCTGTGCCCTCCTCCGCATGAGCGGAGGAGAGCACAGATTTAGGCAGGGGAATTACTCCAGGGTGTGGCTCAAGTAACGCATCCGTGTTAAAATTGCCTACATTCTGGAGTTCCTTCCATTGTTCATAGGAAGCACATAAGTCGCGGATCTATAATCGAAACGAATAGATAAGACTGCATTTACATTCACTGTATGTAGCTACTCGCCACGCCAGCCCGCCGCGCCATGCTGTGGTGCCCCCCCCCCCCCGGACATTATTTGCGCCAAGATTTTCGGCACTCGAAACCATTCAATTATTCAAAATTTCCCATGTAGCCAAAAATATTCGAGTATTCGAAAAGTATTAATCGAATGCCTATCGAGAATTTGTTAACGGCATATTTTGAAGAGGCTTGCTAGGTTTCTCGGGTAATTAGGATCTCCAAAACGGTTCTGTCTGTGACTCAAAACTCTGCTGCGATAGTGCCTCGGTGCCGGGATACTGTGCGCCTCATCGCTTGTGATCACTTCCCGAAATACCTTTCTGTCGAAAAGGAGAACTTCAACACCGTCTCACAAAGGGCAAAAAATTTTCCGCGCAGAATCGCCGCAGTGGTGAATGACCGAGCGCGGACGCCTAATCGTTATCGACAAAAACTATAAAATGGCTGCCTGATCGATCTATTACACGTCTTCTGATTTACATCTGCGGCAGGGCTTCTGAATCCAGACGCGCATTGGACAGCACCTGTAGCACGATTTCTGAATCACAACGCGTGTTGGATGGGTTCAAAATATCGATAATATCGATCAATGGCGACTGCCTGATCGAAAGGTCCCCTGCTGTGAAGCCTTTCCATCGGCCGTCATAATCACGTGACTCCCACCCTGATCGGTTAACTCTGAGAGAAAACCGATATCACCGATAAAAAGATCGATAATATCGATCGATATTGACTGCCTGATGGATCTGTGACATTGTCTTCTAAATTCCGGCACTCGCTGAAGAGTCTGGATATTTTCCCGTGTTTCGCTAATTTAATGCACCTGTTTTCTGCTAGTAATCTCTGACATAGCGATGATCGACAGCTCTTAGCGCGTTTTTATATATTAGGGTGTCCCACACGGAATGTCGCCTCAGACCAAAACACCAACTTCATACAAAACAATTAAAACCAAGCATGGTAATGTATACTCCAAAATATAAGCAACCTTTGTTCAAGTACACGCAAAGATTGGATCCCATCTTTAAAGAAATGAGCTGGCCGCAAATCGAGGAAGTTGGTGAACCAAATCCGGATTTCCTCGTAGTCAGGGAACATTTTCCCATCCGAGGCATGCTGCATCGAGCGGAATATGTGGTAGTCAGATGGGGTAATGTAAGGGCTGTACAGCGGATGAGGCAAAACGGTCTAACCAAGTTCCTCGATTCTATACTGAACGACTTTTGCCTTGCATTATCATTCAACAAGTTGGTAGAGGACGTCAACTCGATTTGGATTTAAATTTGGGGCAGGATTTGGAATAGGATTAGGAGCAGACAAGCTCACTGCAAGCTCAGTCTCCGATCTTGTCGGATCAGCCTCAACGGCAGTCGGTAAAAGGTCGTTATCCAGGATAGGCGCTTCTGTTCCGTGCTTTTCGTCTTCAAGACTTTCGTCGCCGGCGGCAAGACGTTGAAACCATCGCTCGCATTGACTTTCGAAAACGACATCTTTGCCAAATGCAGCTATCAACGAACGATGCGATTCCGCAGCGGATTTCTTCAATTTGAAATCGTAGAGCAGGCATATGCGCACAATCATTTTCTGGTCCACTGTGGTCTGAAGACTGTAAATTCTGAAACCGATGAGGCAATAATGTAGGAAAAATATGAAATGTAGGAGATTAAACGACGCGAAAAACTAACCCTAAGTGAGCTCACACCCTATGCGAATAACTGTGAAAAGAAGGCCACAATGAATGCGACATTCCGTGTGGGACAACCTAATAGTACATACGAGAGATTTTTCAGATCGTCTTAGAGTGTAGACATAAAGGTTCAGTTGATCATTTGGAGTGGGAGTCGCGTGGATATGTCGGCCGTATGCCAGATTCCACAAAAGAGAGGCGGTGTAGGTCGACCGGCTGTTATTTATCGATCGATTTTTGTTAAGAGTTTACCGTTTAGTCAATAGTTAGTTATATTTTTTATGGAGTATAATTATATTCACGAGTTCATCGCAAATATGCTCTATCTGTTTCTATCATATACTTGGGCGAATCACCAGAAACAAATGAGACCGGCCCTCATAGGTGACCTATTCCCAGCTACCTGTAATCAGTTTTGTGGTCGCAAAATCGACAGTGTGATATTTCACGTTTTTAGATGAGCAGTACAGTTTTGCTACAGATTACATATAATACTTTGTCATCAGTCTTTCATTAGCTGCCGTTGGGCGAAAGCAGTTTCATGAAAGTTCTCGAACAGTCAATCAGTCACAAATTCCGAAAATGATCGCTTGGAAGTGACCTAGAAGCTTATAGTGGCTCAAGCAAATTGTGTCCCTTCAAATGTCATGTAAACCTTTCGTTTGATCCACATGAACAGCACTTTACAACACACAAGTACTCCTTTGAGAAAAAGTATTCCAGCAAATAAGAAAATTAGGAAATTGGACTCCAGACTCCAGATTCCAAATATGCCCTTTAATCCAAATATGTGTAAGTTCTCTACCTCATTTTTACGATGCACAAGGGAGGGGGTTGTAAGAGGCCTGTCGATAAAAACCTGGAGCTTAACTAGGAAGGGATCCGTTATGTATTGCTTCCACTTTTTCTTCTGGGCTGTCGTCTGTCGTGCAGCCTGTTTTTTCATTCGAATTCGAATATTCAGAAAATAAGGTTTTTTGAATATATTCGAACTCGAATACTCGAAAATATCAGTATTAGAAACAATTCGATTAATTGAAAATTTTGCGAGAGCATAAGTATAGTGAATACCAGAGCAGAGATTAATTTATGAGTTAATAACAAAAAGCTTCAGAGGGTTAAACAAATAGTTGCAAGTTCCGATGGAAAAATCATCAAAATCAAAAAAGGCAGGAGCAAAGTGATAAGCATTCTGGAATACAGGACTCAAACAGTTTGGCATTATCGAGTTCTTCACTACCACCGAATTCTGTTTGTACTCAAAGAAGAATTCCGTGTATTCGCAGACTATGCTTAAAAATGGCACAAAACTCGAGCACTATTTTTAATTCAGGGAAGTTGGTGGAAGCGTTGTTAAAAGATCGATTTTAATCTGTTCAGTGACGGTGAAACATCTTAACAGGAGATATTGCGATGAATTTTTGGACTTCGAGAGCCTTTGGAGCTCTCAGTTTCTTGTCAGCAAATCGCTCAGCGTCCGTAACAGGAAAGTGCGGAATTTCCGTCTTCCGCTTTTCCCGAAAAAATTTCCGCGCATCACTGGTCCGTAATGTACACCTCTCGTTGAATACCTGCTTTACCACATTGTCTGTTAACCGAAACACTATTAGCAGTCTGATCAAGTCGTTTTATTTCCTTATCGTTTGGAAGAACTCCTGTGGATATTTTGACGAGAAAACCAACCGAATTCTCTACATATTCTCATTTGCCATTTTGATCGGTCATCAAGTCCTGACCGTCGAAAATCGTTACAACGTGAAAACTTCGGTTAGCTTTAGCTACTGGTTAGGCGCCTGACATCGGATGAAAAATTTCTTCGTTTGCGCAGATACTTACAGTTGTTAGTTACAGTTGTCGGGGTACCAGTGAATTCTCTGGCCGAAATTATTTTCTCTTCTTGGAGAATAGCTGCTTCGTTACCGTTGAGATGTGGTATGACGTCGACTTTGAACCTATGAAAAGAGAGGAATCGTCATCAATACATCTTCTCTAGTCTCAATAAGTCTTTTGTGTCTATTTGACGTCTGGAGACAGAATGCAATTTTCTGTGTAATCGCCACTGTTCAGTGCATCAAATTGCCTATAGTGACCTTTTTGGTGAACGTAAACCTGCAGATATTTTATGCACTTCCGCCAGTTCTCGCCAGTCATTTGACGTTGTTCAGGCATCACACCACCCACTTGATGAACAATTACGTTCGTTCACCGTACAGATTGAAGCGCATCAGGAGCAAACACACGTTCAGCACAACACATACATCTCACCTTGTGCTAGGCCCAACATCTGCCGCGAGAAGCGTCTGCACGTTCGCAACAATCTCGTCGTGCTTAATGGGATCTGCACCAGCAGTGTGCGCTAAACTCCCGGCATTAGATTTTTGTAGCGAATATTGCTCGTCCGTTCCTTTCTGGTGAACCGTAAGATTTCGATTTAAAAAAGCGGCGCACTACGGCTTTAGATGAAAAGGTTTTATACACACCACATACACATACGTCAAGCTAAACAATTTCAAAGGACACTAAATCCTTTCGAGTAGAAACTGGGCACCATACAAATAAAAACGATCATCTTTGAAGTTAAACTAAGTCTTCTACAGAAAGATCAAAATAAGTTTTTGATTGGAATGATTAACTGTGATTTTCTTTGAAAATTTATAAATCGATTGCCATAAAACGTGACTAAGATGTATGAACAGTCATAAATTATTTTGTCCTTTCAGGTACAAAATTGTCTTAAGTTTAAATTTTCAAAGAAAATCACAATTAAAGTGCAGAAATCAGCAATTTTTCAGTGTACTTAAAGAAGGGATCCCCTATGCATTGGTGTAGGTGCGGCCCTCATTTTATCGAGGTCAAAAATTGTGTTTGCGTAGGGCACCCACTAGCCAGCGGTAAAACAACAAAAAATAAACAGAGATATCTTTACTTCGCAGCTTCACATAAGCAGCATTTTTTCACTGCTAATCAAGTTAAAACCGCAGACAATTGCATAGAGCGATCTCTTTTAGTAATACACTGAAAGATTGATGATTCCTCGTACTTTAAAACAATTTGAAACAGCTATTTTTCGCTTAAAAATGGAAGAATCGTGTCATCTCACGGTATTTTTAAGAACAGGTGAATTATGAATTTTCAAGGAATGTCAGAGGAAATTGTCAAAGTCGAAGATCGTTTTCGACCTCCTTTTTCTCGTTGGCGTGTCTAGTTAAATCTGGATTACTTTGGAAAGTGTCCAGTTTGACGTGAAAATGATATAGCGGGCACTTCGCCACGTGCAGGGTTTCCCTTAAAGTGAAGGAGCACCCCTGATGTCATTGAGCAGCGTTTTTTATTTTATGTATTTTCATATATCACTATATTGAGAAGAGGAAATTTGCCGATGGATTTTCGATCCAGTGTTAATTTTTAAAATTCATTAAAAATTCTGCCCAATTTCCGAAAGATTCCGCTTAGTCGTTAGGCCAGATTTTAACGGAAAATGTCGGTAATTCGTTGAGACCATTAACCGTTAAGTGTGCACCCCTGACGCGCTGATTGCCGTCCCGTAGTGAAGCCTTTGTGATCCAAAGAGAAAGGCACAACGTTGATACTAACAAGGATCGAGGCCCAATCCGTTCCGCCTTGTGCTATCTGACTTGACAGCATAACGAATAGAAATAATAGAATAATAACTAGGTAGAATAATAACTATGAACCATCCTCTTCGATTTAAATCGTGAAATTTCTTTCGTCTGTTCGTCCGTCTATGCTTTGCATAGATGTCGCACAACAGGCGTCCGGGTTCAGAAGACGTGTTATCGAGGCCGTACATCCAGCGTGCAGATTCTGAATACGTGTCACCGATATCGTGCAAGGGGTGTCTGGATTCAGAAGACATGTTGTTCACTTCGTGTAGCGAGCGTACGGATTCAGAAGGCACCTCACCCACGTCAGCAAAGAGGGGCCCCAATAAAGGAAGCACCAGCAATGGAACCAGTGAAGGGGAGGGGGTCCAGTAAAAGAAACCAGTAAAGGGGACCAATGATGGAGGACCAGTAAAGGGCAGACCAGTAAAGGGGGAACAGTAAGGGTGCCAGTAAATGGTGAGTACTAAGGGGACCAGTAACGGGAACCAGTAATGGGGATTACTAACGGGATCAATAAGAGGGACCAGTATTTTTTCTCAGTATCGCCAAACGTCTGTCAGCTATAAGAATACGTGCCACAGACGACGTTTCACACTACGTGAACCCCGACACACGCAAGACGACGAGGTTCATGAAAGGCCATGAGTGTGCCATAAAACGCGTTACAGACGTCGTGGCAACGTCGCGACTAGTGAGTGCGTCGGAACTCAGCAACTGTGGCATAGACGATGTGCTACACGCACCCGGATTCAAATGTCGCACGTCGTGCAATGTGCGTCCAGATGTAAAAGATGTACCAGATCAGGCTTTGCGCAGCATACGTTCTTTTATCAGAACACTTCTAAAGGCTTCTTGCAACTACATACATAGCGTGCGCATCTTAACTCTAACAACGCTATTCTGCCGATACATGGGTAAGGCCTATGTTATATGTACTTCGCCGACAATTTCGCTGAAGTATAACATAGGCCTAATAAGGGAAGCCCATGAACTTCCCCCAAAGATTCTCAACGAGACCTATATGGTCTTGTAGGGCATCGCACAAGTGTGATACTTCGTTTTTGCTACGAGCCACTGGGTGGTCCGAAAATGGCAGAAAATGGTGCCACTTCAGGGCGGGCTCATAAGGCAAAAGTGACACCTGGAATGGTCCTGTCTGTGCTCAGAACTTAGCCTACAAAACTTTGAAGTTCAAATTAATGTTTTATTATAGTAATATGATAGTTAACGACGTTTCCTAAACGACGCTGCAGTGTACATTCAAGTGATTCATTCTATCTTTATCTATCTTGGCTATTATTATTATTATCTATCTATTATCTATTATCTATTATCTATTATCTTATTTATCTCGGCTATTTTCCGAAAATCAATAATCTCTTTTGGTCATCAAAAAATAGAGAAAATATGCTTTCTTATCATATAAGAATCTATTTCCAAGAAAGGGGTCTTCATGCGGGCGGGAGGGGGTTCGATTTTCGGTACGTATTTTTGCGAAATGGACCCGAAATTGAACCCCTCCCACCGCGCATGAAGACCGAATTTTTGGAAACTGATTTCTATATAGCAAATCAGGACTCTTCTTCTAGTTTCTGAAAAACTAACGGTGTTTTGAAACTTCGAAGAATTGGTCGAGTTATGACTATTTTTGTGAAGGCACTTCAATTTTTTTTCGCTCAAAAATCGAACCAAACGCCACACGTGACGACTCCTTTTTTGGAAAACTTTACACGGTGAGAAAGGGAGTTTTATCTACTTTATGAAAAGCTAAAAAAAAATTTTAAAATTCTAAAAACTTACCGAGTGATGAACCTTTTTGTGAACGATCAATTTTATGCTCCGATGACGTTGGTGCAAAGTCGACCAGAGGTCCATTCAACCTGTTTTATCCAGAAAATCACGATTTTTTCACAGTGAATTAATCAGAACTTCGAGATTCTTGTGGCTGAATTTTATCCGTATGGGTGATATGCTTCGGCTAAACAATAATATTTTCATGAAAAATGAGAATTTTGTATGCGATCCATCCTAAGCGGAGATTCATCGCAGCGGAGAAGCTTAGTTTTTACTGTATTTTAAGCACGACTTAAAATTCTATATGGTATAATTCCACTCTCTGTCGTCCTGTCCTTCAGAAGGCAGAAAAAAATTCCAGCGAGGAGTTCATCCATATTTCAATTGCGACCGATCATGTCAGAGAACGCAGTACCCGCACGTAAACTGCCGTAACTCGGAGATTTTTTGGGGCTTCTGGAAAATTCATAAAGCTTTAGTAAATCTGTTTTCTATGCTTCAAATGGCAGGTTCTAAAAGTAACATCTTCCATGTGATTAGTGTGTCGATATTTAAAAAAATAATTTTTTCATGAAAAACGAGGATTTTGTATATGATTCATTCTAATCATATCGTCATTGCAACTCCGTCGTCGTTGCGGAGAAGCATGTTTTTTTTTGTTGAACGATGCACTGGGCTTGGATTTTTGTAGGCTTCATTTTGATTTTTTATGATGTTTCCTTAGGATGGCAGAACATTATTTCCATGGGAATTCCATTGTCCACCATTCGTTTGCCGCTCCTTAGTCGATTTGATGAGCGCTTCAAAAAATCCAGGAGAAGCACTTAATTCGTCATCAGAAGGTAACACTCAAAATTTTATATAATACTATTTCAGAGCACAATTTCAGATGCAGACGTCGCTCCTTCAGGTAGAAAATGTGTCGTTTCCACGATGTCCTGAAAAAAAACACCTGCACAAATTAAACAGTGATGATTGGAAGACTGCTACCAGAAAATCTTTATTTTAAAGTGTCGAAAAATAATATTCAGCTTTATTGTGCCATCAAAGTATTATTGTTCAGTGATCTCTTTTCATTGTTCTATTGTGTCGAAGCCGCTCCTGAAAATAAGAACCTGCTAAAGGGTTTAAAATGCACATAAAACCTTGAAAAAATCAAGATATATAAGGAACAAAACAGTGGAAGAAGGAGGGAGGTGGTCGTACGAATTCCGCTTCGAAGGGGGGGGGGGGGTCGCAAATTTTCAGCAAAAATCGAACCCCACGCTTGACCGTGTCCCGGGTACGGGTGGGTGCTGATCGGTCCCACGAGATGTGGATGTTGCGTTCGATCAAACGGCGCCGGTGGTGTAATGGCGTAGAGCATTCCCGCCCGGTCAGAGGGAAGTGCAGGTTCGAGTCCCGCCTGGCGCTAGAGGTTTTGATCGCAACAAAACATCGTTGTGCCAGCTTACAAACGAAATATTATTATCAAAAATTACATGCACAAAACCTTTATCAGCGTTTTTTCTAACAAAATGCTCAATTAAATAGTCACTCAATTGCACTCTTTCTTGAACTAATCTGCCACAGTGGAAGGTGCACCTGGAAAGAAGGACCCATTAAAGGGTACGAAAATCGCATGAAAATTTTTGAATTCAGTGCGGATGGAAAACAAGCGGTGGTCTGCGCAAAGAGGGGGGAGGGTCGTACCAGATCCACTCTGGGAGGGAGGGGTCGTAAATTTTCGGCAGAAATAAAACCCCACGCTTGCCCCTGCTTGGGGGCGATGCCTCCAACAAGACGTCTAGCAGCAGCTAAGCCACTGAACGTCTCATTATTTAATTAAAAAACTTAATCAAGTCATGTAATAAATACTTTTATCATGTAGATATTGTGTATATAAAGAAGTGGTACTAAAATTGTAAACATTTCTTCACCTCACTGATGAGCCACGGGGAGTTGATACAATAAATAAGGTTCGTTTGAAGGAAAGTGACGGAACGACCAATTCAGGTTTATTTTGACTTCTCCAACTTATTAACGTACATTTGATGAGATGTTGCTCGCTTTGAAGGAATACTCAAGGGGAAACATTTTTTCGAGACGTGACTCGACTTGTACCTCACTGCAGGTATGCACTATAGTTTACTATAGTTTTACTCTCCCAAAAACCTCGAATAATCGAATATATTCGAACAGCGACTATTTTCGAATATTCGAAAATCGAATACGTTCAAAAATCGCGTTTTTAGAGCATTCGAACTCGAATACATTCGAAAATCGCATTTTTTCGAGCATTCGAATTCGAATATTGAAACTCGAATGTTAGAATATTCATTCGTGAGCAACTAGCGTTCTGGGAGAGAAAATCATTTCGTCAAAGCAATTGCACGGTGTCTCAAAAAATGTATACAATGTTTGAGATGTTATGACATTGCCCACGGTAAGGGTGCTAAAAAAAAAGTTAAGGGCTCACATGAAAGCTTAAGATAATAGAAATTTTCTGACATATGAGCGGTGTGGATTGCTCCATTCGCCTTAAATTTTGCGTTTTACGCCCGATCGATAGTGTTTCGCTTGAGTACTTGTTGTATTTTTCACAGAGTGGTCGTTTCAATTGATTTGTGCTTATTTTAAAGTTTAAAACTTAAGAACACACTATCGTTGCGGAAATGCCGTGAACCTTAAAAATGTAGGTACTATTTGAAAAGTTCTAACATTGCTTCTAGAGAAGCTTATAGAGCTGTTTGGGACTCACATTAAAGCACAGGGTAACGAGATTTTCGTGGCGTGCGAATAATCAAGATCGCGTCATGCCCCGCCTGTAACCTTCCTTATTGTGGCATGGTGACGGGACTGGGTGGTGCTTTGGAGAACTAGTCGCCTCTGCACTTTTCACTTTTCGATTTTTTAGCACTTCAGGATAAACTTCTCTTCGAAGAGCTTTTTCTCCGAAGCTTACAAGGGAACTGTCTGAACGGTACGCCGGAACGGCAAGAACGAGTACTATAGGGAGAATCCCCGTCCTCCAAATAGTAACAAAACATTTTTTGTTTTTGCCGAACCTTTGGGGCAAACGAGTACGAGGGTTTAATGGTTAAGGGTCCGCAGAGCGAGCTCTTCACGGCAGCGCAAGATCTAGGTGTTAAGGACTAGGTGGCGCAGTGGTAGAGGGCACACCTCATGTTCGTGAGGTATAGGGTTCGGTTCCCATGCTACGTCGCGTTTTTGCGCTTTTGCCATAGTATCGGATTTCCATAGAGGTTTCCATATCTGAACTTGTGTTTGGCTTCGCAGTTCCTGCCCAGTGGTACTCCACTGCAGCCCAAGTCTGGAATCGCGATGCAGTCCACTTTCCCCAGTTCTCAAACTTGTATAGTATAACAATTCTAGTATAGCCAAATCTTTTCCTCCGAAACGATCTGTCCTCCCGAAAACGTGACTTTTGCCTTCACTGGTTGTGGTGTCGTGACTCCGGCAAAATCCTTTTCAGGTTGAAACTCTTGGTCCTCTTCTTCCACTACCTCCAACTTCTCCACTTCGTCGATTTCCAGCTGTCGCGGTTCGAAATCCTGTAGAATACTTGCTATCCTTTCCGCCAGCTTCATCTCGTCTCTCGAAGGGACAGCATCCAGTGTAGATCCGCACTCCAGTGTCAGTAGGTGAATGACCACTCGAGGGTTAGCAGACATTGCAGAGTCAGTGTTGGCGGCAGCAGCTTGTTATAACCGCGTGACTTTGTAAGCATAACAGAGGCGAGAATATTGATCAAGGTGGTAGGTCAAGTTGAAGATCATGTGGCCCCTCCTACACTGTGAGTACAGTGGTGGCACTCACCTCACCGACACTAATAAATTGCATTTGAAGCATTTTTCTAGCTTTGTGCCGTTGTTTCATGTTGTTCCTGTCAGAATTTCTTATATTGACAATGAGAACCATTTATTGGAGTAAAAGTTTCATACAAAATCGCATTTGGCATATTTCAAACATTGCTATTGAATTACGAGATGTCGACAAACAAAAAGTAATAAAAACATCATACCGTAGCAAACTCCAAAAACAAGTTCGGATGTGGAAATCTCTATGGAAGTCCGATACTATGGTAAAAGTAGCAAAAACGCGACGCAGAATGGGGTCCGAACCCTAGACCTCACGAACATGAGGCGTGCCCTCTACCACTGCGCCATCCAGACCACGGCATCTGGACCTTGCGCTGCCGTGAAGAGCTCGCTGTGCGTATCCTTAACCATTACACCCTCGTACTCGTTTGTCTCAAGGATTCGGCGAAGACAAAACATGTTCTGTTACTATTTGGGGGACGGGGATTCTCCCTATAGTACTCGTTCTTGCCGTTCCGGCGTACCGCTCAGACAGTTCCCTTGTTAGAGCCAGGCAGGACTCTTGGTGTGGGCTGAGATATGTAAAAAGCGTCATTAGATAGCGAGAACGGCAAATTGTGCAATCAATAAACTCTCACGTTATGTGTATTTCACGTTATTGTCAGGTTCTAAATGTTAAAAGAAGCACAGCACAGGTTAATGTGACCAAGTAGTCCAAGCATTCACCCCACTATCAATCGAGTCTGAAATGTAAGGTTGCAGGCTAGTGCATGGCGCAATCTTGACCATTTGCATAATTTTCGCTACACTGTACTTTCTTGTGAGCGTCAAACAGCTCCAAATGCTTCACTAACAGCAATGTTAGAACCTTTAATTATTATGTTGGCCGAAAAGTCTTGAAACAACATTTTAAAAACATCAGAATTTTCTGGAAAAAAATTCAAAAATCCTGGGTCAGTAGGGATCGTTTAGAAGGTTCCAGGAGGTTTCACCCTATGAGTAGATAAGGGCCCGTGCGCGTTATTTTGGTGACATGTTGAACATGATTAGCCAACAACAGCTTCGAATGATCATCTTCTACGAATGGTGCCGAGGCTCCAATACAAGCACAACGGTCTCCAATATTACCGATGCATTTGGAAAAGGGACTGTATGCCGCACCACAGTGCAGTGTTTTTTCAATTGCTTTGATTCAGGAGATACAAATCTTGAAGAGAGCGCAGTGGACGACCTTCTGCTATCGATGATGGTGGATTGCAGCTCGCTAACAAATCCAATCCAGAAGCACTCTGAGGAAACTGACAACAACCCTCGGCTGTACCCACTGCCGAGCTACATCTCCGCGACCTCGGCTGCCGAAAAGTCTTGACAAGATGGATCCTTCATAGACTGACCGAGGCACATAGCTAAGTGCCAATGAACATATGCCAGTCACTCCTCGCGCAGCCGCATCGAAAGGAATTTCTTAAGGATCTACCGACTGAAATGAGAGCTGGATGTCTACAATAACAGCTCACTCGTGCCGTCTGGCTCCCACGCGACGCAGAACCACCAGTCTAGCCGAAGCCAGATGCGCACCAAAGCAGGCATTTATTTTGTGTTTGATGGGTTGTGAAAGGGCCAATCTACTATGAGCTGCTAGCTGCTAGCAAGACAGTCTATGCTTCCATATACATTAATCAACTTCAGCAATTGGTCGATGCAATGCGAGGAAAAGGCGAAAAAATCAGGTGTTGCCCACACGCATCGACAAATCTGTGAGAAGATATCTGGACACGGCTGGAATTCGGTAGCCCATTCAGCGTATTCGCCGGATTTGTGCATTGGACTACCATCTGATTGGACCGCTGAAGCATCACTTAAAAGGGAACAAATTTAAAAGGTATGATGACCTCCATATGGCAGTCGCCAACTTCTACAAGTCGCAGTCAGCTGACTTCTGGACGAAAGGAATCGGCGACTTGCCGAGCAGATTTTATAATTTTGTAGCGATCTTTGGTGATTATATTGTTGACTCCTAGTTTCTATTTAGAAAACTATGGATGAATAAAAAGATTTCTTTATTTCATGACTTTTCGGCCAGCCTAATGGTACTTGCATTCTTTAACGCGATGACGACCAGAGCAATTTTTGCGCGTCTGTCGAGTGGGACCAAGCCCCTGACGACAGGACATCCCGTAACCCAAACTCACCCTAAGGGTCATTTGGGAGGCTGAACACGAATCCGAGGTTCGTTTCACCGAATACAGCCGAAGGCCTCCCATATCGACAACTAAGGTGGTCGGTTGAAAATCACCGGCTTGGATCAAAGTTTGCCTAGTGTGGCTGCTTAGGGTGCTTAGGGTGTTGATTCTAAGTAAGAAGCCTGTCTTCAGTTCGTTTATCATTGACAACATCCGCACCCTGCATGTGAAAATCACGCATAGCGCGCGCGAGAAAGTGAGATACGACATCGCGGCTCAAAATTAACCAGTAACAATCGATCCATTATGTTTGTATTGTTGAACAGGTATCACCTTTTTTTTTTGCTAAACACCATTATAAAAATCAAAAATTTGATGTGAGTCTACTTTAATTACTACTTTTTATTTCGAGAAAGACGACTTATCAGCAGGGATGTGCGGAAATTTTTATGGAAAAAAGCGAAAGACGAAAGACGCAACGGAAACGCTCAAAAATGGCCAGAAACCGGAATACGAAACGCGGAAACGGAAATGACACATGTTCGCTATTTTTTTAAGTGCATCTGAAACGGCGTCAGAAGCGGCTTCTATTACACTTTTTCTTGCTTAGAACTTTGCGAGCAGCAGAATCTTCCACACACCTATGTTCATCCTCATCATAACATAACACAAGGAAGCAAAAATTCATAATATTGTTATGATAACTTTTTAGCTACGGCTAGAGCAATAAACGAAAACAAATTCAGGGTCTTATCTCATTATTTCTCGCCATTTGAGCGTGCAGTTTTTCCATATCTAGTTTCCGCTACAGGTTTTTCGCTGACTTTCTTGATGCTGGTATTTTTGGACGATAGACCTAACCGACTTAACCACTTGAGGTTACTTACAAACCCGCATTAAAAAAAACTCACTCGTGTAAAGTGTAAAACTAGAGTAGTCACCTAGATCATTTTCCGACCACGAAAGAGATTCCTATGAACATTTTTAGAAACCTGTGGCATCATGGACGGCGTGGTGACTGCACAGATATCTTCATACTCAACATTAGCAGTTACATTGTAATCACCAAAACTAGTACTCAACATTTATTCTGAGATCTAGATAATAACTAGATGACTGACTAGTCATGATGGGTCCACACTTCCACAGGAATATTCAGTCTGTGCCAGACTTGAAACCCTACGCCCAGGGTGACTCTGCTGAACAGTTCCTAGATGGTTCTCGAAGCAATAGTTTTGTGTCAGAATTCAATAAGTTACCATAGTTAGTCAAAACCACAGCTCATGGTAGATAATCGTGATGCTTCATTAAAAAATGAATCGCATAACTCCATATGGATGGATATCACATAGAACGAAATTAAAAATTGAAATTTGCACCTTTGGTCAGGAACACTGATGTAATCTTGGAGCAGACAACTGCCACAAGCTTCGCTGAACCCTTTGTTTTATGGTACTGCGCTATATGCTCACAAAATTTTTGTAGCTACTTGTAACCAATGGATGATGAATTTTATGATCATTCAAATGTTACGTGTATTTTCTTACCACACAGTGCATACACAGCCTTTGTGGCACACTATTTTTGCCCTGCACTCAGCCGTTGCCATTTTTGAGTGCTTTTTTTGGTAGTCTAACCAATTTCAAGAATATTAATACCAGAGTTGTCAAACAGTATTTCTCTCACAATTATACGAAGAAGAACACTTTTTGATTGGTAAGCTGATTGTGTTCAATATAAAACTAGTGTGGAACAGTGCCCATTTTCGTTTCCGCCTTCCGGCCGAAAAACAGGCGGAACACGGAACGGAACGGAAGAGCCCAAAATGGCGGGAAACCGGAATTCGGAACACGGAAACGGAAATTCCTCACATCCCTGCTGATCAGCCTCATCTATCTGTATCTACCGCAGCGCGTCGTTATCGGTGAAACGGGCGTCGGATTCGTGTCCAGCATCCCAAAACCCCCCCTAGGCAAAGTTTTAGCCAAATCGATGAATCTGATCCGACCACCCTAGATGTCGGAATGGGTGGTCTCCGGCCGTACTCGGTAAAACGGGCGTCGGATTCGTGTTCGGCATCCCAAAAAACCCCTAGGCGAAGTTTTAGCCAAGGGGTGCGGGGTGTCGGTGGTTTCGACATAATTTATTAGAGGTGCGTCCCAAATTGGGATGCATGGTCCGACGCGACCGAAAAGGTTCTTCCCAATTTGAGACGCGTTGTCATCAACGTGTTAAGAATGCCCTCCATTTTTCGCAAACCGTAGTGTGTTTTTAAAATTTAAACTTAAAAAAAGCAAAAAAAATCGACGCGGCCCTTTTAAGATGGAACTACAACAAGTGAAACACAATCAATCGGAAGAATTCAGGCTAGTGCGCAATACTCACCATTCATATGTCTAAAGTTTCTATTTTTTAAAGCTTTCATACTTGTCCTTAACCTCCTCAGTACCTTCACTGTGAGCGAAGTTATCACCTTTCAAGCAGTGTATATATTTATTGAGGCACCCTGTATATTGGTGGAAAGTGCCCTGACTCACTTGTAGGTGGGTTTCGCACCTGCTTGCCTCGCTTGATGTTCGACTTTCCTTTCTCTAATATATGGATAAGATCCTGCACACTGGGATAAATTGTATCGTCCGATCCATCAAGTTCGTTTAGGTTTGGCTAACGTTATGGCATTGCCGCAAACAGTTCGTTCAAACCCGTTGTAAAGGTTACAAAATTCAACTTCTAGGCAAATAGACTTCTCAATGGGATTGTAAATGATGTTCCGTCTATATCCTCCAAACTCTCCACCGCTCAAATGGCAGTCAGAAGACCTGCCGGCATAATCCTTACCGCTTGTAATCGCGGATGTGTGTCATCAGGTACAATACCGCCCGCGTCGCGCGGTCAAAAAAAAAACGGGTTGCGATGGAGAAATCCGTCGCAAACCGTCACATGCTCATTACTCCTTTAATTTTGAGTTGTTTCAGAAACTATTGGCACCATTCGATTTGTCTCCTCGAGATCTACAAAAACATGTATAAAACTTTACCAGGCCACCGCGTTTTCGCCGCGGGTGGCCTAAAAAATAACTGCAGCAGGCTTTTGCGATTGGAGCACCTTATTTTCCAGGACGTGCATGTGACGTGCAGTGCTTTCGGAGTATCCAAGCATGGCGTGCGTTGTCAGTGCTCTGTCATGCCTGGAATGTTCCGAGAGTGTGCCGTGTACAATGCATATAAGATCGAACCTATCAATCGAATTGGCGGAAGCATGCCCACTGGGTTTCTTTCTTCGCTTGATGGAAAATGTAAAGCTTTCAAGACTATCTTGCACCGTTTGGAGAACGTTATAAGAAATTTCCAGCCGTCCTAATTAAGAGTTGCTCCAGTCACTCCGATGAGCCTTTGGAGTGCGCCGTACACAATGCATATGGGATCGAACCTATCAATCGAGCGAGCGGAAGGGGTTCAAATGTCGTGCTAAACATCAAAGCTTACCCTCTTTAGGTACTTTAGTGTACACCCTGACTGCAGCTTATACAAATTAAGAGATTTTAAGAAATGAGAAGAGACAGTGCGCCGTGGAAAATGCATATACAAATGCATAAGAGCTTCACATATTCTTATGAGTAACACCTCTTTCGGTCCGTAACCTTCTATACATCACATATTATTAGCATGAGTACATTGCTACGGGAGTTACCATATAATCAGTGTAGCCAGATTGTAATTGCTAAAGTGGTTTTAATAGTTATTTTGTTTGTTTGTCGACTTCGCTGACGTTGTAGTGCACCCTAGAGTGCAATTAAATAAATAAATCTACGATAGAACCGTGTTTGAAATTAGGTTAGATTAGAAATTTCCGCCCGCCAACGTACACTGTGAACAATGCGTATGGAATAGAGCCTATCAATGGAGTGGGGCGACCGCTCGCAAATGCAAGCGCAGGCGAGTTTGTAGCGCAATAACTTTATCAAGTTCAAATCGTTTGGGCTGCAACTCGAAGTCTTTGTAGGCACTACAGGTTCTTGACGTGCTCTAAAGCACAACGGTGTAGACCATGAATGGACTAAATTACAGCGCTGCGAAAATGCAGGTGAGGCTTGTGCGACCCAATTTTTTCCGATTTCGGTCGACCATTGCGCGAAGACACGGCGAGCCAACGGCATGCAAATGCGTAGGCGAACGCAACTCCTAAGGTGCTTTAAGACGATATGCTCGCAACTCTCCAGAGCCTAAACTGCCTTAGCCCCATCCGCCATTTTAGGGCGGGGGACTTGGCGATCGAAGTTTCCTGCCCTGTTACTCGCCCATGTTTGGGTCTTCGACACTCCCAATAACACCATTTTGTTTATCACGAAAAGCGCTATCGAAGAGTGCCACTCTCGACCAATTTCAAAAAAAAATCGATTTTTCGACAATTTCCCATCGAGGACGAGGGCGTCATTGGCCGGACCGGCGCGGACGATGACGTCATCGAAAACCGATGTTTTCGAAATTGGCCAAATTTCCTCGTGCAAACTTCGTCCAAAATCATCCAGGCGGTTATTTGGGGCGCTGATTATGAATTCGACGTCCGTTTTTGAAAATTCCGCCGATTTCAGTAGGTTACTACCCGTTTGAGGGTGGTCGGATCAGGATCACCGGTCACCCTCAGTTATCGGTATGGGCGGTCTCCTGCCGTAATCGCCCGAGTGAACTTCGGCATCCTGTTCGGCACCCCGAATAAGTCCCCGCCCCTATACGAAGTTTGAGCAAAATCGGTGACTCGACCACCTCCAAAGAAGAATATCCAAAACCTACCGAAATCGACGGAATTTTCAAAAACGAACGACGAATTCGTAATCATCGTACAAAATAACCCCTAGATGATTTTGGACGAGAAAATTCGGCCAATTTCGAAAACATCGATTGTCGATAACGTCATCGCTCGCGCAGGCTCGGCCTGGAGCGCCCCCGTCCTCGATGGGAAATTGTCAAAAAATCGATCTTTCTGAAATTGGTCGAGATTGATATCATTCGAAAGTGCTTTTTATGCTAAACAGAACGGTATCACTGCGAATGTCGAACACTCAAACCCTGGGCGAATAATGGCGCAGGAAACTTCACCGCTAAAACTCCGCCGCCCGAAATGGCAGCTGGTGCTAAGGCAGTTTAATCAGCTAGGAAATTGCTAAAATATTCTCTTAAAGAACCTTAAGTGTTCTGCTCGCTGGCGTATTTGTAGGCCGTTAGCTCACCGCGTATTCTTGTATGTGTCGACTGAATTTGGAAGAAATTGTGCCACGCAAGGCTAACCTGCATTTTCGCACCATTGTAACTTTGCACAATCATAAGCTACATTGATGTGTTTCAGAGCAGCGCTAGAGCATTTTGCTGCCTACAAAACCCTCAAGCTGCAACTGGAAAGGTTCAAACATGACAGATTTGTCGTGCTCAGAACACGCCCGCGCGTGCAATTTAGCACAATAACGGTCGACGTTCTCCTCGATCTTACTCACCCATGTTACAGATTTCCCTACTTACAGTACCAATGTTCAATTCAGCATGAAGAGCTCTATCGAATGGTATCAAGCATGGCCGAATTCGAAGACATCGGTTTCCGATGACGTCATCGACCTTCTGCCGCGCTGTTGAGCCTTTGTTCCGAAATTGTCAAAAAACCGATATTCCCAGAATCGCAAGCAATTGATACCATTCGATAGCGCTTTTTATGCTGAACAGAACAGTACCACTGAGCGTGTCGAGCAATCAAGCATGGGCGAGTAAGAGTGCAAGAAACTCTAACCGCTCTCTTCCGCCAGTTTAAACTGGCAGCTGAGGCTAAGGCAGTTTAGAAAGCTGTGGAGTTATAAGCACGTCACGTTAGCTGTGTAGTTATGAGCAGCAGAAGAAATTTACACCACTATACCAACATTCTCACAAATGCCAGTCCTCCCCAAAGTTTACAGTGTTAGACTCATTGGAAGAAAACACAGATAAGAGGGGATATAGATAGGTAGGCCAAAGTGCACCGCATCTAAAAGAAGGGAAGTCTGAAGTAGAAGTAGGTCAGGTAAGTACGAAAGCCGGTGCTCGTTCTCGAGTTTAAGCGAACAGATGGGAGAGACAGTTAAGAAAGAATGCTGTGGGCAAACCTAGCAATTTTAACAAACCCACAACGCAAGATAAAAAATCCCATCTGCTGTGCCAAAGGCCGTTGTGCCGAGTATGTGCTGGTTGGGGGCATAACGAGGCACAATGTTTTCAAAAGCAAAGTCGTTTTGTACAATATGCTCTCGACCTGGACATTTACCTCGAGCGTGTCGGATGAAAAGATTCCCGACAAAAGCCTCCCGCGAGATACACTGGTGAGCGCAGCCCCTCGAGTCTGACTAGGAAGAACAAGATAGTACGGATCTGACAGTAAACATGCTTGGAGTCAGAAAATCGAATATTACGGAATATTGAATTGACGTTGGCGCCCCCGTATCACCGAAACTCAAACGGTGAGGCAGAGCGCTTCGTGCAAACATTCAAAAATGGGTTCTATAAAGGACTGATGTCGGGGAAGACGACAGCTGCCGCAGTGAGAGATATATTATTTGAATATCGAGTAACGACGCACCCAGTCACAGGGAAGTCCCCGCAGACCTATTGGTGGGACGAAATTTAAGGACTACCTTAGATGTGTTGAAAACACCAAAAAATTCCACAGATAGTAGCTATAGACAACAAATGGTTCCGCAATATAATAGAAAGGTGAGAGAAAGGACGTTTGACATGGGTGACCAGGTATATATAAGAGGCTACAAGGACAATTGTGATAAGCGGACCTCTGGAATTGTAACAGACGTGAATGGTTGTAATACGTATCAGGTCCATTATAGCACAGGAATGAGGCTGGTCCATGCTGACCAGATGAAGAACAGAATTGTGTTTTGGGAGGAGGAGAGTCCCCTGAAAGAGAAAGAGACGCAAACGAAAGCAAAACAGGGGACCGAGACGGAAAAAGGGGCAACACCCATAGCGAGGGACGAGATCAGGAGATCATCCAGAAAACGTAAACTCACCGATCGCATGCAAGCCTTTGTGGACGACCAATCTCGTAGAAAACGCGTAAAAGGAGCACTTCCCATCGACCTGGTAGGACTCCATTGGTATTGAAGGCTCAAGGCTACGGTAGGTAGGGATATTTGTTTCAGGAAGATGAGCGACTTCGTCGCTGGGGGGGGGGGGGGGATGTAGAGGGAGCCGCCGATGAAGAGCAATGAAATGAAGAAATGGTGATATGGATAAAGATAAAGAGAGTTGGAGTATAAAAGCTGTGCGATTGATGATAATAAACAGTTCGCACTCTTATGTGTTCGGACAAGTCAGAAGAACCAACTCCACCGAGCAACGAAGGCAGTTTCCACACGAGCAGCTTGGATGGCACACACCCTGAAGTCTCTTCCTTAGCCTGGTTCTGTGCTCGAAGAACATGCGGCCCCTGAATGCCCGATGAGGGCGTGCACTTTTCTGATTGCAGCGTAAATTGTTTGCTCGTGGGATGCTTGAAGCAGGAAAGTTTATTGACGGATTATTTTGTTGGATCGGAGACTTTGCAGCATTCGAACGTTCGAATGCGAATGTTTCGAGCATTCGAATTCGAATATATTCGAAAATTGCGATTTTTCGAGCACTCGAATTCGAATACATTCGAAAACCGAGTTTTTCGAATATTCGAAAACGAGTACTCGACTTCGAATAGAATTATTCGAGGTCGAACGTGCGAATATTCATTCGGGCACAACTATAATATGTAGGTATTAGGTTGTCCCATAAGTCCCCGCCGTTTTTTTCAACGATTCACTACAGATTTCGCCAGCGATCTCTTGCATAGCGCTGCACAGTTTTTGAAAGAGAATGATTTGCTCTATCAGAACATGTATTGCATTTCTTTTTTCATCATGAATTTTGTCAATTTTTAGGTCGTTGAAGTGAAAAGTGAAAAAGTGAAAAAGTAGCCATTTGCGCGCTTAGGTTTGTAATTTTTTGCGCAGTTTTTTATAGCACTTGGAAGGCAATGTTCTGTACTACAAGAATATGTGTTAGTGCTATTTGCTCATTTGTTCTTTATTGATTTTTAGGTCATCAAATTGGGACGTCCGAAGGAGGGTGGTTATATTTGCCGACAGCTCCTGCTCTGGGGTTGGACTTTTTGGGTTGGTGTTATATGTCATTCGAAAGAGAATGTCTTGTTCTATAAGAATTTGTGTCGCGTTTATTGATTTCTATTGAATATCAACAAAATGCCAAAAAGAGAAAAATCGTCTTCACCAACAACTCCTCCTTCTTCAGTTGTTGATATTCGACAGAAATCAGCGTGAGCCAATAAACGCGACACAAATTCTTGCTGAGCAGGACATCTTCTCCCAAACGACATGTAGCACCAAGCAAAAAAGTTCAACCACAGAACCGGAGTTTTGGTAAAAATTCGGACGGAAAGTCGGAATTCCCAATTTAATGGCCTAAAAATCAATAAAGAGCAAATGAGAAAATAGGGCCAACACATATTCTTGTAGCACAGAACATTGTCTTCCAAGTGCTATAAAAAACTGCGCAAAAAATTACAAACCTAAGCGGAGAGAACAAGTGCGCAAATGGCTACTTTTTCAGTTTTTCACTTTTCACTTCAACGACCTAAAAATTGACAAAATTCATCATGAGAAAAGAAATGCAATACGTGTTTTGATAAAGCAAGTCATTCTCTTTCGAAAGCTCTGCAGCGCTATGCAAGAGACCGCAGGCGAAATCTGCAGTGAATCGTTGAAAAAAAACGGCAGGGACTTATGGGACAACCTAATAGAACTGCAGAGATCTCTTTTCCCACTTTGTCAGTCAATAATTGAATGAGAACGATTGGTGTAAAGTTGAATTGGTAGCCTGTTTGTCTCATACATGTATCTAACTTCTCATGTGGGCGACTTTTTGAGTAGGATGTTTCCTATTCAGTACGCCTTCATATGAGCCAAACAGTCGAATGGGCGCAAACATCTAATTGCACATATAGCGGTAGTAGCTGCTTTCCGACTTGATCACATGACGATACATACAGTGCATTTCAAAAGTATGCATCCACCCCGTAATTTGTCCATATATCGTTTCGCATTCATTTTTGCAGGCGCGCTCTAGTTCCACTAGATTCCTCGCAGTCGAAAATAGCTAGGCACTCACTTTCAGAATTTTTTTTCGTCTCGCACGAGAATCAGACTTTTTTGAAAAAATTGGATGTTTCAAAAGTGTGTATCCTCTTACGAGAAACAAACATTTTGTTAAGGTTAGACCACCACTATTTCTTTTAACCTCACACATCCTCATCGGGCTGAAATCAGGAGAGGAGGCCGGCTAGTGATTTGAATTTTATGAAGGCGGAGCCAATCTTTGGTCAACCTGGACACATGGACTGCAGCGTTCTAGTGCTGCTGAACACGTGTTTGGCGTCTTCTGCCTGTCAAGAAAAGTACAAGGCTAGATTCCACTACACATTAACTCTCCAGACTCTCCATGCGACTCTACGGAAGAATGCGTTTCAGGTTTAAGCTGCTGCAGAAGCCGGCCGATGTCAATAATGACCTGCCTCCGAAGCTGCGACGACGGGGGCTTCTCGAAGTTCTTTCCAGTAACATCGGCATCCACCAAGACCATTCAGATTACATTTTCTTCATCTTCACCAACAAGAAATAACTCCTACAACTTATAGACTCTACAACTGTTGCTCATTGACGGCGGTCTCACGTACATACCACTCTTAGTTTCACGTATTATGAGAAAATTTGACACAGTTCGATTCGTTACTTCGAAATCTTCTAGGCATCTGTACATCCTTGCCAGATGATGAGATTGCGTCGTGGGTGATCCAAAGCATGAACAATGCACCATGTAACTCAGTTCCTCAACAGGATCTCAGCAGAACATAGGATGCAATATGAATGGAGCAATGGCAGGAGCAACTACCACCAGCTCTAAGCTTGAGGGTCACACCAGCAAATCCTTCAATTGTCTAAGTATTATAGTGATCTCGTGCACGATGAGTTCCTACGAACGACTCACCCTGCACCTGCACTTCTGTCTTGACATCTAACACCGTCAACAGGGAGTTAGATTTGGCCAAAATTTTACGATCCCCCCCCCCCTTTTTCAAGGTGGAAGTGATACGACCCCTTGTCTCCATCGCTGTTTTATTTCCTACTTGTTTTGATTTTTTCAACTTTTTAGGTGATGTTTGAATCTCTTGATAGGTTGTTCTTTCCAAGTGTGGATTCAACATCGTGGACATTCACGTCCAACTTCGTTCGCAGAAGGAGACATGATATGAACATGGAATCGAATTCTGTAGAGTTTTGAATGCTGGTTATTCCTGTAAATACAGATTTTCTACCGGCAGTTTTCAATTCAGTCACAACGAGTTCAACTTTTATAGGTTCTCTCTGTTATGGACATGAAAAAAATTTTGTAGAAAATTCCAAGTGTTAAGCACTCAGAGGCTTCACCTATGAAGACTTCTTAAAGCGCCCATCGAATAAATCACCGAGTCGCAACCAAACGCCTGACTTCTCATAGGAATATTTCTCCCATTCGAAGGTACGTAGCAACACCAGAAAGGGAAGTTGTGTCCTCCTCAGCACCAATCCTCGATATTATTAAGGAGGGACAGGAAAGGAAGACAGGCGCTTTCAAAATCGTAGCTTTACAATTAATTTCTACTTGATGCAGACGACTTCTAAATATGTGCATTACGCGTCATTTTGCCACATAAACTTTATGAAAAGTTAATTAATAAAAATTATTTTTGATCAACAATTAAAATACAAAATTGCATTTTACGTAGTTCATGTCCTGCCCTACCCACAGTGAAAAAATCATGTTTTCTGAGACGATCTTCTAAACGTATAATCAGTTGTATTGATTTTGCACTGTTCGTGGGGAAAAAATCGAAATCCCCTCCCCGGTCCACAAAGAAGATGCATATTCAGAAGCTACTTCCTAAGGCATGGAATCAACTTTTTCTAGATATTAATGCGTCATTAGCTTTTCAGAGGCTTCAAAAACTGTCCGAATTATGAACGTTGAAATACCCGCAGCTGCGCTCTTTAACTTCGTCGATGGTATGTGAAGGAATGGCTTGCCGCGGAAATAATTTTTTCCATCAAAACGAGTAGACGTCAAAAAAATTAATTGTACTCAATAAAACTTCAAGCACTGATTGTTGTACAGTAAAACAAAACAAGCTTATTTGCAGCCATTTTCGATATGATTAGGGAAGTCGTACACAAAATTGTCGACCTTCGTGGAAACAAAATTTATTACCGCCTATATCGAAGCGGGCGACCTATATCGATGAAACTGTAGTACATAAAATTATAAGCTTTGCTTAATACATACTAAAAAAATTTATGTTACTCTGGAACGACTTTCTATATGACCAGAATTTATTTATTAAGTCGTCTAGATTTTGCGTCATTTGCCCGAAAAACGTCGCAAAAATCGTTTCCCCATTCCCTATCTCCATTTTCTAAGCAAAAGCCAAAGCATGTCTTGTGTTTGCAAAATCCTTGAAGCAAACGTCTAAGCACCTCTCGAAGTTTCCAGTGGTTAACAACGGTTAACGAACAGACTAAATAGAGCATGTCACACAAGCCCAACGGCTCCTTGAGCTGGTGTCGGGGCACAACGACAGAGGTGCTGCTTCATGAACGGACGTCCAGGGTTCAATCCATACTCTCGGACACTCCTTTGCGTTTCTACTTTACTAGCGAGTTCCCATATCCTTTTTAGGATCTTTTTCAACCCCATCTCTTGTCAGCATTATGTTATTCATTGCTAATGTCTTGGATAATTCAATGTAAAATACAGCGATTTCAACTCTCGTAGTATTATGTACTACAAGTGGTAATAACGGTGTGTGTAAGAATTTTTAACATGGTAAGAATGTGAAACAACTACCTACTGCATCCTACCGCACCCCATCGCAGTGTCGAGAGCGCACTTCATACACGTCATCAGCACTCCAGATAACGATCGTAGAGGAAAAGTGGGTGATGTCGGTGATTCTGATCCCACAAGTCTTATTCTCCAATGGCATCCGTGTCCTACCGTAATCATATAACTATCCCACATAGACATCATTTCGGTGATGAACATCCCAAATACTTCTATAATATGTTCTAGAGCAAGTGTGAGCCATTTAGGGAGTACAATAGTGCCGAAGCCTCCCACATATGCAATTTGCCAGAGTTGTTACGGCTGCTGCTATCATTGTGTGATCCCACAGCAGAATGTCTCGGCCGATGTGAAAAATACTGTGACGAAATTGATACGTTTATAAGCTGACCACAATGTAGGAACTACTGTCTCATGCATTCTGTACCTGTGCACCATCGTGTTGTAGATCTTTTTTCAGTATTCCATAAATCGTCGGGTTTTACGCCGTTGAGAGATTAGCAATGAATCACATAATGCCGACAAGGGAGGGAGTGGTGGAAGACCATAGCGCAGCAAACGTCAAAAAGGCATGCAGATGACGTTTATCTGTAGAAGCTCAATGGTAGAATATGAATACAAAGGAGTGCCAGAGTGCAGAACATTTCACAGCGTTAGCGTTCATGAAGCAACACCTCTGCCACTGCGCCACCAGGTCACTCCCCCGGTGTCCTCGCTTCTGCGTGACGTTCTCGAGCCTGCGGACAGTTATTATCCGTTGGAAATCTTTGAGCTTCCTATTCGTTCGGCCCAAGGATCCGGCGAAAGCAATTTAGAGGATGGACATTTTCCATACTATTCGTTCTCGTCGTTTCGGTGTACCGTTTAGACAGTTCTCTAGTGAGGTGGTAACATTCAGGTGGGCACGCGGATGGAGCCGCCAGAACGCCAGAACAGTGTACGGTATAAAGATCTGAAACTAATGAAGATAGCAGACACCCAGCAAAAGATGACGAGCAACGCCTAGGATGGTATGAACACATCTAGAGGTGATGAAAGGACCACCCTATAAAACTAGCCATAGAGTTCGAAACGACTGCAAAGCGACCACGATTCCAAAGGAAAAGATGGAAGAATGCCGTCATGAGAGAAATCTCGCTAATATTGTCACATCAGTTTAACACTCATTAAGTGCTCATGTAATGTGTAGAAAACGAAAATTTCATACGATGATTAGGAACAGCAGAATCAGGAGCAAAAGCATCAGCAGGTGGTGACAATCGAAATAAATGAAATGAGAGCAGATAACGCGAAAGAGTGAGGGATTCGTCACAAATTAACGTTCCCTTCACAATTGGGAAGGCTCAAGTTTTTGTAAAAGTGCGCAAGGATTTCGATATTTACTTTTACTTTTTTCTTTTTTACCTTTTTCTTCCGACCTCACAACGTAAAGCAATAGCCGCCCCAGATGCAAAAATGATGGCCGTGATGATGTTTTACGGTCACTAAGCATTAAATTGCAGCAATATTCTTGAATGGATAGGACAGAACATGCTAAAAATATATTGCTGATCCACGTGCTAGGCCTACGTAAAACGAGCAACTCGAGCAATGCTTAAAAAACTGTATTGAAACTACTCCTGCTACCTGTCCACCACAGTTCTCTTAGCAGGGAAGAAAACACAGGTAACATTCAAGTCGTAAACGCAACGCAAAAATAATAGACTTCAATTCAGACTTATTTTTCTTTTTGGTCACTGATGCTGGTTTTTGTCGTTTCGCTTCATTTTCGTGCAAATGGTGAGTTTTTAACATCTCATATATTTGTTTTATGATTTCGCAATATAATTGGGCTTTCTAAATTTTTTAGAATATTTGAATGGCTTAGATTGCTCACAAATTTCGCCTATTAGAGTACGAATATATTCGACAAAAACGGCTTTTCTGGGTGTTCGAATTCGAGTGCATTCGAAAAACGTGATTTTGTGAAGAATCGAATTCAAACACATTCGGAAAATGCTAGTTTCTGAATAATCGAATTCGAAAATTCGGATTTGAGTGATTCGATCGAATAGGTCATTCAAGAACGACTATAATTCTCAGTAATCTCGAATTTCTGCACAAAGGAAAGACAAACAGATGAAAAAAGGCGAGACGGACTCCGTACTGACCACACCTTTTTCTCACTTCTATCCTTTGATCGTCACTATTTCAAAGGTTTTCCGTTTTTTCCTTCTATCTGCAAAATGTTTGCTCATGAATATAATCGTTTGTCGAATTTTGCAATATTGCAACTTCATAGCTAAGCCTTTATCGGAGCGGACTTTTCGGGTGAAGGGAATGTAACATTGTTTTTACTACGCTATGCAAAAATTAGGTCAGTGACCCATCGACAACATAGTGTTCCAGTGACCACAATATTTATTTATGCGTGCACAGGTGCACACGACATATCGAAAAATATGATTGACGATAATCATGTGCAGAAATGTAGAAAAACGGAAGACAAATACGGAACACAAGGACTCAAAAATGTGCGGAAACAGGAGCATGAAACAAGAAAACGGAACTAATAACTGTTCGCCATTAGTGAAGTAAAACCCAAGAAAAACATATCCTACAATTACAGCGTACAATCTTTTCGTTTTCCCTTATCTAATTCTTAGTTCAGCTTTCCGCTATAGTTTTTATTGCAGCGAGTTTTTGAACAGTGACCTTAACTAATTAGGATTACTTGTAACGCCTTAAGCAAAAACTGGCTAATTTTAGCTGATCCTATTTAGCTAATCTGGGGCAGTCATCTTACTTATCTCATCTGCCAGTTAGGAAAGGAATTTCCTGACTCGAATGGCCACAAAATCACATCGTGACCGAGCAGGCATTTACATACTCAACATTAGCAACCACACAACAATCCCTAAAGTTGGCACGAAGGAAGGCCTACACTTCTCATGGAACATCGAACAGGGATCTATGTCGTACGAAAGAGCTTGAAACGCTCATTACAGACAAACTGCATTCGCTAAGTGTCTAAGTCTCAGTTGGGTTGAGTTCTGGCCGGTCAAATGCTCGCTCTGTCGACTTCGTAGCGCGCGCTTGCAGCAGCCGCGGCGGTGCAGTGGTAGTGTTCTTGCTCCGAGGTGAGGGGGATAGGCGGGAAGCAGAGTTTTGCGGAGTGCCGCCATGCCATGATGAGCCTGGCGGCTTCTGGTGGCGGCGAGACAGACTCAAGCGTGGGGCGCGAGAACAGCAAGGAAGGTCGTACTTTGGGCTGAGGAGGGCTATACTTGGACTTGGCTCCCAAGACGAAATTTCTCGGAAGGATCGTTCTTTCGCGAGCATTGTAAGCAGAGGTCTGTAAATTCTTATTATGCATGATCGATGCACTCAGCGACGTTTGGTTCTGAATGCGTGTTCATCACCAAAATATTTTTACTTCCTCAATGACCTTGGCTTTAAGGCAAGTCGTTTGAACAAGGAAAAGAGATGTTCAACTAAGTGATCTCACCTGAGGAAGCAAAAGAACTTATTCACGAAGTTACGAATGTCATGCAGAATAAATGTTATCACTTTTTGGGCATGGCAACGTATTGCGACACCCTGAGCACCGCTTCTTCTACGGAAAGAGGGCGTTATTTGGATTTGAAATTGCGTCTAACAGAAATTTGAGTAATTACTGCTCTATGATTAGATAAAAAAATTTTCGAAGCAGTTTTCGAAAGAGCTGGAATGGATCGATTGTTGCTCAGTTTTCGATGTGACAGCGCGGCAATTTTTTTTTTGAAGCTGAAAATGGAGTTCACAATAGCACATTTTATATTTCGCACCTATCGAAAAATCAAGCCTTTCCCAAGCGATCTTTCTTGCGATCAGGTGAGGTCGCGCTCAAAAATTTCCTTTTTTTCAAAAAATAAAGATTCTTCTACCTGAAAAAACAATATCTAAAGCTGATATGTAGATTTACAAAAGCCCAATACTTGATTAATACATAACACCAAATGCTGCTCATCTGGAGCGATATTCGATGAGATCAGGAAGGATCTTTCGCTCGTCGACGTGATTGGAAGGTGCTATACTTGTACTTTGTTCAATCTATCGTAACTCGCTCAGTTTTTAGAGTTATGCAAATGCGTGTGGCATTCAAAAAACTAGAAGAAATTCTCTTTCTTATTAGCACAAAGCTTCTTTTCAAAAAAAGATCTTCATGCTCGGCCTGGAGGGTGTGAATTTTGCTCCAAAAAATAGAATAATTTTACAAAAACGGACATAACTCGCTTACTTTTAAGAGTTGTGAAAACGCGGGCGGCATTTTGAAAACTAGATGAAGTGTCCTATCTTTTGAATACAAACGCAAATTTAAAGGGATGTTCTTGCGCGGCGACGAGGGTGCGATTTTTGATCGATTTTTGCCAAAATACTAGTCGAAAATCGCACACCCCCCCCCCCTGGTCATGCGTGAAGATCTCTTTTTTAAGAAGCGGTCTTGTAATGTCTGCTTTTGGAAAGCTACGTCTTAGCTCTCACACCATTTCCTTCAGGTAGAAAATGCTTTATTTTTGAAAACAATAAGGAAATTTTTGAGCATGACCTCATCGTTAGAAAGGACTTGACTTTTTGAATAAGTGCTAAATAGAACCTCTGCTACGTGAGCTCTAATTTCAGCTCCATTGGTCGACTTGTTCAGGAAACATTTTATTTTTGCAAAAATCCAGGATAGGAAAATCACCCCGCCTGATCGGTTGAAAGGTTGCTTAGGAGAGGCCTGATTTTTTTCTGCTACAAATTGAAGGTTAAATTTCGGTAAGATCCATTTTCAGCTTTAGTATTTACATCCCTCAATAAAAAATGTGTCGCGCTGTCACAGCGCAAATTGAGTAACAGTCGTTGTTTTTCAGCTATTTTGAAAGCTGCTTCGAAAAAATAGTATCTAGAGCAGTAAGTACTCAAATTTTTATTAGATGCAAATTCAAATCCAAATGACGTCCTCTTTCCGTAGAAGAAGTGGTGCTCAAGGTGTCGCGATGTCGTAGCTATGCCTAAAAAGTCTTCATTGAATCGATTAATTTTCGTTACAACTTTATTACTTGAAATTTTCTAAAATTGTTCGCAACACAAAAGACAATTTAGGCACAGATCCATCGATTTTCACGAAGGGGAGGATCGTACTAAGACCATTTTGGAGGGAGGGGGGGGGGGTCGTGAATTTTTTGGCAGAAATCGCATGTCTGAGCCTGCGGCGAGATGCCACAAGGGACTACTGTTCGCAATACATTTTAGCGGGTGGTGCGAGGATATGCACAATTTCGATTCTACTAGTTTTTGATGTGGCTTATGTGAAAGTAAGGATAGTGATGAAGTTCAGCGCTAATCAATCCCGGTTTGGGACGCCTTGCGCATTCGACTTTCACGGAGTATCGTGGAGACATTTAAATCTACATATACTTGGCCCGTCATCCTAAAGCCCACGAATCGAGGTTAAGTATCGGCTCTTGCCCAAGCCAGCCAAGCCTGCCTTCCTGCGGCGTCGTAGATTTGTCCGTACATTTTTCTAAAAATGATGACACTGTCCTAATGATCTAGCACTTTAGCTCATTGACTCATTACTACATGCACCACATAAGACTGGGTCGTCCAGTGCTGATTTACTGCTAACTTACTGATAAAAAGGGTGCAACGTGTTGCCGTTCACGCTAATGGAGGCGTTCTCTACGTCGCTCTCATCCCACTCCTAAAAAGGAGCCAAGTGAAATAGAGACTAAAAGAATAGAGGTCAGTGTTGGTCCTTCGCTTTGCAGGATATGCCACGCATACTACTTTTTTGGGGAGTCGTAGAGGCAAATTGAATTGTGTTTTTTCTAAATAATGGCTTGCGGTGGCCAGGCGATGTAGAAGCCAGTGTTTTATCCTTTCCTAACGAATCTGGTATCAATCCATTACTGATCTAAGACTTCGTGCATACTTCCCGATGAGTTTTGCAGAGCAACACGAAAGGAGGTGGGTTCCCCGTGCTCGTCGCGTCGCTCATCGCTCTGCAAGGGAGCACGACGGCCATCCTCTCAGGACCAACGCTAAACACCGGGCGCGGGAAGCCATCGCGCATGCCGACCGCCACTGTTGTAGCGGCTGCGGCCAAGGTTCCTTTGACTATTCGGTCGCACGCGGCGAAAGGGTCATTAAAGCAGCGTGCACTTTGCAGCGGGCAGCGGGCAGTGGAATGTGGGTGGAGCTGGTCTCGCACGCGGCGACACTGTTGAACTGCGCCGCACGCAGCGACAGTGAGGAATGCCCGGGTCTTTCCTCGCTGCCACTGCCGCTGCGGCCGCTGCCGGCAGCACTGCGGCAGCGGAAGTGTGCACACCAGGGATGTGTGGAATTTCCGTTTCCGTGTTCCGAATTCCGGTTTCCGGCCATTTTGTGCTCTTCCGTTCCATTCCGTGTTCCGTCTGTTTTTGCGAGGAAGGCGGGAACGGAAATGGGCACTGTTCCACACTAGTTTTCTACTGAACACAATAAGCGTATCAGTTAAAAAAATTTCTCCTTCATATAATTGTGAGAGAAATACTGTTTGACAACTGTAGTATTAAGGATCTTGAAGTTGGTAAGGCTACCAAAAAAAAACGCTCAGAAATGGCAACGGCTAGGTGCAGGGCAAAATTAATGTACGACAAAGGCTATATATGTATTATATGCACTATATGTTAAGAAAATGCACTCAACATTTGAATGATCATAAAATTCATGATCCACTAGGTACAAATATGTAGCTACAAAAACTTAGAAAGCATAGAGCGCAGTATCATGAAACAAAGGTTGTGGCATGCGGTTTGTGCTCCAAGATTACATCAGTGTTCCTGATCAAAGGTGCAAATTTCAATTTTTAATTTCGTTAGGTGTGATATTCATCCATATAGAGTTATGCATCACATTTTTTAATGAAGCATCACGAACATCTACCGGGAGATGTTATTTTGAGTGACTATGGTGACTTATTGAATTCTGACACAAGACTATCGCTTCGAGAACCATCTAGGAACTGTCCAGCAGAGTCACCTTGGGCGTAGGGTTTCAAGGCGGGCACAGACTGAAATCTGTGGGAGTGTGGACCCACCATGACTAGTCAGCCAACCAGTTATCGTGTTAGATCCCAGAATAAATTCTGAGTTCTGGTGATGATGATTACAATGTAACTGCTAATGTTGCGTATGCAGATATCTGTGCAGTTATCACGCCGTCCGTGATGCCACGGGTTTACAAAAGTGTTAAGAGGGATCTCTTTCCTAGTCATAAAATGATCTACGTGGCTACTCCAGTTTTAGACTTCACTCGAGTCAATTTTTTCTTCAATGCGAGTCTGTAAGTAACCTCAAGTGGTTAAGTCGGTTAAGTCTACCGTTCAAAAAATAGCAGCAACAAAAAAAAACGGCGAAGAACCCGTCGCAGAAGACTGGATATGGAAAGACCGCATGCTGAAATAGTGAGAAATAGTGAGATAAGACCCTGAATTTGTTTTCATTTATTGCTCTAGCCATAGCTAAAAGGTTATCATAACAATATTATGAATTTATGCTTCGTTATGTTATGTTATGATGAGGATGAGCATTAATCTGTGGAAGATTCTACTGCTCGCAAAGTTCTGAATAAGAAAGGGTGCAATAGAAGCCGCTTCTGACGCCGTTTCAGAAAGGATTGTTCGGTGTAAACGGGAAATCCTAACCAGGAATATAATGCCCTAGTCCTAATTCCAGGCTGTGTCCTTCCCTACCCTGCTGGTTCGAAGCGGACGACGCGCCTCAGTGGAGCCGTGCCGCAGGGCAAGGCACTGCGACAGAATGCCGCCTAGAACGGGGAACAAGCTGAACATGCGAGAGCGCGAGGCGACGATTGCAGCGGCAAGCGCAACGTCCACATAGTGTGTGTGTCGCTACAGTCACGGAGCCCGTCTAACTGTTTTAACTGCCTAAACCTCTTTTGCTACCTTTGCTCAGCTGCTTCAGAGTCCTCCGGTGTACTTAATCAGAGGAAATGGATATTTCGAGAGGGAATGGGTCGGCCTAATCGAAGACATAGACAATTGATTCCATTGTGAGAAGATTGAGTGTCCTTTGTGACACGAAGCTCCATTTCTGAAAGACACTTCGCTAGTGGCTGCAAGGCAGTATGCTGCAAGACTCTGAACGGGGCCTTGAGGTTCGGATCATGCGCTGGCCATCCAAGCCTCTCATATCCCATCGGGCTGGTAAATTCGTACCTAACTTCTATCAAGTGGATAGCACAATGACTTGCGAACTACTTGGCCAACTGCCACCAGAACTCATTGAGTAGCCTATCCCTGCATTGCGATTGCTTCTACCATACCCCGTAGAAACGAATGAGTGGCACGTCCCAGACAGGGGTGGATCAGCAAAAACTCTTATCTCTTTATCTATTTACATCCGTCTATAATTTATTTATAAGGGACTTGAGATCTTCGAGGCTAACTGCAAACGTTATCCCGCAAGCAACTTTTTGACCACTCGTGCGCAACAGCTCCTCCTGAGGATGCCGCGACATTGCTGCACCTGTGGCACAACTAAAATCCGACTGTTTAGTAGAATATTTGCTGGTGCGGAGGATGTACTGCTGCTGCGCCATATGATGTGTCGTCGTCATGTGGAGACGCTAGTTACTCCAGGTGCGGTCCTTGGGATATTCAACTACTATGGAGCTTTCATTAACGAAATGGACCAATCTCGCGCATCAATGGACAAACTGCTCAAGAAGGACGTGCTGCCCAAATCATACGACCGTCAGCAAGCCTTCGGTGCGCCAACAGGTTCTGTCGTCAGGCTGGCTTCTCCTCCATTGTGGCCCCTTTGAGGAAATAGTAGTAGGAGGCGATACTTCCGCATATGACATGGAAGCAGGTCATCTCTTCCCATCGCTTCTCGGACAGAACGGAGAAACTGGACTACCACGCTGTTCTCCCGCAGGTACTGGGATGAAGTGCGGACAAGAGTGTTGCGGATTCCCACCGCGATCTCGTCCGTTCGCGGTAGAAAGATCAAAATTTTGATTTTTTACACAAAGTGGATCAAAAACGGATGCCAGATTCGTGATTGGCACCTCCACCTCAATAGGCACTAGCGCACTACTAAGGTCAACTTTTTTCCTCGTACCTTCAGCCGAATTATGAGGAAAAAATTTGACCTTGGTGTTCGCACGCTAGTGGCTTTTGATTTTCGAACAGCAACGTTCAAAGAAGAGAGGGTGTTGTAGATAACTAATTGGATTGTAACTGTGTCGGCCCGCAAAAGCTTGCACTCGGTAAACTGGGAGTACATGTAAGGCGATTCGAGGCCGCCTTAAGTCTCCCGTCCCTTCGGGCAGTCTGGCTGGCTGCCCGGAGTTCTTCGCCCGCACGACAGAGCCCGACTAGCTACCCGTGTGTACTCCAGTCAAAAACAGCAGCCCTAAAGGGCCTCATTCCCCTGACCCCGAAAGAGCCCCCATTTCTGCAGCGATGGGAAGGACGAGTACGGAGAGGCTGCTAAAATCTCAGGGCCTAACCAGGCTGCGCAAATTGAGAAGGACTAGGATGACGATCTGTACTTACAAAGCCCGCACGCTCGCATCGGAAGCATCCGTTGAGGACCTGATGATGCAAGCCAGGAAGATCAAGTACGACGTCATCGGACTGACCGAGACGAGAAGACACCACCTTCTACACACCGCCTGCGACTCCGAAGAAGAACTGTTCCTCGGAACATGCAGGGGAGTAGGTGGCGTTGGTGTCCTCGTCAACTCGCACTTGGCCATGAACATCGATTCGTAGGAGTGTCTGATAACCCGAATCGGACGTCTGCGACTGAAGCGATGTGGCTCCCTGCCAGCTTTGACTGTATTCGTCGCGTATGCCCCAACATCCGACGACGACGACGAAGACGTCGAAGCCTTCTACGTGGAGCTGGAGAAGTTCTCACCTTCTACAAGGTGATCGTCGGCAACTTCAACGCCAAGATCGGACCGCGAAGGTCGCCGGCAGAACTTCACATAGGAACCCACGGTTTGGAGTGGAACGAGCAAGGTGAAAGGCTGTCTGAGTTTATCATGTCGATCAAGACCATTCATGGAAACCCACAGTTCCAGAAGCCTCCCTCCTTACGTTGAACCTGGGAATTCCCCGGTGGCCAGTTCCACAACGAGATCGACCACATCATCTTCAAACCTAAAAGTAATGCCTGACCGACGTTTCCGTTGTCCACAAGTTCTACACGGGATCGGACCACTGCTCCTTCGCGCAAGGTTCCGCTTTTCGCGTCAAGGAGAGAAGGCCGCGAAGTTCAAGAAGAGGAGTCCCAGAACGACCATCAACTGGGACCTCTACACCTTTCTTGCCGGCCTTTGGGAGGATACCGTCATAGACAACATCGAAGAGGAATACGACCACTTCGTGCACCATCTCCGCGATAGTGCTAAGGTAGCCGAGAGCTTGAAGACCACCAAGAGACGTCTGCCTCCGGAAACTCTCGAGGTGATACGCCAGCGTGGAGCAGCACGAGCGTCAGGCAACTACCAACTGACGTCCGAGCTTGCGAGGCTATGCAGAGCGGCGATAAAGGAGGATCTTAAGGAGAGAAGGGCGAAAATGTTGGCTGAAGCTGCAGAGGCAGGTTTGAGCATCCGCAATGCCCGCCGTAACTCCGCCAACTTCAAGACCAAGATGACCGCTCTCCGACGTCCTGACGGAACCGTAACCTCTTCCAGAAGGACTATGGAGAAGGTCATCCACGTCTTTTACTCCGATCACTTCGATAGCCACGTCCACCTGCCCCCATGCCATCTTCCGCAGGATGGATACGTCGCTCCCTCTGTTCTCCCTTCCGAGATCCGACACGCCATCTCGTCGGTGAAGAAACGTACAGCACCCGGTCCCGACAGGATCAGACCCGAACACCTGAAGAACCTCCCGCCAGCGCTCATCAACACCCTGGCGCGGCTCTTCACACGCTACCTGTCGGAGTGCAAGGTTCCATCTCAGTGGAAGACCAGCAAGACCGTCTTGCTGTACAAGAAGGGAGACGTGCACGACATTGGCAACTATCGCCCGATCTGCCTGCTGTCCGTAGTCCCCAAGCTGTTCACAGATCATCCTGAATAGGATGAGCAGAACGCTGGACGAAGGACAGCCATGCGAACAAGCAGGATTTCGGAGAGGATTCAGCATGATCGACCACATACACACCATTACGAAGCTCATCGACCTGAAGAAGGCATTCGACTCCGTCGAGACTGAAGCGGTCATCGACGCCCTGCTCACTCAGTGTGTTCCTACTCAGTACATCAGAGTCCTTCGAGAGCTGTACAGTGGATTCACGACCAAGATCTCTCCATTCTACAACGACGTCGTCATCGACGTAAAGAGAGGGGTTCGGCAGGGGGATACCATATCCCGAAGCTCTTCAGCGCCACCCTCGAAAACGTCATGCGGGAACTGGAATGGGAAGATATGGGAGTGAAGGTCGACGGCGGGCAACTGCACCATCTTCGTTTCGCTGACGACATCGTGCTCATGACATCGAGCATCAGCCAGGCGGAGCGAATGCTGGCCGACTTCGATCGTGTATGTGGGAACGTTGGACTGCAGCTGAATCTTACGAAGACGATGTTCATGAGGAACGGACAAGTTTCTGATGCCCCATTCTCGCTCAACGGAACGAACATCTCCGAATGCTCCAGCTACGTCTATCTGGGTCGCGAAGTCAATATGGCCAACGACCAAGCGCCAGAGCTGAGCAGGAGGAAGCGAGCGGCTTGGGGAGCTTTCAAGAGCGTCGAAGAAGTCGCGAAGAAGACGAGGAACGTCCGACTCCCTGCCCACCTACTCGACTCCGCTGTTCTTCCTGCCCTAACATACGCCTCAGGACCTGGGCTAAACGAAAGCAGGATGAACACGCGATCAGCGTCGCGCAGCGTGGAATTGAGCGGGCGATGCTCGGAGTGACACGACTCACGCAAGTGAGAGAAGGCCTTCGGAGTTCCGAGCTTCGCCGACGTTCGAAGATCAGAGACGCTGTCGCGTGGGCTAAGTTGTCGAAAAATAGGTGGGTCGGCCAAGTAATGCGCTTCGCAGACACCCGCTGGACGAGAGCCGTCACCGACTGGATTCCGCGGGATGTCAAGAGAACACCAGGACGCCCACCAACGCGTTGGTCGGACTTCTTCGTGAAAGCCCTGAACGACCGCTATGACGCCCTTCGTGTCCCTCGAGCGAGGAGGATCCATTTGAGCACTCTGGCACGCGACAGGGACAAATGGAGAAGCTGCTGGCGCCCGCTCGAGCAGGTCAATGATCAACGGGACGACAGGTGATACAGGTGAATTTTGTTCATGAATGAAGTCAAAAACGTTCTAAATAACTGGTAAGAAGAACTGACGGTGTACCAGCCTTCTTCAACAATGATGGAAAATTATTAAAAAAAAATGCGTAAGCGCAATATACTGTTTTCGAACTGATCAGATTTGCTTCACTCTGCCGCCCGTTCGACAAAAAAGCTGAACGTAACAACATCGATATTTCACCTGTTGTGTAGCATATACACGGCCTGACATATTCAATCAGTTTTCACCATGCGTTGCTTCGCACCTCGATCACCACCCTTAATTGACAATGGTGACGGAGGGGCTGAACCCGCTTCTAGACTCCAGGCTTAGCCCCAGTTTAAACTTGCGCCGCTGCGCGGCCCGGCACCATGGTCGGAATGGATATCGACGGGGCGACACGAAAAATCGATATCTATGGCGACCGTGATGCCGCGCCGCGTGGCGGCGTAAGTATAAACTAGGGCTTAAAGCGTGGATGAGGGTGGTGAGGGCTGAAGTACCGACTTCGCCCAACTTTTGAGCACGGCGGTTATTTGGTGTGCTGATCACGAATCTGACATCCGCTTTTGACTCAGCTTAGGAGGAAACGAAAATCCGCGACATTTCTACATTCAGAGCTCGAGAACCTTAGGCCCATAATGTACTTCGCCGACAACAGCGTCGCCGAAGTATAACATAGGCCTTAGATGGGAGGTGTCACCAAGTGTTGGTTCAAAAATATGTTGCACATGAGGGTAAAGGGCCCCATCTACAATAAATCGCGAAATGCAAAAAGCATGGTATCACAGGGAGCCACGCCACCGCGTTGTCACTTTGAGATCAACAACGGTCTACAAGTTTAACGGTCGGGAACTCGCGCAGGAGATCCAATTACCAGATTTGCTCTACATTTTTGTAATCAGTGTTTCAAACTCCTTCACATCGCATAGGTCTCTTTCCGAAGTTCCATGGGAAGCATAGAGCATTCCCTGGTCAGATTCTTTTTTTAATTGAAGACGATGTGTGGATGACTGACTAGTTGAATGATTAGAAAGTGATTGTTGCTCTACGCTTCGCAAGAATATTGAGACTGTACGACTCTTGAAACTTTTCCTGGAAGGGCGATGACATTGGTGGACAATTTCGTGATGCTCCTGGAAGTACTAGCTTTGTTTCTGACGATGAGTTCAATTAGCAGTCTTCGTCAATCGAAATAACACGTCAAGATGGACATTCGACACTGCCTCATTGGAACGTCGATTGCATGGCTTCATCATAATGACGTTCACACCACCGATCAAGAACACCGATACAGCTTGGAGAAGACGAGCGCATGACGCAATCTCCTCTGCACCTTTCGCTACGTAAATCTGCATTACATGCCTATGAAGTCTTTGTTTGTAACCAAAAAAAAACAAGACTTTATGATCATTCAAGCGTTGAGTGCATTTTACCACACAGTGCATACCCATGCTTGGCATATTAATCTTGCCTTCGTGCTTCGTGCCCTATCCATTTCTTGTGGTGAAAGTCTAGCCCATTTCAAGCACGATAATATTTCATTTGGGAAATGGTATTCCTCTCACGGGTGTAAGAAGGATAGCTTTCTTATTGATGGTGGTTAGCGCTCAGTGCGAAGTAGTGCTGGACAGCGACCATTTCCCACTAAATGAGCACCAACATATGTGCTACTACATTCAAACAGTGAGCGAACGTATCAACGGTTATGGCTGATAATGCGACCTTCTGGACTTGCCGATAACGATTTAGAGATGTTCTGAGTAGTTCTTGTAGCCTTCTCGGCAATTGTGCTAGCCATTGAGGAGAGACAAGGATAGGAGGTTGGTTACACCGTCACACATTCACCTTTTGCGATGAGGACACACTTTGTACTTCTACGGAACTTCGTGAGGATACGTAGGACAGTCAGTTGAGGCGAGCAGCAAACTGATAAATCAGAGTTCTATCCCCATAGGCAGGTCAGGTGTAACTCATTTACTCCAGAGGAAAGGGCCTGGCGCAATACGGGTTAAAAGCTGCACCCCTATGACGATGTATTTTTGCTACCTTTTTGCACACTGGTGTTCACTATTTTGGCACAGTCGTAGTGTGAGGGGGTGGACCTCCACTAGGAAGGCGAAATATTCTGCCGTACCGCCCTACCGCACGCTCTATATCGAAAATCTCCAAGCCTACCAGTGTCTGCACCCCCCCCCCCCCAGTACGTATGGCACCGAAGACATCCTTGGCCTGCACGAGAGCTGACAGTGAAGTCGATTTTGGTTCCAGAGGAGGAACGGCGCCCCATATCAACTGCGCCACAAGCCGCCATTCGGGAAGGAGCTTCTCTAAAAATAGACGAAAAAGATTGAAACGGGGCAGCGAATCTCCCCCAAAAGTGCTTGCAATATCACCCCTGTGCCCGCCTAATCGCGATGTTCGGAAAGGGCTGTCCCCCGCCGATGCAGCGTCCTTCTGGAGGCTCCCATCTCCCAGCGGAGGTAAGCGTCCGCTGGGGACGTGTTCCTACCTGTTCGCACATTATTCCGGCTACTTCTCACGTGGCTGCGAGGAATCACTGCGACGAGAGTGCAGAGAAGCACGAACTGGGTCAGAGACGCGGAGATTGGCGCACACGGAAACTCCGCTATCGTACGCACGTTCGGTTACTTCTTTCTCGCCCGACTTCTGCCGGACTTCTGTCGCGTGCTTCTTCGTCCCTGACGCGCCTGAAGACGCTGATGCTGCGGCTGAGCGCATATCTGGGGCCGGTGCTGCGGCCGTCGTGAGGCAGCGCCGTTCGCGCCGTGTGCAAGTGCGAGAGTGCACTACGGCACGGTGAGCTCTTTGAGGCGATTGGCCACCGGCCTGCTCCGCCGGATCCGGCCGGTCTGGCGGTCTGCTCCCGCGGTCGTGCGTGGAGCTGTTCCGCGGTGGCGGCGTGCACTTTCCTATCCGCTGTTGATGCTTCTCATTCACGGCTATTTTCCATCGACCGGTTGTGTCATCAGCTGTTCGCTCGCATTATCGAGTAGTAGCGTATTGTTGCTCTGCCTCAGAATCCGGAGATGCCTCAATTGCAGCATGAACGAAGGTGGCTCGAGCGCCGCCGGCGATGCCCTTCCCTCAGCTGGCGCCGAGGCGACGACGACCGAGACGGAGAACCTCAGTCTTCTGCAGCTACAGGAGGTACGACTCGTCTTTCCGTCTCGTCTGCTTTTCCACTTCTGCTGTTTCTGATTCCGGCACATTTTTCGACACTTCCAACGGTTTCACCTTCCACCGCCTTGCGTGGCCACCTGTGGCGTGTCAGGAGTACGTGTATGTGCCGGCTATTTCCGCCTCACTCGACGCCTCTGTACCCCCGCTTCGTGTCCGTCCGCGTTTTTCATTATCCTCCTTGGCTCGCCTCACTTTTCGCGCTATTTTTAGCCGTTATTTGCTGTGTTGCGGGCTCCGATCGATTCGCATCGCGCTCGCCTCAATACATTGCCGCTCAGGACGTGTTTATTAGAAGGCAGGACCTTGAGCGACTTCAGCTATTATCCTCCGGCGGTTCCAACTCAGACGCAGTTCTTCTGCGAGAAATGTGAAATTTCGTATTCGGACGCAGAAGGGAGTACGGAGTCACTGGGAAAGAGACGCTGCGTGGTGATTTCGGTGGAAGAAGCAACCGAGTAGTGAAATAGTACATTCTTTTGACGGCTTCCAAAAGAGTTATCAAAAGTGTAGAAGCCAACCTATGGAATTGATCTTGTATCCCGTACGGGGTGGGACTGATCCACACAACGTTTCTGGCCAATTTTCAACAACCGTTCCATCGCCGTTCTGTTTCGGCTGCTGATTGTACAAACTTAAGAATTTTTAATGCGTACTGATTAAAGGGGTACACTTCCTAACCTTGGGATCCCTGAGAGCGGAAGAAATACGAATAAGCATACATGAATAATAGTAACGGAAATGTTTTATCATATCGTATTCATCGAAGAAGCGAACCATATGTTGCCATGAGTACGGTTAGCGTTACCCCTCACATCTATCACCCCAAATTTTGTCCCCCGATAAAACGCAATCTGAGCGAGACCATGAAAAGAGCTGGTGAAGTAATTCACCCATTTTGCGGAGCAGCTGCATTTGGAGCGTTTTTAAAGGTTGGCAGTCTTTATTCTGGTTCGTTTTCCACTTGATGAGGTGTTGGAATGTCTAGGCATTGTGTTGAAGTTTCCTAAAAGAAAGAACAGCTGGTTGAAGCGGTAGTCCAGTATGCAAGTAGAAAGATTCAGCTGCCAAAACTAAGGAAAAGTGTTCCTTCTACAAATGAAGAGTAGGGATCTAGTTCATTAGCAGTCTGATTTGTTGGTTGCTATAACGAGGATAAAAGAATGAAGGAGCCGCATTTAGAGCGTATGCTTGTAAAACAACGAATGCTGAATTCCAGCATACAATACTCAATTATTCAAGATTCAACTATTCGCGTCCTAAGCAGCTCGTGAAGGGGGGGGGGGGGGGAAGACGGTCGCCATGTAGTGCAGACTGCACGGCTTTTTATGTTGCAGGAAATGAAGAATTTTATGCAGTACTGGTGTGTTCTTCCGCTGTCGTGAACAGGGTCTCGAAGGTGGACATCGCCGAACACAGGGTGACCCCTTCGAGCCACGTTGCGCCTAATCGCTTATCGGAGCGCACGCCTTCTGTGCTTGTTCTTCTTGTAGTGCAGTGCTTATATGTCTTGTGAAGCGACTTGAAAGCGGTGGCGAGTACTAAGTTTAAGACCTTCTTTGACATGCACATGTGATCGCAGACTAGGACTTAGCTCACGTGAGTAGACGGCATCAAGGATCCGCGCATGCGTAATGAAAGCAATTTCCCTACACTAGCTCCTGTTGCTGCTATTCAAAAGTATGCTCATACTACTAGGTCTCGTATAATTGAGTCCACACTATAATAAAGAATGTTCTGCAGCCGAATTTGGTGCAATCACATTTTTTGCCCTGGTTTGCTATCACTTCTACAAGCGCTGATCAAAAGTAGGCAAGGAGGCAGTTCGGGTCACTTACTGGACGTTATGTGTCCGGCGTCTACTTTTGCGATCTATAGAGAATCTCTACAAAATGTGTCAGGAAAGAGGGAACCACGCCGATCTCAATGGGACGCACGACCGTTTGGTGCAGTCAGCTAGGAGATCCGTGGATCTCACGTAAGACCCTCATTGGTTTTAACATAGCTTTCTTTCGTCACAAGTCAACCTTTCAAGTTCAATTAATCTCATTTCGTGACTGTATAGTTGGTTAGAGATTAGTAGAGATAAACTTTCAATAAATTAGTTGAGTACGCTGTAAAGATGTGTATCGAACGACGATTACATGGGAACGCGACGATAATTCTATAGAAGCGATCAAGTGTCCCTTTTTACTGAAATTGTCTACACGGAAGAAACTACAAATTGTGTTGCACTACTGCATCAACATCTGTCGCTTTGACGTCGTGACCGCTTGAAATTCAGTCGTGCGATTACCGCTTCACACCGTATCCATATCCTAATAATTCAAAGGGTGCGATACTGAACAACTCTAGTATGGTAGTATTGACCACGTACAAGGGAAAAATGACTCACATATTACATGTTAAGAACCTTCGAGCCCATCTAGAATTTTGTCTACGGGTTAATATCATTATAGGATTGCGGCGTTGTATCGCCAGGGTTACAGCGCAAAAGAGTGGCCTCTACATCCAGTCTACTAACGAGCGAATATGTAAAAGGAGCACTGAATCTGTAGGAGTCCACCTCATTCGGTTCGGCGCAATCACGAGGTGATTCTTAAATTTAGAAAGTTTGCTAGCTGCCAAGGGGCTTAGTATAGAGACCAGCTACCCACCAGATCGTGTCCTTTTTACCCAACCTAAGAGTTTGGATTAAGAGGGCGATTCTGTGAACAAGGAAGTAGGGGCTCGAAAAAACTATGTGATGATGTGGTTCCGGGAAGGGAGAGAGCGAAGCGGTAAAGTCATTGGAGACGCGCAAGTTCAAAGCAGGCAGTTTGTCATGGCACGAAATTTATGAAGGAAAGGAAGTCGCTGATGCGTTCTCCTTCGTATCATGTATCAGCAAAGTGCTCGTCTTATCCCGCTTTCGCTTTTAAGTGCGCTATCATAAGCAGCCTGACCGAAGCTAAAACCGTTAAGGCTGCGAAGCTTATCCCGTAAAGACATCACCTTGATCTGTCGTAGCATTTCGACTTAGCGTCGAGTGAAAAAGTGCTTTGCATGGATCATTGTGCTAATGCTGCTTGTGCTATGTGTCGACCTGCCTACCTGGCTGGAGCAGGCATGCTATAATGAACGGCATGGTCGATGCATTTGGTGGGTTTATCGCTAGTGGTATCGAAACTGTTTGTACAGTATTAATGCGAGGGTCACTTATGGTGCTCGTAATTTTAGTAGTGTTGGTTGTAAGGTTTCCAGGTGACAATCGCAGTAGTGTCTTAGTGCATCTTGAAAACAAAGATAGGAAATAGTTGGAAATCGTGGCGCGATTGAGTTTTTCGATTCCATTTAGCGGTGGAAATGGAGGTGATTTAAAGAAATACGACCTTGGGCGAGTTTGGGAAGTTGAGTTAGCTACAGGCTTGACCAAGGGCAGGAACGACGTGACCATCGCAGCGCGGCCAGCTTTCGTTCGCACCGCTTCTGTTTCGTGTGTTTGTATTGGTTGTTTCCGTTTTTCACTTTCAATTAATTTACAGTGCTGTCTTCTTCTACCTTTCTTGTAGGTTTTCGTCTGGCCGTCTTTGTGCTTTTTCAAATTTCCCTTTTCGGTTCTTATCGATTATCATTATTTAAAAACACACATTTTTTTCTACATGATATTTAGGTTTTCGTTTCCAGTTCCTTGCTTTGCGATTTCTCATTTCTTCTTTAGCGTTTCCTGTCGATTACTGTTGGTAACCTTTCAAATTTCCCTTCAAGCAATTTCAGCAAGAGCGAAGGAGCAGCCAATGTATATGATGTAAACTTGGGTTGAAAACATACTGGCTGGCGTCGGTGCTGTATTCTGGCGTAGGGCCACAATTTGTTGTATACTTCTGTTCCACATCTCGGTACACGAGCCACAGTAATCGTTTGCAAAGTTCATTGTCATGGTGGAATAGTTGCGCCGAAAAATATGTAGCCGCCGTATACCTGCGGGAGTGGCTCATGACAATTTCTTTTTAAGGATCTTCAGTTTAAAAATTATACTCTTAGAGGAAGTGCAAGAACCCACGAAAAGTAATATGCAACCGATTTTTCACCCAGATAGGACAGGCATGTCTTTTTCGATGTCATTAGGTGAGCACCATGCTGGTCTCCGAATGGTAAAAGTACCTATCAGTCATGTCCGAAGTTCAAACACAATGCGTTTTTCCATTTCTGAGCAATTGGTTAAGCCAAGGATTATGTTTTGACTATCCATTGCCAGCAGATCACACAGTTAGCTTGATTATAAAGCCGAGCTTTGGATAACCCCAATGGTGAACTGTTTTTTTTTTGACTTTGACCACTCTCAGATATGAATTTATAGTCATCATATGAGACGATGGCGATTGTAGTGGTTGCTGCGCTCCTTCGACACAATCACATTGTTCCTGGCGGACTGTTCAGTTCAGTAAACCGAATTGTAAAAATCAATCACGTTTCGTTTCGCCCGGTGTTCGGTTAGAGCGCGGTCGGTCCTCGAAATTCTTGCGGCTCTACATAGCGGATTTGAGATAAAATGGTATAACTGGAGAGGTTGAACATTTAGAGGTACGTAAAAGTTTAAAGAGCTTCTATACCAAGCTTGTCTAGCTTCTAAAGAACCCGTTCCCTATCAAGAGGTCCTACATTCTTCTTCTTCAGCGTTTGTCCCGCTTCGTGACAGGATCCGTTCTTATCAAGGGGTCCTGCATCATCCTATATTTAAAGGCTTCCAGGTTTGCTAAGCAACCTGCGACTTAGAGATTCTGGAGGCATTTACTATCACAGCTCAGGACTTAGTTCAAACCACAATTCAAATCCACCTAATTCATTTCTGAAACTTTAGGCTGAACATGGGTAAATTAAATTAGTCTTAGTTTCACCAAGAAACTATCACAGTGGTAGGTCTGAACGATAGGAGTGCTGCATAATGGCACAAGTGTTTTTATCTCAGCAATACGAAAATGCATGATGCATGTACAGTCGCCTTCTGTTATAACGCTTACGAATGAGGAGCGAGCCCGGGATTTTTTGGTCACTTCCAATATATCAGTGACTTCCAATATAACACGACCAGGGCTTGGCTTCGGTCCCACACAGAAATTGAAGTGGAACAAGATGACAGCTGAGTTTTGTGATCAGATCTACCATTCTATTGCCTCGCTCATAGTCACAAGGGGTACACTTGCGAAAGTAGTTGATACATATGGAAGTTCTTCAGGTGCTCATAGTGGCAGCATGTATTTCGAGCACAGTGTGAAAGAGTCAAAAGTCATTAGAAGTGGCGGTAAGCTGGAAGATTTCCGTCTTCCGAGGCAATAGAAGCGTTCGGTTTAAACTCAAATTTCTCAGCTTTCTTGCTGATTGCTCCTGGCTCGCCGTGGTATTGTCTACGTCTCACGCGTTTTCATCATACTTAGGGCCTGTTCATACTTCGCGACAAACACGACAAAAGCGACAAGAGCGACTGGAGAGACGGATGTAGTGTGGTGTACGTAAATAATTACGTATTTCACACTACTTTCGTCGCGAACGGAGTATGGAGTACGCAATTATTTACGTACACGACACTACATCCGTCGCCCCAGTCGCTCTTGTCGCTTTTGTCGCTCTTATCGCGAAGTATGAACAGGCCCTGTTCATACTTCGCGACACTGTGCGTACTACTGGGAGCGTCTACGAAGAAAATAGCACAATTAGTTTGTCCAAGTTATTCTATGTATACGATCCGCCGATTTGTCTTTATGGTTACATATTTCATCTCTGTTCTGTACAATTTTTATATAAGTCCGTGTGAAACTATAAGATAAGCCAACTACGGGTAGGACATGAATCACGTTAAAGCGGATTTTCTCCGGTCCCTTCAATGGCGTTATAAAGAAAGGGACCATATCTCTTCCCGAGTCCTGCAATGAGCTTCGAGTTTCGACCGATCAAGCTGTAGTCCCGCCGCGGTCAGGGTTGGTTTCCCCTTTTCGGTAATCGGTGGCCTTAGTGGGTAGGGCGACGGACTCAGGCGAGATATCGAGAGTTTGAATCCGCTCATCACCGTTTTGGTTTGCATGCGTATAAAACTACAGATACTTGGAACCACTCACGTTAGTATCGGATTTTGTTCAAAGCGGCGAACTGGTTGACTGGTTGTAGTCCGCCTTGACAGTGTTGCTGGATGAGGTATTACTACTAAGGATTGTTTTAGTACTCATATGCAGACCTTAATGAATGTTGAGACACGAAGCTTTGAGCTTCTTTCATAACAGAGTGTACGTTGAATTAGTGTAATACTTGCCAAGGAAGAATTAGAATTCAAGATAAGAATGACTACCTGCAGACGGTGACAGTCAAAGAGCTATCGGAAGTTGACCTTGACTGGTCGAGCTCTATGGTTTTTATAATTTTTGGCCGCTTTTTGGTTATGACATGATTTAGCTTCTTATTACGTTGGCGCATTATACAGGAAGCTGTGAAAGTGATTGGAATGTAAGCATCAAATGGAAGCAACGCTTCACTGCTACTTGCTCGCCTTGTGAGCTTAGGTTATTGGTAAGAAGATCGCTCGAAGGAGATACACACAAGGCCGTAGTTCTACTAGGACTCCAGAAATGCTGGAGATAGTAGACGCTAATTGCTGACTGGTAGTGCGCTTGTACGGGTTGACCGCAGATGCTCACGCATTTAGCCTTGTGTATTTCACGAACTTCTTTCGTGAATCTAGGTGCTGCTAGATATCTGTCTTCGAGCGTTGCTTCACACTACAAATTTTCATACTATTTTATAGAATTAATATTATTTGACTAATAAGAGGGCTGTACCTAACTAGGAAGATTTGCCCATGCAGACATTTGGGAAACCGCAAGAGAATTGGTCAAGTAACACTTTATAGTTTACAAAAATGGGAATGAAGCGACAAATTCCGATAATATTGCAAGTGAACGCAATTGTTCGTACTTTTGTGGGCATGTAAGATTCAAACCCTCGGCCTCTTGGCTATCAGAGTTCCACCGTATTCATTAGACCACTCACCACCGCCCAATGGTAAAACCAACCTTTATCTGCGAGGGTTGCTGCACCTCATCCTCTATCGGTTGTAGCTCGGCTCTTTGCAAGATTGGCGTCGAAACACTTGCATTTTCGTGCTTCTGAGGCAGAGTTGCTTCTGCTCATATACATCATTTTCGCCATTCAGGCATACAGCTGGGATAGTTTCTTGGTCAGATTGAACTCCGTCACATCATTTCTCCTATTTTCTAAGCTTCGGCTATTCTTTAGAATACATTTGCTTAAGCCTGTAGCGGCTGGGAGAGGGCCTATATGTTGTTACAGGATGTTTTGTTCCGATCAAACTGGGTCAGGCGGGACTCGACCCCCCCTTATGCTTTGGTCTTCGGCTACTATCCCTATCCCTTTTGATAAGACTATATTAAAAGATCCTTATATTCTCCGTGAAGCCTATAAAATCTACGTTAGATCCATTCTTGAAGATGGAATTGTTCAAGAATGTATTGTTTTTATAGGAATTCTATGATTGAAAGACTTGAATGGGTGCAAAACAGTTTCACTAGGAAACTGTTCAGTAAGACATATGGTCTCAATTACAACTACATCCCATCGAGCTCAGAAAGGAACGAAATCTTTATCGTTGACACACTTGAAATCTGAAGAAAAAGAATTGACATTTTGTTGTTTTGCGAAATTGTCTAGGGAAGAATCGGACTTCTCCTGGGCGATTTTAACAAAATAGTTCGGTCTTCTACTAAAGGTGCAGGTTTCAAGTTAACTATCCGCTGTCCTTAAACGTCTCCTAGGCGCGATAGCTTTGCGCCTCGAGCCCGTTCGGAATTCGCTAAACTAGGTAAATCAAACATATTCCTGCAGAATTCGCTAAGTTTAAGAAAACTGTACTACACTGCCTAGAAATGTTGGCTTCTTGTTTCAATATCACCTTCTACCTTTCATGTTTTGTTTGCCTTCATATTTCTAATTAAAGCGTTAAAATTCCTAATGTTTTGCTGGGTATGTCCCCCAAGGGCGCGCGGAGTGCACTCGGAGGAGGTGACGGCTGTCGCGTGCACGCGATACCGTGTTCTTGGTTCGGATTCCCCGCCCAGGCCAACCAAGCCTTCCATGCCTCCAGGATCGTTGAATTACTGCAGATGTCTGTTAAGGATAGACCACTCGCGTGTTCATCGTATGGCCATCCCAAGTTATTGTATGTATATAGGCCTGTAGTGACTTCGTCACTACTTCATTTCTTCGAACCCTTACCTCAACAGTAATTTGAAGTATTTGAAATGTATTTGAATTCTGACTTTCCGCTCCTTTTCTGTCTGGGTCTCTTATATCTTACCTCTTTCCCATGACAAGCGTGGGAATCCTCATCCGAAGTGCATCTCTCGTTTCTTGTGCCACTCCTGCTTCACCATTATCTATGCCAACTTTCTCACGAGCACCACATCCCAAAGGAGTATAAATAGCCGGCTGAAGTTAGTATAGTCACTTATTCAAAACGGACTGAACTGCTCCTGTTTTCTGCTGCCAATAGATCTGTCAAGTGCCCGTGACACAAGAGTGGACACACACCGAACTACTATAAGGCCAAACACATTTAGATCACCTCCACATTGTCCCACATCTTGGTTGATTTTTGTAGTTTAGTCATTAATAGTCGTTGTCCGCTTCTCATTTGGATTTTTTTAGAGCACGGCGCGGCGCGTACTCATAAGGTACCAAATGAAGTGTGAACACGATCACCACCTATATAAAAAAGAGTTTGTCCCTGGAGTGATCTAACCTAAGCGAGGTATGCCGCATCATCCACAGCGAGAGCGGTCGAGTGATCTAACCGAAGTGGGGTACGCCGCATCATCCACAGCGGGGCGGTCGAGTGATCTAACCTAAGTGAGGTACGCCGCATCATCCACAGTGAGACCGGTTGACTGATCTAACCGAAGTGAGGTACGCCGCATCATCTACAGCGGGGTGGTCGAGTGATCTAACCTGAGGTACGCCGCATCATCCACAGTGAGAGCGGTCGAGTGATCTAACCTAAGTGAGATACGCCGCATCATCCTCAGCGGGGTGGTCGAGTGATCTAAACTGAATGAGGTACGCCCCATCATCTACTGCGCGGGCAAAATTTGCTATTGAACGTGGGATGTTGCTGCAGCAAGGGAAACGCAGCCCTTTACTGCTTAACACAACAGCACCTACGCGCGTTTTTGAGCGTCCAGATTCAGAAGCCGACTTCGTGCCATTAGCATGAGAAGACTACTGAAGGGGTAAGGGTAGAAGGGGGACTTTGAGGGTGGAGAACCGACGGCGATAAGGAGGCAGCGGCCAGGAGGAGCATCTGATGGTCGATGGGGAGAGCAATGAAGCAGGCCAGGAGGTGGCACCAGGAAAAGTTTAGGCAATGTGTAGGGATCATTAGGGAGTTACAAATCAGGGGAAGGCGGACAGTAAGGAGGATCAGCAAGGGGATCCATTAACATTAACAGAGACCGAATTTAAAGGATGTGACACCTATGTCACACAATGGGCGTTCGCTCGCCGTCGTCGTGTCATGAGCGTGAGAGTCCTGCTTAATTGGGGTAGAGTAGTAGGGATCCCGAGGGGCGGGAGGAGGATCCCGAGGGGGGAGGAATCTACCTGGAAGAAGGGTCTGGAGGCAGGACCAGGACGGGGAACAACAAGAAGGGAGCCGTAAGGGAATTCATACGGAGAAGAATGAATTTGCCACAAGCATAGCTTCTTCATGCTCGACACAACGGCGACTGCGCGCGCTTCTGAGCTTCTTGATCCAGAAAACGGACCCCCTACGTCGCGCAGCAAGCACCCTGATTCTGAGTACGTGTCAGCGACCGTGCCGTGAGCATGGGAGGACCACTAAGGGGATAGTGGAGAAGGGCGGTAAGGGGACCTCTATGGTGGACAAGGGGAATGACCAGGAAGGAAAGGAACAACCTGGAGGAGAGGCCAGGACGGGGAAACCAGCAAGAAGAGACCAGTAGGGGGTCAATAGTGGAAACAAACAAGTGGACCAGGAGTGGGGGGACTAAAGAGAGGGAAGGAAGACCAGTAAAGGCGAACCAGCAATTAGATCCAGTAAGAAGAAACGAGTAAGGGAGAACCTGACTTCGGAAGACATGTCAACGATATCTGGAAACTCTAGCTGTTGAGCATGAGAACGGTTGCGAAGGAGCAACACGAGGGACAGAAGTACTGCGCAGCACAAACCAATGACATTACTGGCCGGTCAGGAAAGAATGTCTATGATGAAGGTACCGATAAAGTACGCACCTATTCCGAGATGCTAGCGAATTTTATGTTTTACAAAAACTAGTTTCCATGGTCAGTGATGCTACAAAGTCGTACGAAGCGTGCTAGTGCGAGACACGCCGTTAGGCGTGTCGGAGCACTTGTATTGCGCTATTTGTGAAAGAATGCCTTTTTTCGGCCACTTCTGTCATACCCGTTTAGTGTCGAAAGTCACTTCTCTGCTCCTTCTTTTGACAATTGTGTTTTTTCGCCTATTCGTTGTAACATGTACTGCTTTTTGACTTACTGTACTGCTTGTGACAACTAGTTTTGCTTGCGCTATTTGAAACATCTACGTCAGCTATGTCACGTATCCTACTGCCGATTAGCCACTAACAGGTCTGAAATCAGAAGCGTTTTCATCTGTTCATTCAGGCATGAAAATTGCATGCAATGTTCTGAAGGTGTCCTGCGCATGCATTCTAATCCTCTATGTTTCTTCTGCTCTGAATGTTTTCCTTTATTGATCAAGAGCTTATTCATAAACCTTATGCTAAAACATATTAGCGTCTCCATATCTGACACTTCTATCTTTTAATTGTGTTATTGTTATAGATAAAGAATAGTTTTATAGTGCCACTGGTACTTATAGTTAGCATTAGCATATTAGTGACAAATACAACAAGGAGCTATGTAATGCTCATATTTCCGTTAAGGAGCGCCGGTGTTAAGCAAGACTATATCTGCTCTAGTTGATTCACATTCATGGTGTGAAATCTCATCATCATTTGCTCTACGTGAAAGGACATATTCCCTTTTCTCGGTTCTGTGCCAGCCAGTTTTGTTCGTGATCTCTTCAGTTGCTAATTGCTGTCAGTGGAGCAGTTTTCCTATTCGTGTACTTCTTGATTAAACAAGAGTCCCAGCATTAAAACTTCAGTGGTTTTTATGCAACTATCGGCACTATACAGATACTCATTCAAACTGCTTCCGTGAAGTTTGCTAGAAGTACAATACGTGACATATCCTAAAAGGGATTGAATAACACTAACCTTATCCTTGACCTCTTGTGTTACGGAGGGAAGCAAGCATCCGAAGAGGAGGGAGCACCATATCATTTGTCAACATACACACCATGATAAGATCAAATTTTCTTCCACGACATGCACGTAGGCAAAAGGTCTTATTCTTCTGCGATTCTGGAGATGCGTGTGCTCGATTCATTTTATGGCGGTGCCTGCCCCACTAGGACGGATTCAGGGCTGGTACCAATTCATCGACAACAGGGAATGGGAGAGTTCGTTAGTCTAGACCAGCCCCAAACCAACAACCTCGATTCGGGATGCACACCAGGGGTGCACACTGAATTCTGTCCGTTAAATTTTTTAACGAAATTTTTAAACGGAAAATTTTCGTTAAATTTCCGGTAAATCGTTAAATTTCGTTAAAAATACAATTAGATGCAAACCATTGTTTCAAGAGGAAAAAATCAAGTAAAACCTCATAGGCTTCAATTTCAAGAGGTTAGCAGCTAAAGTTCAACACATGGAGTGTAGCACTGCAATGAAAATGAACAATTCAACATCAACAACATCAACAAGATGATCACCGGCAAGGCATCTTATTATAAAAGGTGCGATTAGACAGAACCCGGAATTCCCTGCTTCCCTAGCTCTTTGCGAAACCGCTTTGTGTGACTGTTCTACGAGCATATACAATCTCGATAGGAGCAATAGCAAATGAAGCACAGAAGTTATAATAAAAATGCAATTAAAAGCCTATCATTGGAATGTTAACACTTTTCGAACGCACGATTTTCGAGGGCCTTGTGCGCGGGACCAATCCATTTTTGCAACGTCGGAACCGTGGCGCGGTATCATGTCGCACGGTCCCACAATGCAGAAATGTGTGACACGTCTTCAACGTGTTAACGTTCAGGAAAAACAGCATTCCTAATTTTTGTTATTAGCGTTTTTCTAAAATCGTTTAAAATACGTCTAGCGGCTGAAAACATTCTCTCCGTCTCCACTGTTTCAGGTGGCGAGCAAACATATTCTGAGATAAGCAACGCCACGCCACGTGAGGATAGGCATATCCTACGAGGAGGTTAGACCAGTATCCTTGTGGATTCGTAGAGGTGCTTGGAGGATCGGCGAAGAAATTTCTAGCTCTAAAATGCGTTAAAGGATGAAGATAAAGAACGGCATTACTCAATCTCTTTTGGGATGCGCCAAGCATTCTACTTCTACGGGGTATCGTGGAGGCGATCCGAATGAGCATTTGGCCAAATAATGACTTGTGGTGGCCAGCCGATGAAGAAGTCAGCGCTTTATCCTTCCTAGACAAGTCTGATACCAATTCCCCGACCCAGGAGGGATGGAAGGCTTAGTTGGCCTAATTTTCAACAATGTAGCAGGCGAACCAGAAGCCTGGTATCGGGCGCACGCGACAGCCGACACCTCCTCCGACTGCGCTCCACGCGCCCGTAGGGCCTCATACGCCATATTAATGAACAGGGAAACTGAAGCTTTTCGTTTTTTCAAGGCTATGAGAACAGCAATTCACGATGTGTAGTTGATTGCTAGAGTTGTTCCTGTTGCTTATAGTTTTAAATAACTATTCGCAAGGACTTCTTTGTTTAGCCACAAGTAAAGCAATGTGAGCCTTTTTAGGCGCTAATCACCTTATTAGGGATGTGCTTTCTAGTTTCTACCCTTACTGAAGCAGCCTGTGTGCGTGTTTGGTCAACGCAAACTTGCGAGGGAAAGTCAACCTTCTATCCTTCTCAGTTAACTCTGGCACAAATCACTGATACCAATGGGGTGGAGTGGCTATTTGACCTGGATGGGACTCGAACCTTGAACCTCGATTCTGGTAAAACCGACACTTCCTCGGACTGCACCACCACGCATCCGGTGGATAGAGGTCATTCAAAATTGGATTAGCCGCAATACCACACTTTCAATAAATGGTGGCAGATAATTGTGTGTAATTCGTGATTTCACGTTGGCACAAGCCTTTGGCTATCTTCGCCATAGGACTGCATTTTGAAAGAAATCCACTTTTTGGATGCCGTTTAGGTAGCGCTTACCGCTCAGTTTTTTATTTCCCTCTTAAGCATTCAGAATCGCAAGTGAGGCTAGTCTGTGCTTTAAAAATCGTTGTTCTCATTGGTTGAAAAGTTCCAGCGAAACGGTTTCCAAAGGAGTTCACGCCATAAATCAATCAAACAATAGTTTTTTCAGAAACAGTCTTGATTGGGAGGATGAGGCCTGCATCATTAGTGAAGAGAAAGGGTAAATTCTACTGAGAAAAACGTCCGTTAAAAATTCCGTTAAATTTCTAAAAATTTCCGTTAAGTCGTTAAGCCAGATTTTAACGAAAAATGCCGTTAATTCGTTAAATTCGTTAAATCGTTAACCGTTAAATGTGCACCCCTGATGCACACGACAGCCGGCACCTGAGCGAATGCGCTACTTTGCGCTTGATTTCACGTCACTAACCAAAATATAAGCTCTTCGCGTAAGAAACCGTAAAAGTTTAAGGGAGGGAAAGCAGAACTGTTAAAATTTCAGAGCAGCGCAATGCCTAGACAAAATGGGCGCTATTGTACTTTCACAACTCCAAGGGTCGAGGAGAGGTCGAAAAAAATTTCGTATGAGATCCGTTTTCAAAATTACGGCCGATTACGGTAGGTTGCGGTACCGTTATGGTTACGGTTACGGTACGGTACCTCAGAGTTTCCCGAGATGCGCTTCCCAATCGTCTCCTTTTAGCTGTTAGGTTTTTGGCGTTGCCGGAGAACTGGTCCGCTTGGCATAGTGCCGAGGCGCGCGGTTTTTCGTCGTGTCGTCTCGTGCACTCCACGCCTCCCTGTTCGCCACACCCTGGAGTCCCTTCCCTAGCCCAATCTGGAGACTCACTCTGCTCATCTGACTCTCGCCGCTCGCGTGTGACGGAATTTTTCGGGGACCAGTTCACATGTAATCGGGCGGGAAGTGGACGGCGGGCAGCACGGTGTACCGAACGACTGCCCCCCCCCCCTTTCGTGTGCACCCCTATCACACATCCTTGACTGTGATACTACGACACGCTCTAACAAGAGGTACTGTACCTCAGAGGCTAATGAAAAACCCAATTTTCCAGGGCAAAATATGATCATAAACTCGGCGGGAAGTGGACGGCGGGCAGCACGGTGTACCGAACGACTGCCCCCCCCCCCTTTCGTGTGCACCCCTATCACACATCCTTGACTGTGATACTACGACACGCTCTAACAAGAGGTACTGTACCTCAGAGGCTAATGAAAAACCCAATTTTCCAGGGCAAAATATGATCATAAACTCAGCCTGAAAGCGACGATTCGACGTTCGAATTGGAACGCTAATACTGAGTGTGCAGAACCAGGTCTGTAGTCCCATCCCTGTTTGGTCACTTCATATATCTGGTCAGCTTCCTTTGTTCATTGTGAACACTACGCCCCTCCTGTGTTTAACAAATGACGTGATGCTCAGTGAGTGGCAGTCATCAGTCAAGGTAGTTTTTTCCCGAATTCCAACCACCTCCCACATTAGCCACTATGCTTCTTACACCTAGTGTTGTGATGGGTGAGCTGTGGAACAACATATAAATCAAAGCATGCTGTTCTCTGGTGTGTCCAAGTAATGTGACGATCCTCGTCAGTTCTTTGAAAACATGTGGTCTAAGAGGATTAGAGTTTAAGAGGTTTTAAGAATTGTTTCCACTATTTGTCCTTTGAAACGCTTCGACTGTGAGACTCCTGAAGTCTCTTCTGGTTTTTGGTATGTTTGTGTTCCTTACGGAGGTTGGGTTGTGATGACAATGTTCGATTTAGGAAACTAAACCCTATTGAGAATTATGGACTCCACACCGCAAAGATATCGTTCATTATTATGTGGATCGTTCATTAAGAATTTTTGGCTACTGTTTTTTTTTGTGTCGTTTTACAACATTAGTAAATTATATCGCAAACGCAGGATTGCAGTTTTCACTCTTCCTGCCATTACTTTAAAAAGCGGGTAAAATATCCCGAACTTACAAGCGCTACTTTATTGAGGCATCTCGATTTCTTGGTCGTGTTTGCCAACTGCTATAAACGATTGTACACGAATGGAACTGGTTTCTCTTAGCAGGCCCTTCTACAACGTACATTCTGTCCCTGGGCGGTCCACTCTGTATTCTGCATGTTTGTCTATGTTTTTTCCTTCGTTTTCTTTTGTATGTCATGATTTTTGCAGGTGTTCAAGCAGAAGCAGTTGGACCTGATGGCTCACTTTGAAAGGGCTCAGCAAGCGCTAAATGTGCAGCATCTGCAGCAGTACTACCAAGCCCTACAACAGCAGGCGCAGCAGCAGCAGGTCCAACACCAAAGCCAAGCAACTGTCAATTGTGTCGAAGGAGGTCCGGAGCGCATGGACGAGGGGTTGTGCGATGCGGCTGGTCAGTGAACATCAACATATTGATATTTTTTCCGTGAGAAATTTTGTGAAGTCATTCAGGTCTAGATGCAGAGATCTCTTGAGTGGGCGCTTTTTTAAATGAATTTGCAGAAGACGGTTTTAGTTTGGAAGTTTTTTGCAAAAAGGTCTCCATGAACTTGCGATGTTCGCCTGATCTGATAGGAAGTGTTCTCAAAAATGTAAAGTTGCATAATCAATTATGCTTTTGTAGGCGTGTATTCAGAGTGTTAGTTTGTCACATTCTGGTACCATTTGTGGAACGCAAATACTCTGTTCTCATTACTCAACCTCAAAAAGTGTACCAGTGAGATGGGATCGTCCCGTGCTGTTAAATTTTCTCAAGAGTCACTAGAGCATCTATTTTTTTTCTATGACTGTTGATGCTCCTTATTGTTACAGTCTGTAAGCCCATTGCAAAAAAATCGCACAAAATTGCTTGAAAGAAAATCGGGTTGAATTGACGCAACTAGAGGAATGTTTTTTTTTAATTGCATCACGTCACCCTGTTTTCGTGGCCGTATGTCTGAACATGTGATTTTTCGTCGCACACGGTTGTCTCTGCCGCATGTACTCTGGATCGCAGTGCAATCCTAGTTAGTCGTGACAGCTTTTAAACGATCTTCGACATGGCGAAACACAATAAATGTGCAATAACATATAGAAATAAGTAACCTACACCTACCTGGTGGCCCAGATGGACTCAGTTTCGAGCTCCTAGTTGGAAGGGGAAACCTAAAAAGGACCGTTCTCGGTGCAAATCTTGCGACGGAGGACCCTGCTAGATTTGCACAGAGAACGGATCATCTTCTAGCAGCTAAAACAGATAGCACCAGCAAAATAAGAGATAAAAATAGGCCAATACACCATCAATCAAGTAATGTTTTAGACACAGTTTTTGACAATGTACTTCACGTATTAAAACAGCTTGTTTATACTCTGCGACGGAAGCCACGGCAGAGACATGGCAAAGCAAACGCATCGATCTTTCCCAGGCGATATGTCGCTATTAATCGATACATATGCTTTGCTCTGTCGCTCCCGTCGCAGGGTATGGTCAGGGCCTAATCATTTGCACACATCCCGACCTAGCTCACAAATGCTATATATCTTCACGCTTTCTGTGTTATTTGTTTTGAATTCGTTAGTACATTTGTTTTCTATGGAACGAGCTCAATATATTTCAATACTGAACACATTCAGTCCTTATGAAATTGTTTAAGAGTGGTTACCATCAAATAAGATTGCACCCGAACCGCTATTGACGTAGCACTGCTATGTGGGTTGTGGTGTAAAAGCTTTTGGAAATGAAGTTACTTGTCATGAGGGCACCCTATTTCCTTCACAATGGAGGTACTGCTCTTTTTCCTCGTCAGGTCGTGCAATCCCCCTCGAACCAAGCATTTTCTCTGATTAAGTGCTCCGGGGACGCTCAAATAGCTGAGCAGAAGCAGCAGAAAATTATGCACTTACAAGAGCGTTAGACCTCGTGACTGTAGCAACACACACTATGTAGGCGTCGCGCTTGCTGCAGTCGTGGCGTCCGCCGCGTGCTTTCGTGTGTTCTGCTTGTTCTCCTATTGTCGTAGTGCGTTAGAACTAGCAGATTAAACGTGTAGCTATGGCTTCTGGAAACACATTGTTATATAATCAAGTTGGTCTTTCAACCCAGGTTGTACTCGAATTTATTGACGTGGTGAAGGTCTGGCTAGGACAGCATTCAGATTACATGGAATTTCTGCTTGCGATAGACGGTTTCTTCTACTTTTTTGCATATACTATATTAAAGCGTGCTCATAGTTCTGTACTTTCGCAGAGACAACTGACATCCTATGCTCTGTGAAGGTTTCATTCACATTGCTTAATTTTCTGCTTCTAAGTTCCAGTTATCGCCCGTACTATGCTAGGGAAGTTTTTAGACATATATATCAAGAAATATTCGATAAATGCCCCGTCATGATATTCTTCTGTTGTTATAATATCATTGGTGTTCAAGTGTCTGCTTTTAAGCGTCTTTTCTCGCGAATATACTACCCTTTTTGATAGAGTTGCAGCTCTCAAAAGAACCACTCTAACGTGAGAGTCGGGTCCCTTCCCTCCACGAGCGTTATTTCCTCATTCTCTAGCTTCATACAATACACGTAGGGCCATTGCCTACCACTCCCGTTAACGTATGTAGACCCATCATTCACAGTCTCGTTTCACCCACATGCAGTGATATTCACTTTTCTGAGCAGTTCATTCTATACTAGTATTCCTACCTTGAGAGCTTTGTAGTAATAGATCATTATCACCACTTCAAAGTCAGAAATTTTAACCGTATTCTACTTTAGATATCAATTTGCTTCAGAAATTTTGAAGGGCCTGAACACTTCCTTATTAATAGCGGATGAGCGGAAAAATAATGCTCTTCGTTGAGGTCGGTTGTTAAAAGGTATCAGAATGGATGAATTTCAGCTGATGGTGGCTTTCAAGTGCCTAAACACAGGTGACCTGGGCGCAAAGGACTAAAAGGCTACTTGGTTATGCTTCTTTCTTAACCGATTAGAGAGTGGAAATATTACACAATTAGGCCCATAATTAACTGAGGAGAGACGATATTATAATTGGAAGCATATTGTGGACGGAGTAGTGGTTCTTTTCAGGAGCGCCTCTCGTGCTGACTTCTTCCGTAGGGAGTTTGTTGGGATCCAGTCAGTCCCCAACGACATCTCGCGACACCTCAGCTCCGCAACGCATTCGAAGGTGACTTGAGCTTGTTTCAGTCAGCGAACCACCCTGTTGCCACTTCGAGGAAACTTTTTCGCTTCTTCCTAATCTTACGAGGTTTTCAGCGATCATCGCAATGCATCAACGAATTCGCCCTCACAAACGATTTCCCAGCATACGAAGGATCGCTTGAAAAGCATGATTGCCCAACGAAATCGAGAAGGAAGTCAGACGAACATCGCCGGTACTCCTCCACAACAACACGCGCCAATGAGTCCGCAGGTATGCGATTGTATTAGGTGCAGTTTGTTTCAAAATTTAATTTTTAAAATTATCTATTTCAAACTATCTATTTATCTGCAGTGATGTTCACCAAATTGAATAGCATGTAATTTCACGTCGTGGTCGTTACCATTGAAGTGCGTCTATAATCACTTGCCCACATTTGTTCCGTGTCACGCAAGAAGGCTTCTACATACTCGGCTAAGTGCTAGCTAGACACGTGTAGACACGGTTGGGATATCCATGCTATAGAAACTGGTCACATGGGCAAAGGTTACAAAAATCATTCCTCAGTATCCGTATGACCGATTTCCACACTTTGTATTCTCGCCCGAAGTGAGATTTTCACGTCATATGCATCTTGCATTTACATACTTCGTTTTCCATTACTTTTTCAGGTGAATGTGTCGTCGCCACATTTCGAACCGTACCGAGTACCTGCGTCATTGCACAGTGCCCAAGCAGTGAGCTGTAAGCCCACTGGAGAGTATCAGCTGCGGAAGGTGAACAGTGAGCCTAATCTGAAGATGAGAATTCGAGCGAAACTTCTCAGCAAAGGCTCGAGTCCTGTCCAGAATCAGAGCAGCTTCAGTTTCACACACCCGCAATTAAAACGGTATGTGTGATTGATTGACTTCTAACTGTAGTGTTTATGAGGATAAAAGGTGCCAACCCTTAACCAGGCGAGATAGCGTTTGTCCTAAAGGGTGTGTGTTCATAAACATTTTGTGCAATTCTTTCACTTGGTAACTTGGAGCTGCGCTGGGTTTTTAGAGCTCGTTGTGTCATTGCTTGCCCAAGACTTGTGACTTTTTTCGACAACATTTTCGAAGTTCCTCAGCCTGTTTGCCTTTCTAGATATCCCCCCTGGTTGCTCAGCATCACCGTGTTCATCCAGGAGTTCAAGGAGCTTGCTCTGACAATACTGCTTAAATATGTCACTGATCTCAAAATGCATCCTCTTCGAACTGTCCATTATATCGAATGTCGGCAGTTGCAGCCGCTTCTCGTTGCATTCATTGCTCGCTCATGTTATTCCTTTTTGTATTTGCTCACCAGCACCTTTAATTAGAAGAACTTGTGTACTGATATCAATCCAGTGCAGCGCTTCGCCAGTGTAGTGTTTATGCAGCGGTTTCCAGTGTTCTTGTGGTTTCTGGATCCGTAGAGCATTTCGAGCTTCTGGAGGTAGTGTTAGGGCTTTGACAAACTTAACAGACGTCCTCACCTTTGTGAAAATGAATAGGTCATCGTCGTTATCATCGTTTCATTCACGAAGGTTTCTTGTGCACAACTGGCGGTCTTGGGCCAATAAGATTGTCTGGAACTATATGGTTGTAGGTGAGTGAGTCAAGAGCGTTGTTTTCCTCTGTAACGTCTTCTTCTTCTTTTACTTGAAAGTCGTACCTTTTTACTTTAAAATGGACTTTTTTGTTGATTTTAATTAAGCATTTCAAGTCAAAGTGGTCAGTAGTCTCTACCTTCTTCTTTCTTAAAACGGCGGCGTTACTAGCTGTTGTTAATCAATGTGCATTGTATATACAGGGTGGCTGAAAAGTTCTGACAATTTTTCAAAGTAGTTCAGCAGTACTGAAAAACTACGTAAACGAAACAGATTTACAAACAAAAATAACAGCAACTTCATTAGATCAATAACAACAGAATGCAACAGAAAAATTCACAACGAGTGCTCAAAATTGCCTCATTTGGGTCCAGTACATTTTCGCAGTCGCTTTGGTAATTCACTGACGATGTATCACACACTGATTCGCTGTAATCGCGTCCCAGGATTGCATCAACGCCGCTTTCAGCTGCTCCACAGTGGCGTATCTTGTAGTAGAGATCTTCTGCTCCAAACCACACCGAGAAACCATCGGATTGAGATCAGGCGAGTTGGATGGCCAGATGCCCTTGCTCCAAAAGCCTGGGAGAGCTCCTTGCAAACGGCAATCGTGGATTTGGCGGAGTGCGCAGTTGCCCAGTTCTGCTAAAAAAAAATCCAGTTTTGCCAAAAAGGCACGTCGCCCACGGCTCCAGTACGAGGACATATTGCTGGTAGCTGGCGGTGATGATTTTGACGTTTTGCTCCAAAAAAAAAACCAGTGCCGTCGTTCCGGCAGCGCGTATCCCAGCCCACACAATCGCCGAGGCTGGAAAATGACTGCGGCTGATAGTCCTTACAGCCGTCGTCTTCTGCTTACCCTTTTTGAGCAGTTGCCGGCGATTGTGATGTTTGTGAACCCGCTGGACCGAGAAGATCTCGGCGGATCAGTGTGTGACCATCGTCAGCGACTTCCCAAAGCAATTGCGAAAATGTGTTGAAGTCAAAGGAGACAATTTTGAGCACTTGTTGTGAATTTTTCTGTTGTATGCTGTTGTTATTGATCTAGTGAAGTTGCTGTTATTTTTGCTTGTAAATCTGTTTCGTTTACGTGGTTTTTTTCGTAGGCTGAAATACTTTGAAATATTGCCCGAACTTTTCAGCCTATGGTCATGCATTATTGAAAACCTTGTGGACACTTCATTTTAAACCGAAGACATTTAAAGCCAAAGTAGACACTTTTTTTTAGCAAAGGCAAAGCAATCTTCTGTTTCAAGGGAATTTGTATTAAAAAAACTCTGCACCCCCGGAGTTCTGGGCGAAGGGCATCGGCGACCTGCCCAATCGAGATGGGCCACTGTTGTGGATAACTGTGGTGATTATATTCTTGATTAGACTTGTTTTTCAATAAAGTTGAAAAAAAAATTAAAAATGATGAAAATTTCGGACAAGAATTATTGGACAGCCTGGTATACACTTCGAAATGGCATAGTATTTACCAGGCTGTCCAATAATTCCTGTCCGAAAATTTTCAAAATTCTATAATTTTCCTTAGAAGTGTTATAATATCAGGCAAGTGTAAAAACCTTCTAGAAGGTTCTCCAGAGTTCCTCGCTAGGGGTATATAAGGCGCAGTCACCGCGCCTAGCTACCAGTACAAGCTAAAATGGACCAAGGTCGAATTCGTACGTTCGTGTACTACGAGTGGCTGCTGGGCAACGACACGGGCACCGCGGTCGCCAACATCTGCAGAGCGTGCAAGGAGGATGCAGTGTCCCAACGCACAGTCAGGCGCTGGTTCAATCGTTTCGAGAGCGGCGACACGAGCCTCGAGGACAGGGAGCACAGCGGGAGGCTTTCTACGGTGGATGATGACGAAGTCCGTCGCTGTATCAAGGAGAAGCCGGAAGCCACCACCCGTGAACTGGCGACGACGCTTGGCTGCAGCAAATCCACCATCCACAATCGACTCAACTTACTCGGCTACCACAAAGTTCTGGCCCGATGGATCCCCCACCGTCTGACGGACGCCAACAAGCAGAGCCGCGTGGCCGTCTGCCAGTCCCTCCTCCTTCGTCCGCATCGCAAGGAGTTTCTCAAGGACCTGGTCACTGGGGATGAGAGCTGGGTCCTCTACGACAACGTTGCCCGCCGTGCCGTCTGGATCCCGCGCGGAGAAGAGCCGCCGACGACGCCGAAAGCCGACCTGCAGCCGCTGAAGATCATGCTCTGCTGCTGGTGGGACGCCAAGGGCATGCTGTACTTCGAGCTGCTCCCGCAAGGCAGGACGGTCACCGCCTCCATCTACACCGATCAGCTCAAGAAACTGGCCGCCGCCATCCGAGAAAAGCGTCCCCGACGACCTCGGTCCACCTGCTGCACGACAACGCGCGTCCCCACGTGGCAAAGGAGACCCAGCAGAAGTTGGCGACGCTCGGCTGGGAGACGGTTGCCCATCCGCCGTATTCCCCGGACCTCACCCCCTCCGACTACCACTTGTTCCGCCCGCTGAAGCACCATTTGGCCGGAAGAAAATTCACCAACTACGACAACCTCAAATCCGACGTCGCGGACTTCTTCGAGTCGCAGCCCCCGGAGTTCTGGGCGAAGGGCATCGGTGACCTGCCCAATCGATGGGCCACTGTTGTGGATAACTGGGGTGATTATATTGTTGATTAGACTTGCTTGTCAATAAAGTTGAAAAAAATTAAAAATGGTGAAATTTTCGGACAAGAATTATTGGACAGCCTGGTATATTCTTAGGTCGAAACAGCATTTTTGGTTCATTTTGAAGTTTTAAAGTGCTTTGATAAAAGAATTTTCTATGTGAAGAGGTTGTACCACACCCTTGCGTAAAACATTGTAATGTGTATTTGATTGACAGTATAAATGCTCTCTTCCTGAAGTTATGCAGAGTGATATTAGGAAACCTTCTGGAGGTCGAAACAGGGGCTGCCATCATTAAACTCTAATATAGCTTTCTTCCCAAGCTAATGTTTGTAGCGCATTGAGCAAATTTTCGCTTTGTTAACTCACCATATCGTATCCCATTCGTTTCGAAACGTTCCGGCTAGAGAGCGATGCATTGAAGTTCCATGTTTTCAGGATTCATGTTCCGATTTTTTTAACAGACACATCAAAACGCTGTTGAAGATCTAGCCGTTTTCTTTATAGCCTTCACTTTCTAGAAGCGACAGCGAGACGTCGGGCAATGGCTCCACTCCTGGAGGAAATTTGGCGATGGACGCTTTGCTGTCGAATGCCGCAGCAACAGCATTTCCTCCACATCTTATCATGCCATCACCCAGTCTTCCTAATCTCGCCGCTCCTAACCTTACGCAACCTCAACTACCGATTGGTGAGTGGGACCTTTCAGCAGGATAAAAACACACGCATCGTTCTGAATCCAAGTTTTATTACAGATATGGCCTCACTGATGGCTGCTGCGCAGCTGACGCCATTTTTAAGTCTACCTAGTTTGCTGAAGACTCAGCTGGGACTTGGTGGTGGCCTACTAGAGGATGATGTAACGGATCGTACTAAACTCACCCCGGGCGCTGCTGCTCTCGGAGTCCTTTCTCAACAGGTACCTGTCGGAGGATATCCTTCACTGCTCAAACAACAATTAAGAGAGCTCGTGCTAAGGAGGAAAAGTCTGGTACGGTAAGTATTGCATCTCATGTTTCTGGGATGGTTCCCCGTGCTTTGGATAAGTTTCTCTACTCAGAGAGGAGCCGGAAGATGATGACTCTCTCGGCGCTCAGTCGATGCTCGCTTCTGCTCCAACGGAGTCGTCTCTGGGTATGGGCGAGACGGCCGGTGGCAAAGCTACTGGCTTAGCGTACGACTCCAGTATGGCACGCCACGAATGTGTCTGTGGCGAAAGCAGTTCGCATGTGGAACATGGAGGCCGGGTGCAAAGTATCTGGGCACGATTGCTGGAGCGAGGGCTGGTTCAGAGGTTAGCCGCTGAACGTAATTCGGAACTTAGTCCAGTGAATTCCGTTTGAACTGTATCTATGTTTTACAACATTACTGGTAGATGTTGGATGATTGTGGAGTGGATAATTTCAAGCATTGAGCTCCTTTCTTCAATCGGAAAGTTTTCTGTTTCACTGAGTGTCTATGTGTCGCTCAAAACTAAAGGTATTCCCCTTATAAGGCATAATTTGTATCGATTGTTAAAAAACAATCGAGAAAATTTGCTATCATTCCACGGCATGGACTACTGTGATATTCGTGCACCTTTATTCTTCGAATTGAAGGTCATAATTTTGTCGAAGCAATCATTATTATCTGTGTGTTATTTAAAGAAGCCTTTGTCAACGAGCGTAACATTCGGAATCGGTACAAAATGTCCGGGGTTGGGAATAAGACTCATCTGCGGCTTGGAGTTTTGACGATTGGGATAGGTAAGGTATGATTGGATCGAATGTTGCACTTTAGACAGATCAGAAATAAACATCTGCAGGTGCCGGCTAGGTTAAGAGCTCGAATTTGGGTGCAATTCTAGAAAAGGGGTCTGTTCTGACTTTTCTCCACGAAAACTGAGTCCGAAATTTTGTCAAAATCATATTACATAAAACGTTAAACTCAGATAAACTCACATAACTGCAGTGAGAAATCTAAGCGTATTTTTGATGCGGCAAAGCGGACAGGTTGGAAGGAACACAACGTAGACTGTACTCTCTAGATTTGCGCCTGAATTTGGCTCGCGTCATATACTTGGAAACGTGAGGTATTAGGTTGGCGCATAAGTTCTCGGACATTTGATCCCTCCTGAATTGAAAGCGCATTTTCCCGCCAAATTTCTCACATGTATCAACGCGTAAATGATCGATCGATAGAGAAAGGAAAGGGCTACAGTACTTCTTCTTCTTCTCCTGAGCGTTTAATCCCGCGCAGTCGCAGGGTCCGCTGTTCTTGTGATCTGTCGCCACCTCATCCTATCTAGGGCGTCATCTGCCGTGGCGCCGACTTTGGCGAGATCTCTCTTGATGACGTCCTTCCATCTTTTCCTAGGGGCTCCTCTCGGACGCTTTCCGGGTGCCTCGTAATCTAGGGCCAACCTTGTGGGGTGATCCTCTGGTCTTCTGAGGACGTGTCCATACCACCTCAGGCGCTGCTCTCTCATCTTCAGCTGGATCGGGGCAGTCTTCATCACTGCCCTAACATCCTCGTTTCGCACCCTGTCCCGACGGGTCCATCCACATGCCCACCTCAGCATCCTCATCTCTGCCGCGTGCAGTTGCCGCTCCTGCGCCTTACCCAGGGCCCAGCACTCACTGCCGTAGAGGAGGGCAGGTCTTACAACTGTTCTATAGAGCTTGCCTTTGAGCGTCCTGGAGCATCTACGGTCGCAGAGGATCCCTGTGGACTCCCTCCATTTGGGCCAGGCTGCGTTTATCCGTCCCCTGACCGCCTGGTCCACACTTCCTTCCTCGGATAGGTCACTTCCGAGGTAGCGGAATTCTTCCACCTTCTCGATCGTTTCCCCTTGGCAGTCTAGGATCGATCCAGCGCACTGCTCAGAGCTGATGAACTTCGTCTTCTTCACGTTCAGCCGTAGGCCGTTGTCCGCAAGGGCTCTCTGCCACAGCTGCACCTTCTCCTCCAGCTCCTCCTGGTTGTCGGCTACTAGGGCGATGTCGTCCGCGTAGAGGATCGTTCTGAGAGGGCCTTTCTCAAGGTGGTTCACTATAGAGTCAAGCGTCAGCAGGAAGAGGAACGGGCTCAGAGCCGACCCTTGGTGTACCCCCACTGTGATGTCCACTTTCCTTGTCACCCCGTGTGGAGTTCGTATCGCCGCTTTCGAGCCCTCGTACATGTCCCTTATGACCGTGATCAGACGTTCCGGGACACCCCTCCCTCGAAGGGCATTCCAGATTACGGTCCGAGCTAGCCTGTCGTAGGCCTTCTCCAGATCCAGGAATGATATTTCTCCATCACCTGACGAGCGATGAAGATGGCGTCTGTGGTGGACCTCTCAGGCATGAAGCCCCACTGCACCTGGGAGATGGGTACCATCTCCCTCAGCCTTGAGTCGACCAGTCGTTCGTAGATCTTCATCGTGCGTGAGATCAGTTTGATCCCCCGGTAGTTGGAGCATTCGGAAGCGTCTCCCTTCTGCTTGAAGATGGGGACTATGGTGCTGTTCCTCCAGTCATCCGGCATCTTACCTTCTTTCGTGATTCTGTTGAGGAACTGCGTCAGCCAGTTGATTCCGAGGTCCCCGAGCACCTTCCAAGCCTCTACTGGCACACCGTCAGGACCTGCTGCCTTTCCGAGTTTCATCTTCCCTATGGCCTTGCGAATCTCTTCTTGCGTCCAGGGTGGGATGGGTCCTTCCGTTGGTTGTTCTTCCTCGGCCTCCCGACGAGGGAACTCCTCGTTCAAGAGTTCCTTGAAGTACTCCTCCCATCTCTCTCTGACCTCGACCGGCTTCCGTAACACTCTACCGTCAGCACTCTTCACAGTCTTCACTACTCGAATGTCGAGGCTAGCTCTATGACGCGCCTTGACCAGGCGGATGGCGAACTTCTCTCCCTCTGGCCCGTCTAGTTTCTCGTACAGGGCATCCATTTCCGCGTTCTTTGCCTTCGCTACAGCTGTTTTTGCCAGCCTCTTCAGCTTCCTGTAGGCTGTGAGATGCTCGGGTGCCCTCGTCTTTTGCCACAGCTTGTAGGCCTCCTTCTTCCTCTTCACCGCAGCCTGCACCTCTTCGTTCCAGAACCATGCCGATTTATTCCCTCTGGTTCCTCCCTTTGTTTCTCCCAGGGTTTCCTTGGCACATCTCAGGATTGTTTCGGCTACCCTCCTCCAGGTCTCATTCACGGGACCAGCTGGATCTGGAAGGCCTGTTTCGAGCACTGCCCTTCGTAGCTCGTTCCGCTCTGAACCCCGCAGCCTCCACCATCGGATCCTGCGTTCCGTCCTCACTTTGGGCCTGGTGGGTAGAAGTATGCTAAGGTCGGCTACCAAGGGTCTATGCTGTGATGCCACGTCTTCTCCCGGAATGACCTTCACATTCCGGACTGTTTTCAGGGCAGCCCTTCGAACCAGGATGTGGTCGACCTCCGTTCTTCTTCCTCCGCTAGCATAGGTCACCTTCTGGCTCTCCCTCTTCGCGAAGAAGGTGCTACAGACAGCCAGGTCGTGGGCGATAGCCAGATCCAGAATTCGTTCTCCATCCGGGTTTACCAGGCCGATCCCTTTTCCTCCATGAACCCTTTCCACTCCTCTTCTGCCACTCCCCACATGCCCGTTCATGTCCCCTGCTATGGAGAGGTAGTCGCCTTCTGGTACGGACCTTATGGCTTCCTCGAGCGAGAGGTAGAAGTCATCCTTGTCGTGCTCGGAGCATCCGGTCTGCGGAGCGTAGACAGACATGATGGTCCAGTAACCCTCCTTCGTGTCCAGCCGCAGTGACATGATGCGGTCGTTTATTCTTTGGACAGCCGCTACTGAATCCTTGAGGGACTCCGCGACAGCTATCCCTACCTCGTTCCTCTTGGTGTCTTCTCCGTTGTAGTACAGCTTGACCCCTTCTCCGATCTCCTTGGCTTTCGCCCCTTTCCATCGCGTTTCCTGCAGACACAGGACTTGTATCCTTCTGCGCTTCATCAGATCAGCCACTTCCCTAGATCTCCCGGTCAGCGTTCCCACATTCAGAGTCCCCAGACGAACTTCTTTAGCCGAGGTCGTTCGGCCCTCGGTAGCCCTCGCATACTGACCACAGAACTCGGGCGGGGGTTCTGTGCGCCACTTCCGGGTGACGTCCTAGCCTTTACACTGATTCTATTGCGACTTGTGATCATGGTTTTGTGACGAGGTTTCTCCATCAGCCGGCCTGTCAACCTGGGCCTGACGCTGGAACCGTTGCCATTTTTGCAATTTTTGCAGGGCATGGGGTGCCCGAGCCGGGAGTCGAACCTGTGACCGTTTGTGCATGAAACTACACTACTAACCACTAGGCTAACTCGGCTCTAACGAGAATGCTCCTGCTCGAAGTACTGTGTACCAGTGGTTCTCGAAGATTGCAATTGGTGAATTCTCCGTTGAAGATAATGAACGAGAAGGGCGCCCAATGACACTGGATTTGGATAGCCTCCGAAGTAGAGTGGAAGCGGACCCATACCAAACCACTCGCGAACTATCAAGCACTCTTGGTGTTAGTCACTCGACAGTCGTTCGAGGATTGAAGTCGATTGGAAAGGTGCAAAAATTGGGTCGCTGGATACCTCACGACTTGACACAACATGACATGGATCGCAGAGCCGATGTCGCTCTGTCTCTCCCTACCCTCAGACGTACCCACGGATGGCTGGACAACCTTGTCACCGGGGATGAGAAGTGGATACTCTACTCTAATTATCTCCGGCGTGCACAGTGGGTTGACGCAACTGGAGAGGCAGAGGACGTTCCGAAACCCGACCTTCACGTGAAAAAGGTGATGCTATGCATTTGGTGGAGCGTTCTTGGCGTAGAATACTGGGAGCTGCTGGACGAAGGGATAACAGTGACGGCAGAGGTTTACGTCAACCAACTGAGGAAGTTGAAGGCCCACCTTCAAACCACACGAGGAGAGCAAGTGAAGGTGTATTTTCAACACGACAACGCTAGACCACATTTTGCTAGAGCGACGGCGGCTGAGTTGGCGGACTACACATGGACCGTTCTTCCACATCCACCTTACTCACCAGATCTCGCTCCTTCTGATGATCATTTGTTTTCAAGCCTTCAACGCTATTTGGACGGCCAGCAATTTAGGAACCGAGAGGATGTCAAGGAGGCACTGCTCACATTTTTCGAATCACAACCGGCCACGTTTTGGAGGAAAGGCATCCATGACGTACCAGCACGTTGGCGGAAGACAATTGAGGTAGAGGGTGGTTACTTCAAATGATTTGATATTGTTGTTCGTATGTTGTGATAATAAATATTTCATGCCCCAAATGTCCGAGAACTTATGCACCAACCTAATAGCTCGATATGTGGATCCTACTAGAACTCCTCAGACCAGGTTTAAGCATTTGGAGAAGCTAGGTAGAACTGTGGTGCATGTTACGCGCCGACACATGATCTCTATACAATGATGTGTTGTGGTGCCCTCTGCTGGCCTATGAAGTCTCTCAATCTCTATAAATGGGTAATTTCACATTGTGCAGCGTATTTACTTCAATTGTTGTCATGTTTCTTTGCATATATTGTTCTGTTCAGCACTACGGGATAAAATACGGTAAGCTGTAGGAGCTGTGCTCGCAAACAATTGAACGATTATTTGCTGGTGTATCACTGCATCAATATATTAAACTTTCTCAACAAAGAAATCGAAATGCGCTTCTTTAGTCACCCCTAGTTTCTCATTCGAAGCAACTAAAGCCCACGTGATGGCGGAAACTAGGTTTAAGGAAAGAAGTGGAAGTGTGACAGGTGCCAGCCGCTAGCAGTTGAAAAAGAATGTGCTTTATAAGCATCTTTCAGATGTGAACGAATCGCAGCCAAAAAGGCCTCGTTAGAGCAACTCCGAATGGTTCACTCGCCGACATATGTGACGTTTTTTGCGGTTTCGCCGACAGCTTGCCTTAAGATGGAGGCTTCTCAACTGCCCCTCAAGAGTTTTGTTCAGGTAATGGGTGCGAATCCGTGCTAAAGCTCCTTGAAAAGAAACCAGTAATGTTCCAGCTGCCATGCGGTGGAATTGGAATCGATTCAGACACCTATTTCAATGATGCCACAACTCAAACAGCTGCTCGGGTCGCTGCCGGCTCACTTATTGAACTGGCCTCTCAGGTAATATGGTAGCCAATGAAGTGGTTCTTATGTTGTAATGTGTGCTACGGTAGTTGAGTTTCATTTTCCCAAGAATATGGTGGTTCGGTGGAAGATGTTGATATAGCTGAGAGACTGCAAACCGATTTATTGAGTCGTAGTGAAAGGAGTCAGTAAGGTATTTTTACCTCTCGTCTTCCGGAGGGACGTGGCGAAAAGAACGCATTGCTAGGCGGAGGTACTCCACCCATCCAAGTAAAATGGAGTCGCTTGGATCAAATTTTAGTGACATATACATTTCCACGCCAATTTTGGACACTTCTGAGGAGGCTTGAAGCTTTTGTAATCAAACTGAACATCTTCCAGATCAAAATAAGCTTTTTCCAAATTAAAATAATGACTCTACATGAAGGTTAGAAAAATTCAAGAAAAATTTAGTATGACTTTCTTTGAATTTTTTAAAATTCACCTGGTGAAAACACTGTTTGAAAATACATAATTTTTTTATTTTTAATGAGAAACAATGAAAAAATGTTTTAAAGCACAAGAAAAAAGCAGTTATTTGGTGTATTAAAGACGAGACCGCGCCATATACTGCACTTGTTCTTCACAATTCCCATTTGATTGATAGTGCAAATGTTGCTTACGTTAAGCAGCGGTGTCAGGATATGTTTTTTTTATAGCCGTTCTTGTTCTACTTTTGCATCCGTGTTGCTCCAGGCAAACAAAATTTTTGCTACCAATCGGATGAATATCGCGAAGGTCTAGTCATGTGCATGGTGCGATCATTTATTTTCATACACTATGTGATTACTGCCCTCCTGCGCGTTCTTTTAAAAGACCTAGTGAATGGTGCTTCCTTGCGCTTTGAAACGAAATTTGGCTAATTATTTTTCCTAAAAATAAAATTTGTGTAATATTTGAAACAGTGTGATCATTTATTGCCCCAGGTGAATTAAAATAAATAAATAAATAAATAAATAAATAAATAAATATATATATATATATAATCGGCTAATGTCACTGGTAGGGGGATTGAAGGACTGAAGCCAAGAGATGCCTACGACTATGTGGCGTATGCCAGCCGAAGTTTTTTTGAGTTTAACCATGGGCGATTGCTGGCGAACTAATAACCTTGGCGGCGGATCGTCAAATTTTACGATGTATTCAGGGTATGAACGGGGATCAAGTGCGGAAAGTAGGGATTCAGAAGACGTGCCGAAAACGTTGTCCAATGTGCGCAGGGATTCAGAGGACGTGTCGCAGACGTTCAACTTGCGTAGAGATTCCGAGTAAGGGGACCAGTATTTTCCCTCGATATTGTCCAGTGTGCGTCGATTCTCTTAAGACGGGTTACAGAAGTCGTAGCACGTGTATCGGGGTACAGAAGCGTCATAGACGTCGCGGCAACGTAGTGACACGTGAGTCGGGACTAGGTGTCACACGTGTGTGTGTTTCACTCTCACTCCGTTTCTTTGCCAGCCCAACACATAGGTAGAGAAGTATTAGCGGGGAGGGGGAGGCGTAACAAGTAGGGAGAGTGACCATGGGATTCGGAGGAGTATTACTGCCGTCGGACAGTAAACGGTGTCGACCTGTTTTCCAATACCGATTAATTTCAATTATGTTATATGCAGATTATGCACTTCGGATTGAGACTCTCATGGTCTGTTTCTCGCCACGTAGAGAACGGACACTTCAGAGAATAAATCGCGTATATGCGATAGAGGGTGGATGGGCTTCATAGGAGCGGTGAAGATTTTGCTCTGTCATGTCCCGCTGCACTAATCTATCTATAGAAACCGGATTTTTACTTAATAAAAGTAAGGGGTGGGAAGGCCTAAACGAGAATGGAGGAAAATTGGGGTTGTTCTATTCTCAGGGTTTGGGGGCGAAGCCACCAAGCAGACGTTGAACGTCTGGTATGTGATACGCATTGTCACATCACGTGTCGAGGTCTTAGTGGGGGGAAATGTGTTATTTGCATCAGTGTGAGGGCCTGAACCTCTCATGTCAGCTATACACTGGTTGAGTTGGAATCCGAAGCCGTATTCTTTTAGAGTAATTGAGTCCGTACCAGGGATGAGCGGATAATAAAATTTTGAAACCCGGATAACGGATAATTTTTCCCCAAATTAGCCGGATTACGGAAAACGGATAACGAACAAACAACAAAAATTAAAACTAATTTTAAACCCTCCTTTCTCTAATAGTAGGTCGGGATTTGTAATATTGTCCTCGTCACATGTCAAATGAGCCACTTTTAACCTTCTTATCGGTGTTTTCTTCGAGGTGCGAAGTAGCGCACTCTGAGAAGGCGCCGACTTCCGCATGCACTCCGAATCAATGTTCTCGGTTCGGATTTCCAGTCTAGGTATCATGGTTGCACGGGAATGTTAATGCACTGACTTGTCCATCGGCTGGTCACCGCAAGTCATTGCCCAAGTACGTATACAAGTACTGAACCTGCAGCTCGTCAACAGCTGCTTCTACTGCTAAGCAACTACCCGTAAACTTAACGGCCTCGAAACGTCTGGTTGGGTCTTCGGCCCAAACTCCGAAAACAAAGCGCCTTAGACACGACGGTTTATTGACTCTTCGGCCCCATTAGAGAAGAAAAAACTAATCTTGCCTATTACACAGAATAGAGTAAGGGAAGATCCTCAAAACGATTGACGTAAGCATTGCCCGCTGCCCGCCGCATTAGTGCTATTCCCACACCGAAGGATCTAATCTACAGAAAAATTGATAGTCGATCGGTTATTCGGTCAGTCGATACTGTTACCTTATTCAAACTGTCTGAATCTCTTTATACTGGAGTATTTCCTGCAAGCGGGAGCAATTCTCTCGAAGAAACTGTCGTCTGACTCCCACTCTAATTGGTCAAATTTGGGCGGAAACCGATAACTGCGGTCGAAAAATCGATATCATCGATTAAAATTGGTCTCCTCATCCGGCATAATCATAATCGCATCCCGATTGGTCAAATTGTGGTGTTGAACGACAACTCCGATCGAAAATTGATGCTATCGATCAAAATGGTTGTCCGTTCGAATACTTCCACTCATTTGTCCAACCTGGTCATTTCCCGCTAATTTTGGTTCATTTCCATCCATTGCACAGGTGTTAAATGCACGTGCGAGTCACCTTTACATGTTTGACATGTTTTACTGGTTCACACAGGTTTGTGACACACATACACACACACACGGACAGACGGACTAACGCTTTTATATATAGCAGGATAGGATAGGATATTAAAATACTGGCTTTCCACTCAAGACTCAGAAGTTATGCACATGCCAAACATAGTTTCAATGAGCTAAAAGATCGTGTACATAGAAGATGAATATCTGGCACATCCTTAAAACGAAGTGATTCGTATGAAGGTTTGCTCCTTTCTCCTCTAACCGACCGGTTTTTTCCAGACAGTACATTATGCTAGAAGGAATTTTGGTGAAAACCCCACAAATAGAAATGAGCAAGGCAGTGTTCTGCATTTCAGAACGCGCTATGAGCAGGTGGATAGTTTGGCCTAATTATGCCATTGAGAACTAAGAGAAGGCACCGACCTAGCATTGCAAACGTATCTTCCATGTTCGACTCTCGATGAACCTTGGCATCCTTGATGTTGCTATAGACGAGTGGTTTGTTCAGCGTAGCCAAGATTGGTACAACTCTTTAATGCGGCTTATGTTTCGGCGTCGTCGCCTTCTTCAGAGCCTGGAAAAGTCGAAGTCATCTGAGAAGCTACCCTCCCAAATGCCATTTCATTCTGCAGGAACCCATCCAAAAGGCTAAGAGACTACGAAAACGATGCCGAAAGAAGTCGAAAACATGGCTAACCTTAGATGTGGACAAAAGGCGTCCACCGTCACCCTGGCTGGACGAAAGATGGGTGAATGAGTTTAGAGCCCGGGGGTCCACCCGCCTTAGGGACCTAACGGGTCATGACCCAGAGGTCAAAACCCGCAGAGGGCGACGTACGGCGCCAGCTCTTGGGTCACAGCCAAGCACTCGTCCTTCCTATTGATCTGTGGGGACTTCGCCGCAATGTACAGCGCCTCGAGAGTTCGGCGCGCCGCGTCTCATCTTCACGCGCAAGGATCTTGACCTCCACCCCAAAACAGCTGTTCGCGTGCCGCCGCACCCTGTGCTCGCCCAAGGGAGTGGAGACTTGGGACCTGCGCAACCCGTCCAAGTGCTCCTTGATCCTTACGCACAAGGGCCTACCTGTTTCCCCCACATACTCCTCTCCGCACTCCGTACATCTGATCAGGTACACCACACCAGACCTTTGACAGTCACCAACCTTCCCAAAAGGACAAACAACACATGATGGTGTTGTGCATAGGCGGTCATACAAACGGTTCCGGACCAGCTGCTTCTTAAGGTTGTTAGGTGACACTGCTACCACCCTCACATCGTCTTGCAGGTCAGCCTTCCTAACGCAGCCACGGATGGCTACGGTCAGAGCGTCCGAAATGAACGGGACACAGAATGTCACCTTTGACCGCTCTCGCTGCGATTCCTCAGCGGTTCTTGGCTGTCGTCTCTGCCCACTAGCCCCGCCAGTGGGAGCATATCCATTCTGAATCGCGATGCGGTGCGCCATATTCACAGAGTAGGCCCTTTCCGCGGTTTCAGATGAAACCGCTCGAGCAGTGCGGAACATATTCTGAACCACGGCTCTTTTCATACTGAATGGGTGAGCCGATGCGCAGTTAACAACGATGTTCTTGCGCATTGGAGGCAGTTCTGGAAATTCTTAATGAACACCACACCAGCATAAACATGTACGGTCTATCCGTACTGCAAGTGGTAGGGCTCGTCAATGAGTGTCTGCAGTGCAACGTATTTAGGTGGTCGGGTGAGTATCACAGGCAGATAAGAGGCCTCGCCATTGGCCAAAGACTAGCTCCAGTTCTCGCGGTTGCATTCATGTCAGAGGTGGAGGCTCCTGTGCTAGATCGAATGCCCACCATCTACTGCCGGTATATTGACGATTGCTTTATCGTCTGTCCCACTCAACTCGAGATGGATACTTGCTTTGAGTTACTCAACCGGCGGTCAAGGCACATTAAAATTACACGGGAGAAACCGCAGG
>OX377206.1:30686956-30782503 GCA_947396885.1 Heligmosomoides polygyrus polygyrus
AGCCGTGGTTCAGAATATGTTCCGCACTGCTCGAGCGGTTTCATCTGAAACCGCGGAAAGGGCCTACTCTGTGAATATGGCGCACCGCATCGCGATTCAGAATGGATATGCTCCCACTGGCGGGGCTAGTGGGCAGAGACGACAGCCAAGAACCGCTGAGGAATCGCAGCGAGAGCGGTCAAAGGTGACATTCTGTGTCCCGTTCATTTCGGACGCTCTGACCGCAGCCATCCGTGGCTGCGTTAGGAAGGCTGACCTGCAAGACGATGTGAGGGTGGTAGCAGTGTCACCTAACAACCCTTAAGAAGCAGCTGGTCCGGAACCGTTTGTATGACCGCCTATGCACAACACCATCATGTGTTGTTTGTCCTTTTGGGAAGGTTGGTGACTGTCAAAGGTCTGGTGTGGTGTACCTGATCAGATGTACGGAGTGCGGAGAGGAGTATGTGGGGGAAACAGGTAGGCCCTTGTGCGTAAGGATCAAGGAGCACTTGGACGGGTTGCGCAGGTCCCAAGTCTCCACTCCCTTGGGCGAGCACAGGGTGCGGCGACACGCGAACAGCTGTTTTGGGGTGGAGGTCAAGATCCTTGCGCGTGAAGATGAGACGCGGCGCGCCGAACTCTCGAGGCGCTGTACATTGCGGCGAAGTCCCCACAGATCAATAGGAAGGACGAGTGCTTGGCTGTGACCCAAGAGCTGGCGCCGTACGTCGCCCTCTGCGGGTTTTGACCTCTGGGTCATGACCCGTTAGGTCCCTAAGGCGGGTGGACCCCCGGGCTCTAAACTCATTCACCCATCTTTCGTCCAGCCAGGGTGACGGTGGACGCCTTTTGTCCACATCTAAGGTTAGCCATGTTTTCGACTTCTTTCGGCATCGTTTTCGTAGTCTCTTAGCCTTTTGGATGGGTTCCTGCAGAATGAAATGGCATTTGGGAGGGTAGCTTCTCAGATGACTTCGACTTTTCCAGGCTCTGAAGAAGGCGACGACGCCGAAACATAAGCCGCATTAAAGAGTTGTACCAATCTTGGCTACGCTGAACAAACCACTCGTCTATAGCAAACGTATCTCGACTATCAGTGGAAAAAAACACAAAACGTTTTTTAAAAATTGTCCTTATATTCAACTAAGTAATCATAAGGGTGCCAGATTTTGTTGTTCGTTATCCGGCCAAAAACCATCGGATAACGAACAACAAAACGGATAGGCCAAAACCCGCCGGAAACCGGATAACGGATAACGGTTAATTTGCTCATCAGTGGTCCGTACGTATACCCAATTAGAACCGTTTTGGCTTGCCGTTCAGATGCTTCATTAATCAGTTGTGTAAGATTATGTTCCTTAGGTGAGATGATGTTGTACAAAAGATGTTAACTAATTACTTTGAAGGGTTTTTTTTTTGTTGTTTGGGAATTGGTTTTTGTTAACCATTGTCAACACCCATACCTTCTCCACTCTTACTCCAATCGGTTAAAATCCAACCATATTCCTAAATTACGATTTGTCGGTTTTTTAGAAATTAGGAATTCAAGAAAAAAGAAGTAAGCTTTCTGCCTTCACACCCGGTGTATCTTTTTTATTGTTAACAAGTTGTTTGTTAAGGTTGTGGAGAATCGGTTGAAAAATGGCTTCGCATGCATTCGACCACCTGGCCATCACTCGGAACGAGATCAGGTGTGCTGTATTTTCGCGCTTGTGTGAGATCGAGAACGATATTCTTTAATGCTCCAGAAAATCCTGAAAAGCTCTTGCTTAAGGCTATGGGGTTTTGCTTCTTCAATAACGTGGCTATTGCTGCGCGCTACCTTCAGTCGAAATATCCTCAACAGTGTTCTCGAATTGCTATCGTAGATTGGGTAAGTGTTCTTAGTTTGTTTCCGGCAGGTAAAGAAGAAGTATTTCTTTGGCCTTAGTTTAGCGTTTGTTTTCTCTTTTGGACAGAATCATTTTTCAAGGACGTGCATCACGGGAATGGCACCCAGTTGTGTTTTGAGGAGGATCCAAGTGTGTTGTACCTCTCGCTTCATCGCCATGACAACGGTAACTTCTTCCCTGGCACTGGCGCAGTAACAGAGATAGGACGAGGAGCAGGGAAGGTACGGTGGAATTTACGTGGAATTTTTTTGTTGTTGTGTTAGGTCATATTAGATTTGTTCGGTGTCCTGTGTACTGGGAATTACGGTTAGAGCAGCTAACCAGTGAAGCGCAGAGGTATAGTGAGTCGGAGTCACTGTGTTTCAGGGCTTCTCTGTGAATGTACCATTCTCTGGAGGAATTATGAGAGATGCGGACTACTTGGCTGCGTGGCGCGTCATTGTCCTGCCAGTGTTGGAGCAGTTTCAGCCAACCTTTATTCTAGTCTCTGCTGGGTTCGACGCGTGCAGCGGTCATCCGAACGCCCTCGGCGGGTACGTATTTAGTATAGGAATCGTTAAAAGATATGTGTTATACCTACGTAAGACTGTGAACAGAACTCACCTAAACATAGAAGAAAAGTGCATTCAGTCGAAGTGGTCGAGTACAAACCCCTCTTGTTCACATAAACCATGACGTACACCTGCAACTGATTTCATGCGAGTTCCTCAAAATAATAGTGAACGGGAAGTGCCATGCACTGATGTTCACCTGCTGTGGACTCGGCCGTATAGTAGTGAAGAGACCTCAACATTAATGTACAAGGGAGGTGGTTGGGTTTGGCCCTAGGGTCTCCTTTCTTCTTACGTACCAAACAAATGGTTAAAGGCCTTGCCGCAATCACCGAAAACCGAACACATTGACAAAGGCAGCTTCTTTATGCCTTTTTACCTCCATTAGAGTAAAAAAACGTCCTCTCTTGTAAGGTAGGTAGTATAGTAGGATATGTTAGGATAAAACCTTCAGAATCAATGTTCCGATGAAGCCAGTCCGCCCTGCATCACATTCATTATTCCGAAATCCACTCCTTAGTCGGTACACGAGCGGACCGAGAAACATGCGCAGACGCCCCCTTGTTCGTTGTTCATTAAACAGTGCATGAGTTTACGCACATGTCATTTGAATCCATAGGCTCGTTGCATTAGTGTCGAAGAGGTGGCGTTAAGACCAAGTGAAAACCAGTGTTGGCAATCATCCCACCCAGCGTTTTTGGAGGTGTCCCCTCCTGTATGGAGATAGCAGACGGTACAAAGAGATTTTTAGCTCAGCTAGCAGTCGCACAACTTGCACATACTTAACCCATACACATCTGGCAGTATACGACAGGCAGGTCTCAAAACCCTTCGTTATAAATGAACGCACAAATTAATTCACATATACACACATTGGACGAGCACGTAGATTTCATCGAGTTATGCTCCGACTCCTTTTCCTTAGCAGAAGCGAAAATACGCTACTGCTCGGGAGTCAACGGGTATGGTACAATCGGGAAGCTTGCAATTTCAAATGATAAGGCCCTGTTTCGGCCGCGGTTAGTGCGATCAAGTGTATTAAAGGGTCCGTTGGCAGACGGTGTTCGGGCTTTGGCCTTTTGATGATGGAGGAAAAGGGGAAAAGGATGGTATGTACCGGGAGTCGCTTTGAACATATGGTTCCTTTTCGTGTCGCGCTATATAGGGAGTAGCCCTATATCCAACGCATCTTAGCCGGAGAGTGTGCAGGTGTAAAGGTGAGTTGACCAGTTCCCGAGAAAGAAACTACGTTCAGCAGTCGGGAATTGCTTCTTAACCGAAGGCGTTATAGCAAGAAGGGCATTTTATTTGGTGGCAAAGGTTGTAGTGGGTGGTCATAATTATCTGTGTGAAGTTTGCAGCATAAATGTGCGACAGACGGTGAATCGTTCGAAGCGATATGCGGGCCGTTATTCAAAGAAACTTTCTTCTCGAAATGTTGTGGTTTTCGAGAATTTATATCAGTCCCATAGCAAATGGCACGCACGCTTTTGAAGTATGAAATTCTAATGGAAGACAAATCTTGCTCGAAGGGCGTCGTATTAACGACGGACATTGTCAGGGTATCTTGGATGAGAGCAGGATGCTTGTCAATTGTGCAGATTGAGTGACTTGCATCGAGTAAATCGTACTTTGGCAATTGAACTTTATTCTTTCACTGAACATTAATGCTGAGTAACTTCATCATGTTACTGTCTACAGCATGCTTAAAATTGCAGCTTCTTATTGGAATCCTTCCAGTTCAGGGAATGAATTACCTTAATTGTTAGGAAGCCTATTTTGTGGGTTTTTAGAGATAATCCAAAAGTTCAATGGGAGGTATCGGTCAGATATGTCTTCAGGGTAAGCAGAATTACAAGAGATGAAACATATGTGTGCGAAACATGTCGTATATGTCGACGGACTTGTATACAACACTATGAGTTGCTTATAAGCTTTTTTTAAAGCCATGCAGATATAACGTGAAGTGCACACTTACGGCCTTCTTGTTGAGGAGTCTGCTATGCAGTCGCTAAACCAGCTGACTTCACCACGCTCAAATCCCTTGTACTTGATGCGCTTCATCCTTGACTGTTTTTTTGTTTTGAATATGAAGGGTTTGAGTGGAAATACTTGCACTCTGTTGCAACGATGTCTGGTGCGACCGAAACTCTAGCGCCAGGTGCAACTCGGACCCGCTCCGCTCGCTTACCGGGCAGGTTGACACGCGATTACACCACCGACGCTGCTTGACCGAACACAACATCCACATTCCACACTCGTGGGGCCACTCAGCACTCGCCCGTATACCGAGATGAGTCGGGCGCTGATATCAGCCTGAAACCGGCCAAGTTCAATGCCTTTACTTGCACTGTTATTGATCTGACTGAGGAATGGTCAGAACGGTGAGTCGGACCTATAGAAAACCCACCAGCGAAGTAGTGGGAATCCAATATTACAGCTTCCCACGGCCTCTCTGGATAAGGATGTGGCTAAATTCCAAAGCACAGGACGCGCGTTTTCGAAACAGTCAACGACATGCAGAGCTACGTCGTGAAAAATGCAGTGATGGCTTCGGCTGAGCACCGTTGGCACAGCGGGTTGAGCAGCTCCTTTACAGTCGAGGGTTCGGTTTCTGCTGAATGTTTATTTTTTATTACTGCACTTTTTGTGCTGAAGCAACGCAGAAGTGCCCATGGTAAAAAAAAGTCCAAATAACACAATTCAAGGCGAAAGACACATCGAAAAACTGTCAAATCTTCGTAATACTCTTTTATGATGTCATAAGTTTAGAAGTTCTTATCAAAGCGATATTGAGGGATTTATTTACTTCTTACGGCATTGATCATATGAGCAATTCCTATTCTTGCCGATGACCGAAAGTTTGCGTGCACCCTCAAACGCATCATTTCCGAATTGCGTCTACGACGTCAGGGAAACCTCCACTCGGACCAGTAAAGCCGTTCATACCGCAGAAACAAAAATAGATCAATCCTTATTGAGTAGTGCTGATTTTTAGTATCACCCCCCCCCCCCCCCCCATTGAATGTGTTGGTTTTGCCCATGCATTATTTGGTGGTGAATCTGTTGTCTAACACAATGACTCCCATAATTCATCTATCGTTCTTATTCGCCAGGAGCGCTGCCAAGTGTATCTTCGCGCACTTTCATAGAGCGTAGCTATATTTTGATCAGCGGAACAAAATTTGGGGAAGGATCTAGATCCCGACAAATAGCCGAGGAGGAGCTTTTCGAGGTCACCTAAACTTTCATTCAACGGCTTTGAGATGAACAGTTACTAGCTTGGTAATCGACTGTCAGGTGCAAACATACGCCTCGCTATCTCTCTGATAAGAACTTCTAAAGTCGTAGCATCGAAAATTGGTTGATTCTTTGATGTCTTCTTTGTATGAACACCTCTGCGTCGCTTCGGGATGATACAGTAATCCAAAACGAACGCGCAAAGCAGAAACCAACCCGCGAGCATCCGTCGGTAGGGCAGCTGCCCTATCCACTACGCCAACTGAGCGCACGATATTCGTCGCTGAATGCTTTATGCCGGTCGACGCCCTGCTGACTGCCGCAGCCCCTGTGCTATGAAATTTCGCCCGCAAGCTTTTTCAGAGGGCACTTTCAATTCTGGATTTCCACCAAATTGATGGTGGTGAATTCAGGCGTGGTGGTCGTTTTCCTAGGTCCGACCGTCAGTTCTGCCTGTTCCCTAATGAGAGCTGCACCTTTCTGGATGTGAACCATTCCATGGTCTAGGAACTGTCATCGTGGGTGTGACCTCAGTTTATGTACGTGCTGGATGTCACCTAGCAATCAGAGCTGTTTTATGTTTTAGGTACAAAATTTCGGCAGAAATGTTTGGCTTTATGACTCGTCAGTTAATGACCTTCGCTGGTGGTCGAGTAGTGCTTGCTCTGGAAGGTGGCTACGATTTGGCAAGTATTTCGGATGCAGCTGAACAGTGTGTCAAGGTGAAGGAATTTAAACAAGTCTGTATCTCTACTTTTAGCTCTTTTAAAACAAAGAATGCGCAAAAAATTTTGGTCGCCTATGATAGGTCCTTAACTTTCCAAGCAAATTACTTCCGACCTTTTTTGTTTTAATGTTGGATGTGTCGCACTTTATAGTATCAGTGCATCGAATTTCGAGAAGTCGACAGCTGTCGATCTCCATCGATTTCATATTGCGCTTTGTTGGAAGGCTTGAGGAGAACAAACTAATTTAATTGCCTTTTTAAGGGAAGATATGTGAGCTCATATATGCCTGCTTTTTGTTCTACCACAGTTTCCCATAAAACAAGTGGCAGTTGTCTACGGAGGATATAGACGAAGACTTTATGAGAATGTCCAACGAAACCTTTCTTGTAACAGATACCTTCTCGATGATTACTGTAATCACCATGTGCAACGTGTATCTAATTTTTGCGGTTATGTACTGGTTTCTCTATAGCAATTTTTTATACAAGGAAGAAGAGGCTCAAATGGCGAGTATAGTGCTTGAAGCATTCCCGACCTCGTTGTGCTCATTTTGACGCTTCCACTCATTTCAGTGGTAGTCCAGACGAGAAGTTGGGAGAACAACATCAACCCGGGATGACTTTAGTATCGACCCGCTACAACTGTGCTGCTAGCGGTTGTTCTAGAACGTTCAACACGGGCCTAAATCCGCACTTAAATCACTCCTATAGCTGCGTAGTTAGATATTCATGAAGGCGATCAATATTTTCGTGCATTCTCTACACTTGTTGATCCGTTTACAGGTATCGGATGAACTGCAGAATAATTTTCTCGTTTGGTTGTAATATGCATGTATAGATGAGTTTAGGTGCTTTGTGGAGAGGACGATAAGGCGGGTATTTTGAATGACGAAGCAATGGAAGGAATACCGTGCCTCAGCGCCCAGGAAACTATTCAGAAGGTAGGCGTCAGGGCTTGCATCATTTTATCGGTGTGCTAAAATGTTAATTTCTCTCGTGTGATTGTTTTTTAATTTTTTTTGTCCCGGCCACCACTCGTCGGGTTCATGATTGTCTTTCAGGTGATTGCTATACACAAGGGATACTGGCCGAATCTAACAGCAGAGCAAGGTTTGTCGATCAGTGAACTTCACTGGCAAACCGTTGGCAGGCAGTTTCAAAATCTTACCATGGGAACCGTATAGTGTGCTTCTTGTGTAGTCGCAATGTTTTCTGCAAGAAATTGGTCATGGAGTCACCTTTGTGTTGCTTACGCCAAGTCTTTGAATCAGATCACCAACCTCATTTCACTCTACGTATCTGAACGATGTTGGGAGAAAATGTGTGATTTGTCCTCACGTGCTCTTAGTTTTACTAACTTACACAGATCTCTTCATTTGATTCCCTTTTTACTAAGGAAATGTTGCATGTCAAGCAAGAGTGGTATTTTCCACTTTGACGTTTGGAGCTTATGTATCATTTCTGCCCCATGGTGGGTTGCTGCTGTTCAGCTGAAGCTGTGCTGAAGGATTAACGTCGTGAAAAGTGTGACGCTGTCACTTCACTGTGAAACACACATAACTACACACGGTTATTCGCAAAAGTGAAACAATTAAAGTGGGCGTTCCATCAAATCCATAAGCGGTAGCCTTCAGGAGGGGCTCAAAGGTTGAGTTAATACTGAACTATTCCTTCGTTACGTCTCAGAATCTTCTAGACTTCAGTTCTCCTAATTTTAAGTGCTGAACTAGGCTTCATGAGAACTAAAAAATCACTTCCTGCTCCTGGCAGTGTTGCGTCATCCTTGTGGTAGACACGGGCCACACTGTCAGACATGGATGATTGCCATCCTTACGATTCGCTGTTAATGAAGCTCTCGTTCCTATGTTGTAGCTTCACTGTTGTACGCTTGGTCTCTCTCTGTCTTTGTTTCATGTATTTCTATTTGCATGGACTTGATGCAGAACAGGTATTCTTCGTTTTTCGATGATTTCTTCTCGCCCGTTGCTTTGTTCTTTCTTACACTGCTCTCATGATTCCTGGTGGAAATTGGGAAATTGCACATAGGAGAGGAGAAACTTGTATAATGAAGTAACCGGAGTTTCCATAGGTGCTCCAGTGACAATGCTTTGAGATGAAGAGACTTCTGAAGGTCGGACAAATGTTAAGATTAGTCACTATCCTTTGTACATCTCACTCCTATGCATATTAGAGTTCATATCGTCGTTGCACTTCCAGCGGCCCCTTCGCCGATCTCTTCGGCGTATTTTCTAAAGCGCGGTTTACATTTTCGTCCTTTAAAGATAAGTCTGTTGTTCTAGTGTGTTCGATAGGTTATCGTTTGTTGTTCTTCACGAAGTGTTTTCTTCTTTCTTTCACCGTTGCTCTACGCCCCATTCTCCCTCTACACCATGCTGAGAGACGTATGTAATTCATCTCATGTATGAAGCATTTCGCTTTCATCGGTGTTTGTAATCATCGATTTGTGATTGAAATGTGATCAGTTTATTAAGTCATTTCTCGGCTTGTCAGCATATAATCTTGGTTTCTAAATTCTATTGTGTGTATTGTGTATAGTTATTGAGTTTAGATCGTCGTTTTATGTGAAGATTACAATTAAACGATTCAGAATTTGTGACATCTCTGTCAGCACGAAATTTATAAAGAGTTCCCAATCGGTGAGAGAAGCGGTTATTAGTCGCAGTAGATGTTTTGCACTCGGGAGTTAGTGGCGTAAAGAGCAGAGGTCTTCCGCCTTCGGTTGCTTCCATATCATGTGTCCCCTTAGTGTAGGATGACTAGTGCTGAAGAAGGAAATCGGATCGTTGCGTAAGTTCTGTGTTGCGTGAAATTTTCCTACAATCTTCAACATCATTTTGCACAAAGCAAGTATTGTGTGAAAGTGGTCATTCGTGTTTATTCCTCGTCGTCGTGACAAAGTTCGCATTCTCCTAGAATTGATTTTCTAGAATGCCTAGAGTTCGATAGTTTCTGTGACGGAATTCCACTATTACGGAAGTATCGACATGATGCGTTTTTAGAATATGCCAGCTTTTTAGACAAGAAAATGAGCAAAGTCGGGTAGGAGTGTCGCGGCAGACTTTTTAGTTCATGATTCTAAGCTAGTCTAAGAATTTTTAAATCAAGATGATCTCTTCCAAATTGAAATGGTCTTCAGACAGGATAGGCTACGGACTCACTTAATTCACCTGCGATTGCAATAAGTGTACAAAATTTTAATTTTTCCAGGAAAAATATTAGTTAAATATTTTGTTTTGAATCACAGCAGAGCAGCTATGATTCAATGTAGTTCAGGAAGAAATCGAGCCAGGCACTCGATTAGCTCGTTGCCGTTTCATTGGATTGACGATGTAGGCGGTGCTCACATGAAAGAACAAGGTGGGGCTTTTTGGTGGTGGTTAAGTACTTTTCAAATCAAATTGTACGCCCACCTCCGAACAATTAACACTATTTCATTGAAGTACTCTCTTTAAGTTCATAATCATCCTGCTTTATTTGAGTAACGTCTTATGTAGTCTGAAGAGTGTCCGTCTGAAACACGACATCGAAAAGAGAAATACTGCTTCCGTAGATTTACCTGTTGAGAATACTAAGTACAATTGTTAAGAACACGCATCCTCGCCCCTATTGTTCCATGTAGGCAGCACTTGAACTACCATCGAATAAAAATCGCAAGGAACTACTTGAGTGCATGGCGTGAGCTCTTGTTTTACATTAAATGATAGCTGCTTTGCTGTGCTTTATAACAAACCAGCGTCCGCCGCCGGCGCCGTACGCTGGACGTGCGGGCTACACCAGGCTTGCCGGCTTCGGGTTAGTATGTAAACTGGTCAAAGCACTGCCGAAAATTGAGGACCAAGGAGCGAGACTTGGTTGAAACCGTAGTTGAACCGAGTGTAGGTCCGACGAACATTCTTCGCTGACCTCTCCTGGTCCAGCCCTTAAAATTGGATGACCTAGACAGGTAGAAATAGCTTAATAAACCAGCGCGCGAAGTATGTATGATCAAAGTGAACAATTTCCAAATCAAAAGAAGCGACCATGACATTGACCAATCAATAATATCGGTTGATATTGATTGCTTGATGGAAGCTTCGACATGGTGACTGATTACCTGGTCGACCTTCCGTCGGTCATCATAATCACGGAATACCCACCCAGATCGATTAAGTCTGGCGAACCAATAGCTCCGCTCAAGCGATAGATATTATCGATCGAAATTGATTTTCTGAGCGACTAATAGGACCGTCTGCACGGTCGAAACACCATCGGCCATCATAGTGTGCTGTTGCTAATGTTAGGGAGCTGAGCGAAGAAGTACACGCTAGCAAGAATGCGTAGCGGAACAGTAGTGATCTTGGAGTGAAGCAGAAACGAATGGTGCGGCAGAGCGACGTCTTCCATCACCCAGAGCAGGTGCCCTGCCCCCATCTTTCTTCTCCGCCCGGTCCTAGTCCACTGCTGAAAATTGGAGGACCTAGGCAGCTAGAAATAGCTTAGTAACCCAGTGCGTGAAGTAAGTCTGATCGAAGTTTCCCATGCTTGTTAATTGCATGATCGGAACTCCCTCTGCTGTGAAGCCTTTCCGTCGTCCTTCGTAATCACGCAACTCCCACCCCGATCGGTTGAGTCTGAGAGAAAACCGATAGCTTCTCTCAAAAGATCGATATTATCGATCAGTATTGATTTCCTGGTCAAGACTCGCTCGGCTGTGGAACGCTTCCTTCGGCCAACACAGTCATGCAACTACCACTCTGATAAGTTAGCTCTGATCGTGAGAGCAAACCTCGATAATATCTATCGATATTGACTGCCTGGTCGAAGCATCTCACCTGCTCTGAAGCCTTCCCGTCAGCCATCTTAGTCGCGCAAACGCGCGTTCGACGATGTGTGGATGACATCTGAGGCACGTCCTCTGAATCCCGACTGTCATTAAATGACAGCTGCGACTTGTCTTGTGGACGCACATTGGATAACAGATGCGGCAAGTCTTCTGAATCCCGACACCCGTTGAGCGATGTCTGCGGCACATCCTCTCAAGCAGCAAAGTCATAAAAGTCAGTAATTCTGCAGTTTTACAAAAAGTTCTGTCAGAACTCACAAAAACGAACAAGGAGCATCAGCCGTAAGGTGTGGAAACTTCAGTAAAGATCGAATGCGAAAATGAAGAGGAAATGAAGTGTAAAGGTGGATAAACCCGTACGAAGCGCAAACGTACATCAAACAGATACGTCTTTCGAAACGTCATGGATTGTTCTTTGATTTCCGTCCCTCTGGTACTTGGTCGATAAACACCCTAGATGTGATCGACATGCGCCGTCTACAGTTCATGTGTCGTTGTCAGTAAACACCGCGGTCGCCGCGGGCTTTTGACAGCACGGCAGGCTTCGTAATGATGGTAATGATAATGATAAAGATGATAATGATGACTCCGTAAACACCTTAGATGCGATGAACCGATCAACGGCTAATATGTCGTCAGCAGGGCAGACCTGCTGTTACCGCGGGCCTCGGACAGCGCGGCGAAGCTCCAGACATGACTCATGCCTCTCCCGATTATATATAGTAAAGATAGGATTTTGGACTAATACTTACTTTACTTCGATACTTTGATGGTCCTTTGTCGGCTGGAGGTCTTTTCAGCGGGGACCACAACTCTTCTAGACCGCTCGATCTCTGGCTGCTTGCATCCAGTGAGGCAGACTCCGCTCTCTGAAAGATCTTGAGAATGAGTCTGCCCATCGCATTGGCCGTCGTCCCAGTGGACTTTTATGGTCTCTCGGGAGCCATTCTGTGACACGGAGAGATTCCATCTATCGCCCTTTCGTCGAAGCAGGTGTCTGGCCCAGCGATATTTGGACTTCTTCATGTACTGCAGCGGGTCTGCTAATTGCGACTTCTCCCGTAGCTCCGAGCTTTGTAGGCCTTCTTGTCCTCAGAAGATATCTCTCCAGTGCACGATGCGTAATTTGCATTGCTCTGGCGGTTTTCAGGTTTCCGTCGCGTAACACATCGCAGGTAGTACAGAGGCGTTGAATATCGAGGCGCTGAGGCCGGCATCCTTGACCTGATCGGTGACTTTGTGAATTGAACTGAAGGCTGCATATGCTGCGCGTCTCCTGCGGGCGATTTCAGGAGCGAGGTCGTTATCCATGTTCAGCTCTCTTCCCAGATAGACGTAGGAGTCGACCTGTTGTAGAGCGACTCCATTTAACCTTATGAGTCCCGTGCCACACCACTGGTTGATCATAAATCGCCTTTTGAACATATTCATGTTCAATCCAATCTTCATACCTGCCACATTGAGCTCGTTCAGCATTACCTCGACTTTTGCCGTGCTGTTAGAGCTGAGAACAATATCGTCGGCGAAGCGAAGGATGCTGATCCGTTTACCGTCGACAAGGTAGCCTTTATCATCCCAGCTCAAGTCTTTCATGGCATCCTAGAGTGCCGCTGTGAATAGCTCGAGAGAAATCGTCTCTCTCTGCCGTACTTCTCTCCCGATAGGAATTTTAAGCTTTCGACCGAACAGCGGGATGGTAGTCGATGTGTTCGAGAAGCGTTCGTCGAGAAGTCGGATGTAGGGCGATGGTATACCAGCATGCACAGGCGCGTTCAGAGTGATTTAGATTTAGATTTATTACACGAGGGTATCGTGCGTTAACACAACCAACCGATGAACACAACATGAAACCGTGGACGAATATTACCTGCTAAAACAATAAAAACAATGCAGTATATCAAAGCGTGGCGGAAAGATCACCACCTATATATAAAAGAGTTTGTCCGTCGAGTGATCTAATCAAAGTGAGACACGCCGCATTCGCCGCATCACCCACCGCGAGAGCGGTCGAATGATCTAACATAAGTGAGGTACGCCGCATCACCCACAGCGAGAGCGGTCGAATGATCTAACCTAAGTTGGGTACGCCGCATCACCCATAGTGAAAGCGGTCAAATGATCTAACTTAAGTTATGTACGCCGCATCACCCACAGCGAGAGCGGTCGAATGATCTAACCTAAGTTAGGTGCGCTGCATCACCCACAGCGGGAGCGGTCGAGGGATCTATCTAATCTAATAAGTGAGGTACGCTGTATCATCCACAGCGCGGTCGAAATTTCCCATTGAACCTGGGAATTGCTGCAGCATTGAAAGCGCATCCTTTTAGTGCTTGACACAACAGCACTTACGCGCGTTCCTGAGTGTCCAGATATAGAAGCCGTGCCGCCGACTTCGTGCCATTAGAATAAGAAGACCACTAAAGGGGAAAGAGTATAAGGGGGGACTTCGAGGGTGGAGAATCGACAGCGACCAGGAGGTAGCGACTTGGAGGAAGCATCGGGAAGGGGGGGGGGTCGATAGGGGGATCAATGAAGCATTAAGGAGGGACCAGTAGGGAGTTAGCAATCAGGGGGGAGGAGCAGTTAAGAGGATCAGTAAGGGGATCCATTACCAATAAGAGAGTACGGATTTAGAAGATGTGACACCGATGACACGCAATGGGCGTTCGCTCGCCGTCGCTGTGTGTGAGCGTGGGAGAGCTACTTAATTGGGGAGAGTATTAACGAGGATTCCTAGGGGGAGGAGAGATCGACCAGGAACAAGGGACCTGGAGGCGGAACCAGGACGTGGAACCAGCAAGAAGGGAGCCGTAAGAAAATTTATACGCGAAACAAGGAATCTGCCATATGCGCAGCCTCTTCATGCTCGACACAGCGGCAACTGTGCGCGCTTCTGATCCTCTGCATTCAGAAGGTGGGTCTTCTGTGGTGCTGGTTTCAGAGGACAGGTCCTCTACGTCGCCCTAGAAGCATCTGAATTGAGGAATTGTGTCACCGGCGTGCTGCGGCGTGCAGGCGCTTTCAGAATTCAACATGGGATGCTGATCTACAGAGGAAGTATAGCCTCCTCCTGCTTGACACAACGGCAACTACACGTATTCCTAAACGTCTCGATTCAGAAAAAAGGTCCTCTACGTCGCGCTAGAGGCATCTGGATTAAGAGGCAGGAGGCATCTGGATTATCCTAGGAGGTGATTTCAGACAAATTCCTCCTATCGTGCCAAAAGCAGGACGGTCCAAAATTCTGAACGTTTCTATCAAGAGCTCCCCACTGTGGCCTCATTTCTTTAAATACAGATTGACTGAGGATGTGAGGACGTTCAGCGGTGGAATCGGTTGGTGTAACTTTCTAATTCAACTTGGAAACGGAGAGCTCCAAAACGATTCCAGTGAGGTGGAAGTGCCCGACGATATGCTGAGCTCTGGAGATATAGCAGATGAGATATTTGGTGATATAGTGACCTTAGAAGATATGTCCGCTGCGGTCGGTAGAGCGATTTTGACGCCTAGGAATTTCGACTCTTGATAAACAACAAAGTGCTTTCGAAACTACCTGGGCAGGAGAAGATCTACAGAAGCATAGATAAGGTTATGAATGACGAAGCTGAAGCTAACAACGACACAGAGTATTCATTGGAGTTTCTAAACAGCTTGACACCCCAGGGATACCCGCCACATGAACTCCATCTGAAGAAAGGAGCAGTCATAATGCTTCTGCGGAATATTAGAGTCAACCAAGGTCTATGCAATGGTACGCGACTCACCGTTGAACATATGGATAGGTACATTCTAGGCTGCAAAATTGCAACTGCAGCGAACAAAGGACAGTACGTCCTTATTCCTAGAATAATATTCTGTCCGCCTGCTTATGACGCCTCACCGTGCAGATTTAAGAAGAGACAATTTGGCCTACGCAATGACAATAAACAAGAGTCAGGGACAAACATTCGACAAAGTCGGTGTATACCTCCCCAGCCCAGTTTTTTCTCATGGTCAACTGTACGTGGCGTGCCCACGTGTTCGACAGAGTTCAAAATTTGGCTACCACCAGGACGGAAAACTATATCAAACGTAGTATTCACCGAGATGTTTGAGTAAAAAATTAAACCATTTTCGTTGCGCTATGAATAAATTTTTTTTGAAGCTCACATCTTTCTTTGTACAAGAGTAGTTCCTGAGAAAAAGACTAACTGTATCACCCCGCGAAGCGGGCAAGTGCGAGACACGCCGTTAGGCGTGTCGCAGCAATTGTAGAAAGAAATAATTGAGAAATAAATAAGGCAGCTGGGAAACTAGGAGAACTAGGGGCTCAAATGACGCTTAAGGAATTTTTTGAAAGCAGCCAAATGAGCGGGGATCCTGTCTTTTTTCGAAGCTCAGCATATAGGGATGCAGCCCTACATGCGAAGAAGTAACGCCTGCAATTGAGCTTGGCCCCACCAGGATCGTATCTGAGACGACCAGTTCGCGTGTTACCCGACCTTACTACCATAAGATCCGAAGGCTTAATACTGGTCATGTGATGGATAACCTTATGGTAAAAGATAGCATCATTGCACTTCCTCCTATACTCCAAGGTTTGTAAACCAAAATTGAGATCCCTATCGGCACTATTAGGTATCTGATCATAAGAGAAACCTAACTCTCTCACCATGAGCCTTCTGGTAAAGTTGTTCTGAACACTTTCAGGCACTTTAACGCTTTTTATTAAATGAGGGTTAAACACGGGAGTCTCGTATTCCAATAAAGGCCTTATGTAAACTTTGTATACTCGAAGAAACACAGCTGTATTCGTGGTTGAAAGAGATCGAAACAGATTATGCATTGCAAATGAGGCTTTATTTGCCAATGCAGCGCAGTGTCTATCAAATCCGTAATTAAGAACCCCAAATCCTGCACGCTATTCGCCACTTTAAGGGATGCGCCACCAATAGTGTAAGGATACCTGTTATTTTTCTTGCCTAAGTGAAGGACTCTACATTTATCCTTAGACAGCGGCAGACCCCATTCTTGCGACCAGCTAAATACTTTGTTAACGGTTGCCTGCAGAGCTTGGGATTGATCCAAGTTGTCCACTCTACAATAAACCTCAAGGTCGTTCGCAAACGCACAAAATTCTACTGGACCATCTGAAAGTAGGCTTAGTAAATCAAACGTATAAATATTAAAAAGTACAGGTGACAGTACACATCTCTGAGGCACACCACAACCAGTTATCCTAGGTTCTGACAATGAGTTATTAACACAAACAACATATTGGCGATCTTTAAGGAAAGCCTGAATCCATGAAATTATATATGGATGGATTCCAATTGAGGGCATTTTATGAAGCAATTTTTTTGTGTAAGACCCTGTCAAAAGCTTTACTGAAGTCGAAGTACACCACATCCACATTTCCACCTTGATCAAGAACTCTTTTCCAATAATCAAGTGCCTGAATCATTGCAGTTACTGTTGACTTCCCCTTCTGAAAGCCATGTTGCTTAGGTGAACTAATCGAATGCTCATCAAGGTGGTGTACAATTTTACGCTTCACAATTTTTTCAAAGATTCTCGCGAATAGAGATGTTATACTCACTGGTATAAAATTTGATGGAGAGTTAAATGGAGGTTTTTTTGGAATGGGAGTCACAATAGATTGCCTCCAACGAGATGGGACTTCGGCTTTCATAAAAAAAAGGTTGTAAATGTACTCCAGCGGACTAGATATGACGTGAGCTACTTTTTTTAAAATGAAAACCAACGGTATACCATCAAGAGTGACACTTTGAAATGGTGGCCATCTCAAAATCATTGCAAGAATTTCGTCCCTATGAAACCACATAGAGTCATTCATACATGAGAAAATTGCTCCAAGTTCTTGACTATTACGAGCATTGGAACTTTCAGACATAAAGTTTTCTTGAAAGGTGCTGGCCAACAATTCCGCCTTTACCTTATCACTGTAGAAAACAGTCCCGCAAGGGCCAAGTAAGGCCGGGATATTCATCCTCCTTTTCAAACGGGAATTAATGAGTTTGTAAAACTGACATTTATTTCCAGATTCAATAATTCGCTTTTCGAACGCACAATAGAACTTCCTTAGTTTCATTTCAAACATAAAACTTATTTTTTATACTGCATCCAAAGCATGGGACTTGATGTTTGTTTCGCTCTCTTATAGGCTCTATCTTTCTTCTTGAGTAATCTTATTAGGTGCGGGGGCAGTCGCAACGTTTTGGCACTAGTTTTGATAATGGGAACGAATAGCTCTATGGTGTGAAGCAAAACGGTGATGAAAAGTTCATATTTTTCGTTTACAGAATGAGCACTATTCATAGATCCAAACCAATCAACATTCTCTAGATAACTCACAATATCGTGGTAATTCGCGGAGACAAAATCCTTCTTGTAAATTATGGTATCGGTACGTCTCACAAAATCAATATTGAAGGGAACAGCAGTATGATCACTGTTACCCAGCGGTGCACACACCACCAAGTTGGAAACCAAATCACTACGGTTGGTAAGGACTAGATCCAAAATATTATTCCCTATAGTTGAATCTCGAACACTTTGATGTAACTTCTGTGTACCACAAAATTCAATAAATCTCCTAGCACTGCCGTTACTTCGCGCCAACCGAGGCGTATCACTCCAGATGATCTCACGAAAGTTGAAATCACCTGTACTGACATTTGTTTCCGGATTCAATAATTCGCTTTTCGAACGCACAATTGAACTTCCTTAGTTTCCTTTCAAACATAAAACTTATTTTTTATACTGCATCCAAAGCATGGGACTTGATGTTTGTTTCGCTCTCTTATAGGCTGTATCTTTCTTCTTGAGTAATCTTATTAGGTGCGGAGTCAGTCGCAACGTTTTAGCACTAGTTTTGATAATGGGAACGAATAGCTCTATGGTGTGAAGCAAAACGCTGATGAAAAGTTCATATTTTTCGTTTACAGAATGAGCACTATTCATAGATCCAAACCAATCAACATTCTCTAGATAACTCACAATATCGTGGTAATTCGCGGAGACAAAATCCTTCTTGTAAATTATGGTATCGGTACGTCTCACAAAATCAATATTGAAGGGAACAGCAGTATGATCACTGTTACCCAGCGGTGCACACACCACCAAGTTGGAAATCAAATCACTACGGTTGGTAAGGATTAGATCCAAAATATTATTCCCTATAGTTGAATCTCGAACACTTTGATGTAACTTGTGTGTACCACAAAATTCAATAAATCTCCTAGCACTGCCGTTACTTCGCGCCAACCGAGGCGTATCACTCCAGATGATCTCAGGAAAGTTGAAATCACCTGTCACAAGATACGGTGCTGAACATGATATCAGATCGCTTAGCGCCTTTAACAACTGCAGATTCATCGCTGCAGAGCAACTGGGTGCCCGATAAGCAGGCACCACACGAACGACCGAACCAAGAAATAAATCACTGCATATAATATCGTAAGCGTCTTAAACTGATTCTCGAAAAACTAATGAGGGAGAAGTATGCTTCCGAGCTATGAGTGCAACTCCACCGCCCTTCTTAGAGGTTCTATCCGCCCTTAAAACAGTGTAATGGGCGTCGCAACCCCTCAGCAGAGCGCTTGTATCCACATCCTGGTGTAGCCAAGTCTCCGGTAGCAATACGACATCAACCTTTTGTTTCAGAAGAAGGACGAGTGCATCTCTGTTTTTGACTAGTGAACGAATATTAGCGCAGACAAATGTAAACCTTCTAGGTTTCCGGGGCTGCCTTAATTGTTTCCCAAAAGGTTAGATGGAGAATGAGAATCCACTAATGATACACGTGTAATGTCACAAACTTGAGTCGAAACCGTAGCATTCATAGGAGGATCAACGGGCTGCTGAGAAGAACTCACATTCATGCCTGTGTTGCATTTAAGAGAAGAAAATCTTTCACTTTTAAGGCGATCACGTTCTTCTTTCGTGAGAGATTTCCTAATGAAAATACCCTTTTCAGAGAAAAACCGCAAGCGCGGAGCTCTCCTTAAGGTAAGCGATGCAAAAAACGAAGCGGGAAACAGAACTTTCAACAGACGTGGCTCTCCTAAAATAGGCCTTTCCATGCGGTACACCGCACTAGGTTGGCAATCAACATTCAAATAATCTAAAAGAATTCTCACACAGTTCAAATCATAAGATACCTTAGCAGAAGAGGAAGGTGCTGAGCTTTCCTTTATGCCAGCAATGACAGCGAAGCGATTACGTTCAAGTTCCGCATAAGAATCAACAGGACTCGAAATAGCTATCGGAGGAGCGGTAATAGAACGAGAATTGGCTAGCTCTTGCTTCAAGATAGAGATTTGAGACCTTAGACTCGATACCTCTTTTTCTAGTTCGCAGTTCTTCGCTCGAACAGCGTCGTTCTCTTCAATTCATTCTTTGTTTTTGGGCAAAACTGCACCCAACTGCTCTTTAATCTCCAGCATGCAGCCGATGACCGCTTTGAGATGCGCAGGTAGGGTTGTATCAGCGATGACCTGATCGATTGCCTGCCTTAGGTGATCGTCTGCGATTGGAGACTGGAATTCCATTTTATGCTTCTTTCCTCTGCGTCCCTGAACAGATTTAACGGGAGCCAAGGGAGTGTCCATTATACCGAGTAGAAAGATCGCAATGAAGGAACGAATACACCTGTGACGGTGGCTTATGTATCAATTGATCTTCACTCCCAGCCACAAGGGGGCTCGCTTGACCATCCAATCGAACCATTAGTGCGGCAACTCCAAGCGAATACAGAAAAATGAGTAACCAGAACCAGCTACAGACTTGACGAGGCATGGGAGTAGTGCGGCTAGAGCAAGTAGGAAGACTTGCTGAGGCTAGTTAGCAGCCCAAAGCACGACGAAAACGAAGGTAGTCAGAGCGGAAGTGAACGCGCCGCCGCACACCAGCCAGACGCCGCACAGAATGTGGCGTTGATTTCCACAGAGTCGAACGCTTTCCGATAATCCACGAAGACAAGGACAAGTGGGATGTGGTATTCGCGGCTTCTCTCGATGAGTTGTGTGACAGTCTGAATATGGTCCATGCAGGAGAAATCCTTGCGAAACCCTGCTTGCTCCACTGGCTGATACTCATCGAAGCAACGCTCCGTGCGGTTAACCAGTATCTTGGTGAAGATCTTGTACACAACCGAGAGAAGACTGATGGGTCGATAGTTGTTGATATCCTCCCGCTGACCTTTTTTGAAGATTAGAACTGTTTGCGACTCCTTCCATTGGTCCGGAATCCTACAAAATCGAAGGTGTGGTATTTATGCTTGGCAGAAGTGAGCAGAGGGCACTGCCACCCGCACGAAGGAGATAAGCAGAAATGCCGTCCGGTCCGGGAGCAGTGCCTGGCTTCATCCTTCTGATGGCATAAACAACTTCTGACTCCAGAATGGGAGGTACTTGTTGAGCTGGTGGCATCAAGCATTTCGGGACAGTGCTGGAAAAACGAAACAAATCTGTGTAGAATTCTTGAGCGATGGCCTGCATCGCTCTTCGAGACGTTTGCGTTCTTCCATCCTTATCCACAAGGGCTGACATTATTGCCTTCTGATCACAGAGAGCTCGTTTGCAGCGCTTTATGCTTGAACCTTTCCCAGCCGCTTCTAACAGCTTCAATCTTCTGTTGGCTTTCATGGACTCCTTCACTGCAATTCGACAGGCTTTCGAGATAGTGACTTTTCCAGATGGGAAGCATTAGGATCCAGTTTGACAGCTCTTCTTTGCTCCAAGAGTTTAACCGCATGTGCGTTGAGTGTTGAAGCAGACGATGATGTGGGTTCGCAAGAGCTGCTAGCACATTTCAACAGTCCTTTGGAGAGAAGGTCGTAGTCTTCCGATGGATCTTAAGACGCGTCGGATATAGATCTACTCTCGTTATAGCGCGATTTTGGGAGGAACTCTGTGTTCAAAATCTCTCCCGTTATAACGCGACCCGGGCTCATTTCCGGTCCCACACGAAATTGAAGGAACGTATATGCTGACCGCGTCTGCGATCAGGTCTACTCTCAAGTTTTCTCGTTCGTAGTCGCGACCAGCACCTGTACGACAATGAATTTGATGCATATAGACGTCTTTCATGCATGCGCGGCCCACAAAAGTGGTCATAGTCAGCAATATGTCGAGCACAGTATAAGACTCCAGGTAGTCGCTAGAAGATGTCATATGTTGGGAGATTCCTCTATCAGAAACGACAGAAGGTGTGGATTAAAGCTCAGATTATTCTAAACAATATCTGTTATAGTGGTCATACGCTGCAACGTGATGCTTAGTTGCGATCAGAACTCCAGCACCATGCAGGACTTGTGCCTGCACCCTCTGCTTTGCGGGCAGGATTACAGTAACAGCGCCGCTTGATCAGCAACATCACGATATCGTATAAGAGTGCTGAGAGGTCGATGTAGTTGTAACGAATATATAGCAGATGCGGCGCACGATTTAGCAGCGCTGATGGCTTAATGGGTTAACATCCTGCCTGGAAGGTATTAGGGGGGGCCAAAAGTAATGAGACAAAATGAAAAAAATCTTTATCTCCTTATAACTCAATTACAACTCAACGATGCTGAGGAATGTATTTGCCATTACGGGCAATGATCTTGCTACCATCGCTCAGTCAACTTCTTGATCCCATCCTTACAGAACTGCTTGAGCCTGGTGCTGATCAAGTGCTCGATATGGTTGTCAAGGACTGCTTGGGTTTTTGTGTCCCTTCCGACTAGGAAGTCCTGTAGGCTCAAGTAGTAGTGGTAGTTGCATGGAGAGATGTCCAGCGAATACGGTGGGTGAGGCATGTGAACGTAGCCCAGCTGGCCAAGCTCATCCGTGCTTACTTGTTCCCGATGGGGTGCGGCGTTGTCGAAGAGGAGAACCTTCTTGAAGCGCTGCGAATGAATAAGAGCGAGTCGCCGGCCCATCTCCTCTATTTCGTTTACCATGGCCTTGGTGTTCATCGTGGTGCTCTTGGGAAACAGCCTCCGGTAAATCGATCCATGGGCGCTGACCCAAAAGCTCCAAAGATGCTTCTCGCCGTGAACATCTTGCCGAACGAAGGTCGGTAACAATTCACCAGGCCTCACCCAGACTCGCTCCTTGGCAGGGTTAAGGTAGAAGACGTACTTCTCATCCTGCGTGAATATTGAGCCCAGGCTGCTCGGGGTTGGGAATTGGGGGAGATTTGCGCGACACAGGTCGACTCGTCAGACTGGGGTTTCGGCATGAGACAGGCTGGGTTTTTGGCATGCTTCTGGAAAGGGAGGAAGTGGTAACTTCTCAGATGGGCTTCAGTAAGTAGCATACAAACATACAAATACGATAAGCACAAAACCGGACTCCAGCCACGAGATATATGGACATGGCATGGGGTGTCTCATTACTTTTGGCCCCCCCCCCCCCCCTAATAGATAGTGCGGGTCCGTGTCCTGCCTGGTGCGGGACTTTTGATGGCGGCAAAAGATATTGTAACATCAGGGTACACAGTTTGGCTGTTGATAAACTTTTAAATTTCCTCTGACACTCTTATTGCTCTAGCATCTGTCATACTTATGCGTATAGCAGAGAGTACCCCTGAGGGCGATTACGAGAGAAAATGCCCGTACCGCGCCGCGTCTGTTTCGGTGCGAGAAAATGTCCGCAGCCAGGGGAGAAAATATCTGTGGCCACTGAACGGTTTTTGATAGGGTTCATTAAAACAACCACTACAAAAAAAACACATGGTAATCACGTGTACAGGGATACGGTATTTTTCTCATGCCGTCGAGTAGAGGGCATGAAAAATCGTGGGCGCGGCAACTGAAGCTGTGGCATCATCACTTGGATTCCCTAGCAGACTTGATGGCCTTACCGTGATAGAGAAGCTTTGGAGAATACGAGGAAAGATCCTCGTTACACAGTTAGCCCATTGAGGACCGCGCGGGTCAATTTCGACCAGCAGCTTTTCGGCCGCGTGGGACCGCGTGGTCCGATTTCGGCTCGTGGTTAAAGAACTGTTCGCTGCGGCCCATTCCTCGATTTTTCATAGCTTACGACTATTCATTAGACATGTTGGATCCTTCCAATACTACCTTCACAGTGGTCCGAGAGTCATTTACTTTTAACGAAAGCTTTGATAAAAAAATCAACATTACACACTATTGAAGCTTCACAAAGATCGGTACCATTCACAAACAGCCACTCAGATCTTAAAAAATGGCCATATACAAAATAACTGGTTACGTTTCGTGTAAAATTTTTGAAAACAATCTGGTCAAAAATATTATAAACACTTGCTATATCGTGTGGTCACCTCCTCGCATGGTTCGTAGCAAACTTGCACCCTTTTTCTTTGCAGATCTTCATATAGCAGCAAAAACATACTCTGGATTCTGCTTTCTTACCTGTTCTGGCCTTCTCCAATATTTGGGTAACCCATTAAGAGAGAGTCTCATTTGGAATATCGTGAATAGTGATTTCACGAGATTGGCGCGTCCGCGCCGTCGCAGTGCGCGGTCCAACGTGGCAGACACGCGATTTCACGCGCGGTCGTCAATGGGTTAACAGGCATGCTCAACGGTCAAATTAGTACCAACGGTGTTTTATGTGTAAAGAACACTCAAAACACTGAAAGGAGCAAAAGAAGCGTTTTCGCCCAGATCTCAATTTTTAGCACGTAAAACTAGAAAACAAGCACATCAACGGAACCCGGTAACTTAGAGTTACTTTTCGAAGCATTGAGCGGCGGAACTGTAGGCCACCTCAATTGTTGAGTTTGTTTTTGAGCCACATGAACGCCACATGGAGTGAACAGTAGGGTACATGTACATCAAAGTCATGAGAAGTAGAAAATGAAAAAATGACAGAACTTATTTAGGAACTTATTTACTAATTGGTTTTTAGGTTTTACTGAGGTTTTACTGAGTCTTTCTGATGAAGTCTTCATTTTTGACCAATCATTTCCTTCTTTAGTAAAACAGCATTTGAACATAGATATTTCAACATTCATAGCTTTTCAAGTGATTTTCATCTGATACGCCGTTGGTATCGTAAATACTTGTTGTGCCCTTTTTTTTTATTAAAGTCTTTCGCAGTATAGTATTTCTATTTTGATTCGCTTTGTTGCTGTTTTTCTGATATTTCCACATATCTGAATAAAGGATTTAAATATTTGAATGGTTAGTTGCAACATATGTTTTACCAAAAACGTTATTAAAATGTAATGTAACCATGTCGTAATTCCTTGCTCATTTCTTTTCTTTTTTCTTTTTTCGCTTTGCTGTCTTTGTAGTTTGCTCATGAGTTTTCAGTTCATTAGTTTTTTGTCTTTGGTTCTTACACTTTCTAACGATTGCTTTTTTAATGCTTGGTATTGGCGCACTTTTATGTGCTTTGAATAAATAAATAAATAAATAAATAAATAAATAAATAAAATGACCAGAACCTACGGTGTAGCACCTCGCCAAAAATCTTTCAAGCCACCTTCTCGAAATACAGTGTGTTTTTCGAACATGAAATTTTGCGATCAACTTCTTTTTAGAGCTTTTGGTACGAATAAAACGTTGCAGAAATAGACCATTATATCACCACCACCTATGTATATTTAAAAGAGTTTGTCCGTTGAGTGAGCTAACCTAAGTGAGGTACGCCGCATCATCCACAGCGAGAGCGGTCGAGTGATATAACCGAGGTGAGATACGCTGCATTATCCGCAGCGAGGGCGGTCGATGATCTAACCTGAATGAGGTACGCCTCATCATCTACAGCGCGGGCAAAATTTGCTATTGAACTTGGGATGTTGCTGCAGCAGGTGAAACGCAGCCCTGGTTACTGCTTAACACAACAGCACCAACGCGCGTTGCTGAGTGTCCAGATTCAGAAGCTGACTTTGTGCCATTAGCATGAGAAGACCACTAAAGGGGTAAGGGTAGAAGGGGGTCTTTGAGGGTGGAGAACCGACAGCGATCAGGAGGCAGCGACCAAGAGGAGCATTGGGTTTGTCGATGGGGGTACAAGGAAGCGGGCCAGAAGGTTGCACCAAGACGAGTTTAGGCAATATGTACGGATCATTAGGAAGTTATCAGTCAGAGGAGGGGACAGTAAAGGGATCAGCAAGGGGATCCATTCCCATTAAGAGAGACCGGATTGACACCGATGTCACACAATGGGTGTATTTTTTTGTTAATGAAGCTTGGCAAAACACAGTTATTCCTGCAAGCTGAAACCACCTATTACGAATGCAAATCGATTCATAAATAATTCTAGGACATAACGAGATCTTTTGGCAGAACCCCACTTGGTTCGTTCCCTTTTTTATTCTTCATTCTCTGGATGTTTGTTATTCTACGTACTTTCTAATTATTCTATAATACTTTGGCCTGGATCGTTAGCCAATGTCATGTGATATCATTCTATACCGTTTCTATTGTAATTACATTGTTCTTCACATGGATTTTAGTTATGTAATAAATAATAATAATAATTCTACAATTCCTGCAGCAACCGCGATGATAAGTTTATTCGGTAGTTTGATGCACCTCTAAAATTTTAAATGGAGAAGTCGCTCTGTCTTTGCATCCGAATTGAAACTATTTCGTTTTTTCGTATTCATTGCTGTGATGCGTTAGTGGTGATGTCCGTTCCTCTATGTGGTGTCACTGGACACTGCGAGCTAAGCCGAACACTCTGCGAACTAAGCCGAACACGGTCACTCGATTGCGGCGACAAGCCCTTGTGATAGGTCGGCCTACGAAGACCCATATCACATCGCATGTATGACAGTACAAGTTTCTTGAGATAATGCTACGGCGTTCGCGGGAGCCGACGCGCACTCACAAAGCCCGGCGAATGTGAGAAGTACGCGAGGGTCGCCGACGCGACGACGGTATCGGGGGGGGGGGGGCACCTGAGCTAGTCCGAAAGTCCTGTAATGTAAGCAGCACCCGAGTGGCTACGCTGAATGTGGGTAAGTTGACGGGCCGCTTGTTGGTTGAAGCGTTGGAGCGTAGAAGAGTTGATTTTTATGCAGTGACGAGGTGGCCCTACTGCAAGTCAAGGGACAGAGGTACCGTCGAAAGATGTCATCGTAGTCGCTGGTGACCTTAATGGACACATCGGCGCGACGAAAGACGGGTACAGCTTCCATGGTGGATTCGCCATCGAAAGACCGAGGATACTGAAAAGTCTTTTGGCATCAATGACGAGAACGGTTATCTTATCATGGACCGCAATTGAAGCGATGGCGAAATTACTTTGAGGAAATCTCTACAGTATAATTTCCCCATACAGCCACCCCTTCAACGGCTCCAACCCTCGGTCCTGTTCAGGAGATCACAGTGGAGTAGACTGATGAAGAAGATGAGGCCAGGCAAAGCGGGCCCGAAGACATGGCAGCTGAACCGTGGAAGCGAATCGGATGGTAATTAGAGCAGTCTGGCACAGACTGCTCTAATTACCATCCGATTCGCTTGCTTTCACACCGGGGGCACACGTAACTCCAACGCCGCGCGAACCCCCCCCCCCCCCCCCCCCCTGGCGTCGCGCACGGTGCGCGACGAAACTGGACGAGTTGTCGCGGACCGATGCTTCCGACGGCTAGAAACGCTCCCTAAAGGGACATGCGGCAAGCTTTGCCTTATTTCAACGTTTCTTGGAGACGGTATGTGAATGTGGCTTCAACAGGATGATCAGCGACAGTTTATACAGGAATCCTTGTCATGTGAATGGCTTTTAGCGTCAGTATTTGCCATCTACAACTTCTTCGGTTAATTTTTACCCGTGATTATGGGCTACGGAAAAAGGTCACAATCACCCATTCTCGGATCAATTGTCCTACTGCAGACTGTTGCCTACCACATTCTGTGGGATCTTAAGTTCCTTGCTAGAAATGTGGTCTGGGAGCTTAAACACTGAGAACATTTCGTGCTCCGCGGCTAACCATGCGTCACCGAGCGCAAGTCCGCGTTTCAGCGCCGCGACGTCGCGTTGGAGTTAGGTCTGGAGCCCTTTCGCACAGCATGAGGATCTTTCAGCGAATTGTCGATTGACAAATTTGCGACATCGTCCAGCAATCAGTGTGGCTTCGTAGATGGCTGCGAGAAAAAGAAGCCAGTACATATCGCCTTCCTCGACTTGGAGAAGGCTTTTGAACGCGTACCGCGTGAAGTGATATGTTACGCCTTGCGAAATCATGGGGCTCTTAAAGAGCTCATAGAGTGGGCGCGAATTCTTTACTGTTGTCCAAAGAGTTGAATTCAAGCTGCAGCTGGGAACCAATGGAGTTTTCCATCTCTGTCGGGGTACACCAGGGTTCCACGCTTTCTCCACTTCTCTTTGATGACGTCATGGATTTCATAACACAAGATCTTCAGTAGCCGTGCAGTTCCCTGTGGCCGTGAGCGGCCGGTTCTCGCGTCGATCTACTGCCGATGAACCGTACTCGTCACGTATTTACTGTTCTTCTGAGATTGTACTACCGTATTCATTGAAGAAGTGAGCACTGTTGTAGCACGGTGCGCCATCCGAGGAAGAAAATTCACCAGCTTAGGTGAATCCTTCCTATTTTCGTATTCTCTATCCTTCCGCTAGAGCTACATATAGAATTTCCTTCTACCAGCTAAGTTTCTGGTGGCTGAGAAAGTATTATCTTCGGAAGTTCAAGTACCTGATTCGGTGCATTTTTCTGCTTGAGCCTTTGCAGTTGAAGGATGACCAATCCCCTATCATCTCGTTCTATTCAGATGCATCGACATCTCGTTCTATTCAGACGCATCGACAACTATCAAAACGCCAGTGTATTGGTTTTGCGACGACGCCATAGACCCCTAGTGATCTCGACGACCATGTGCAATCAATTTTGATGGACGACTGTATTCTAGCACACCTGAGAACAATGACCGCTTTTTTATTGGAACATAGGAAACAGCTACAAACCATGATGGAACAATGTTGGGAGATGACTGATACTATTGCTTCGTTAAGGAATGAGATATCAGTGTTTAAGAATTCCTTGAGTTCATGCTCTTCACTATGCCAAACTTCTACCCAGGCTATGGATACCAATAACTCTGCCTCTTCTCCTCCCACTTATATCCAGTCGTTTGAGGAGATAGAGCGTAGATGAAGTGTTGTGATTGCCGATTTGTGCGAAGGCCTAGTGAACACTCCTCTATTCGCGTTCTTCACGATTTCAGTGTCTTCCGTGAAATCATGGACTTTTATCAATCGATTGTTCTTCGTTATCCGTTTATCGTTTTGGTCGTTCCAATGCTAACCACCCAAGACTCGTCAAAGTAGTTTTACCGGCTTCGTTCTTTACCAAGTTTATGGTTCGTCGGGTCCCTCGTTTAAGGCACTATAAGGAAGCTGGCTTGTTCATCAGATCGTCCTTCTCTATACCTGAGAGGGATCGTCTGAGGGCAGAGTGGCAGCGCGAAGGAGCCATCAACAACTATCACCTCTGCAGGACCAAAGCTCCAATTCTTCTGCAGCTAGCAATCCTAATGCTAGCAATTGCAATGTCGAAGATCACGTAAATGCATGTCCACCTAACTCGTTAAACAAGTAAAGCACCGCCGGCCTCCAGTTGTGAGTATTCAATGATTTTTTTTTACCAACAACCGATCATCTTAAAAATCTGAATTCGCTTAAATCTGTCTTGGAAACGAAGTCTTTTGGCATTATGACTGAGACCTGGCTTTCTCGTACCTTTAACGTTGAGTGCCTGCTTGATGGACGACAAAACCAGTTCCAGGTTTTTCGTTGCGACCGTAGAGGTAAAAATGGTGGTGGGATAGCCTGTTTTCTGAAGAAAACGCCTCTGCCCTTGTTTGTATTCCAGAAGTCCGTTCCTAATGGATATGAAATTCTTTGTTGTGATGTCATTGTGCGTGCGGTTACTATTCGCATTTTAGTCCTTTACAGGGCTCCGTCTTGTCCTTCTGCTATGGCGACACAAATGTTCAAAGCAATTATCTTATTTCTTGCGAACATCCCTCCATTGTTATAGGTGATTTCAATCTTCCAGATATTACCTGGTCTGCAACTAAACCCAATGCTAGTTCTCGTCAATCTAAAACTTTTCTTGAATTATGTGAATCGCATTCTCTAACACAGTTTGTTGTGGTTTGCATATGACATAAGACGAATAAACGATTCTACGTTTAGTAGGCCTCATAGATGTATGGTGCAGATTTAGCAAATGTCTGTAAGGATGGAGGATAGGTTTCTTTAAAACTATGTAACCACTTTCAAGTGAGGAAATGCCTCAACTAACCCCTATGAGTTTGAACGACTTTTTTGATTCTGACAACCACTCTTACGATCGTGAAGGGTCCTCTACATAGTCCACCCATCACCACGTCCAAACCTAGGATTCAGCTAATTTGTTGTTCGTATCCAACAACCATTGGGTAACGAACAACAAAACGGATAGGGTAAAACCCCTGGGAAACCGGACATCGGTTAACGGTTAATCCGCTCATCTCTGGTACAGATACAACGGGACAGACATAGGGAGAGAGGAAGGAGGGTTTTTCATGCTTAACTTTGGCGGTGGAAGTCTCATGGTTTCGGCTTCGTTTTCGGTTGGAGCGAAACGATACAGTCACGATCCGTTCCGCGCAAGGATAAACTATTCCATAACAACAGGGTTGCGAGAGTTGTAAGCGGACTCGCGAACCGGTGAGCAATTATGCTAGATATCTTTGAGCGTCCGAGAGTTTAGCATTGTAAGTTTTATGAAATTCCAAGCATGAAAATTTGTGGTGGTATTTTAGGTACAGTTCTTGTAAAACTCGCAGCACAGAAGGTCTTCTATCAGATTCACATAAATATTGTGGTCCCAAGAAGAGATAGATAGATATGCCTCGATTCACCGAGGCGTTAGGAGAAATGTATGAATCGCAATCAGAGTGTATCTAGCTTGGCCTACTGGTTTATTCTGCCGCACGATACCAACTTCGAGTATTCTGAGAGCGCATTCTTTACGCAGTCCGGACTACAGTTCCGGACTGCGTAAAGAATGAGTTCTCAGAATACTCGAAGAGTTCTCGCTTGTACGTCAAGAATGATATTCCGTAAGGTGCTTTCAGCTGTAGACCAAGATTGGTATCGACCTCTTATTAGGCTTACGTTTCGGCGATGTCGCCTTTGTCAGAGCCTGGAAAAGTCGAGTTCATTAGAAAAACTACTCGCCCAAACGCCATTTCATCCTACAAGATTGAATTCCGAAGGAGACAAAGAGTCAGGAAGCAATGTCGTAGAGCATAGTAACGCTAACCTTAGTGGTGGGATCGAAGTGATCCACCAGTCACCGGTAGGTGGAGGTGGTCTAGCTCGGATGGGTTTGCGAGCTTCTATGGACTGACCACCTGCCCCAGGAACCCCTTTGAGCACTACCACGTAGGTCAAACAGGCAGATGTCGACGTAGGGCGCCATCTCTTGCGTCACCGCGATGCACTCCTTCTTGCGGTTGATTTTTGGATTTCTGGTCGCGATCCAAAGCGCTTCGAGAGTTCTGCGTGCCGTGACGTCGCGCTCGCGTGCCAAGGTCGTGACCGCCACCTACACCATTGCGCCATCGTGGCTCCGGACCCTATGCTCCCTCAACGGAGTAGACACATTAGACCTTCCTGACGTATAGGCGGTTCCGACCCAATTGTCCCTTTAAGTTTGTGGGAGGGATCTCATTCACTCTCACCATGTCCTGTAGACCTGCTTTACGAAGGCATGTGCGAATAGACGCACTGGTTTCGTCGGATAGGAAAGGGATGAGAAGGCTAACTTTCATTCTTCTTGAGTTTGTGCTGCTGACACCACAGATCGCCGCCTTCGTTTTCTGTGGAGCGCTTCCATGAGATACCAGTTGGTTCTTGCAATGTGATCTGCCAAATCCCTTGAGATGGCCTTCCGTTCAGCATCAGACGAAACTAGGCCGCCGTTCGGTGCCTATTTCGCACTTCTCCCCTTTTAGTACTATTTGGATGGGATGACTGGAAGTATACAAAGATATTTTTACTGCTCGGCTTGCGGTACCACCTCGTCCTGAGAACTCCTCCCGAGAGGCCAACCTGCACGTTTAGAAATGGATGCCCATTTTCTGTAGGCTCTTCTTTCGTGAGCTTTATGTGCTCAGAGTGCGCATTTGAGAGGGCGAAACATGTGTCCATCTCGGATTGCGTGGAACACACTATGAAGCAGTAATCTATGTACCTACAGTATACGATAGGTTTGCGCTCTGTCGATAAGAGAGGAGCTTCCACTTTCGCCATGAACGCTACCGCAAGCACGGGAACCAACCTTTGTCCCATTGCCATAGTCCCCTCACCAGGCTGTAGTGCTTCCCGCACCACCTGAATATGTTGCACCTAAGACACTCATTAAGAAGTGTCATGATCTGCACAACAGTGAGGCTGTACAAGTTCAATGTTGCTTGGTGTTCGGCAATAATTTCCGAGACGGCCTGTACAGCGCTTTCTCTGGAAACGTTTGTGTATAGTGAGGTTACATCAAACGATTCTATGACATGCCCATCTTCCGCCCTGGTTGCGTTAAGCACTTGGAAGAAATCGTTAGTGTTAGGTAAGAGGGAGGGAATACATTTGAACAGTTGTATCAGGACAAGGTTTAGAAGTCACGGTATACGATCTGTAGGGCCAGCAAAATTGCTTATAATAGGCCGAACCTTGAACGACGAAGTGTCGACAGCGGCAGCTTCCCCGGGAGGTAGCTTGTATGTCTTAATGAGCACGTATAATACGGGGCAAATAGGTAGCTTACACCTGAGTCGTGTCATTACCCCCTTAAGAAGGTTTGGCGACTTGGAAATTTCTGTCTATTTTCTGTTAAGGCGGCGGTACTGTTTCCCAAACTCCTCATAGAGGATGAGGCATAAATGGTGTTTTCTTGAAGATGGAGCCTTGTTATAGGCCTATCTAGCTCCTGAGGCAACACCACGAATTCCCCCATCTTTGTCACTAACAGTGACCCATATGGCGCCAGACTTTGCCAATTCCCTTATCTCCCTCAAACCGTTCCTTTCTGCCGCTGTCAGATTGGAAGCCCTAGGGAGCTTAGACTGCCCAGCACTACGACGCAGCACTATAAACAAAGAGGTAGCAAAAATGCGTCAAGAAAGAGATAAGTTACTTTAAGAGAACTGCTACTTACTGCTACGAAAAAGGCTGGGATTTTCCAAGGCACTCCAGTAACTCCTGTTTCCGATGCTGCGCCTGCTGACAATCCCGCTCAATTCAATCCACCACCATCACAGTTTCCATCTAGTGGCCGCGAGCCTGATTTCTATTCGCATTGTCAGGAGTCGGAAAGACGAAGATCGATAATTGTTAGCGGTATACTGACTCCCATTCGATTGCTAGTAGGGTCCGTTATGACTTCCTGAGCGTTCGTATTGTTGTTTTCCACTTGGATATCGAATGCCTTCCTGTCAGTGTCAGTTTATAGATTCAGTAGACATATGCCTGGTGTAACAAAGCTCTTATAGGTCGTTTTTCCGGCCTCTTACTTCCAACGGCTATTAAGAGAGCCTTCGCCTCCGTTCCTTCCAGAGGGGATCTACCTTAGGGAATCCTCTCATCGACGGAGCGAATACGAAGGCGCAATCGTCAACTCCCCGTTCAATCTTATCAAGCTTTGAATGCTCGTGGAGACTGAGTCGTTTTCCTCGGTATTTTAATCACGTTGTTTTTGCTATCTCTCAAACTTTGTCGCTCTCGATCTTTTATGCTTATGTCTTGTCTTTTCCAAAAAACAGCACTCATATTGTTCTGTATCTTGGCTCTCGATAAGACATCTACCTGTTTTGTAAAACATAGCAACCTGATATATACTTCATATACTATCAATTCGTCTGGCGGTGAGTGGTTTCCTGTTAAAAGGAGACAATTTGCAAAATGTGACTATTAGGTTGTTTGCAGTTACCTATATAATGTCGATTAGGCCACCTCTTTTGAGTCGGTTTCTTCTGTTGGTGACAAATATTCAATGTGTGTGCACCATAGGGCCTATACAAATTTGGACAAAGCTGAGTTGCCTCCCCATCTCCGCAACATGTCATCACATAGGGAGTGGTTGTTTAATTGCGCAAACCTCAGCGGTGATTGTACAGGTTATCTTCGCTTCTCTAAACTTTTTGCAAACAACTAGCTAAATTTAACAAAATTTAAATTTAATGTTGGGAAAAATAGAAAGTCCCGCAACGCAAGCAAGACCCACGTGGAAACGCTGAATGTGGGTACGTTACGTTGTCGGGCCGCTCCACTGAGTTGGCAGGGGCACAAGGGCGAAGAAAGATTGACTTGTGTGCTGTGCAGGAGACGAGGTGGTCTTGTAGCAAGTCAAGGGACATAGGCCGAGGCTATAAAGCCATTATGTGTGACAGTCCCTGGACCACCAGCGATGTTGGCATAACCTCTCCGAACGGTTCCGAGACGCGATTGCAAGCGTGAAACCTTTGAATGACTCCTTGATGAAGGTCGTAATCGATCGCCTGAAAAAATAAATAATAATAAAAATATAAAAAAATAAAAAAAATATATAAATAAAAATCGCAGGAAAGAACGGCGGCGGCATCATCTTTTCTCTGCATATGCTCAACAGACTGGCTGCTCTGAGCGAGCCAAGGATGAATTTTGGAGCTTGCTTGATGAGAAGACAGGAGAAGTGCTGTCACAAGACGTAATCATTGTCGCAGGTGACCTGAACGGACACGTTGGCGCTGCGAAAGACGGGGACGGTTGTCATGGTGGTCTCGATTTTGGTTCACGTAACGCTGATGGTGAGCGCATCCTCGAGTTCGCGGAGTCGCACGACCTCACCATCAGGAACACCAGATTGCGAAAACGTGAATCCCACCTTATCTCACTCTATAGCAGGAATTCTAAAACGCAGATCGACTTTGTCCTTGTGCGAAATCGTGAGAAAGGCCTTGTCACGGACGCGAAGGTCGTGCCGTATGAAACGGTCGCCACATAACACCGCCCACTTATCACTATGCACTATGAAGATCACAACACCGATGTTTGGGCAGGTCGAACGGTCCGTTAAGGATCAAGTGGTGGCGACCGAAAGAGGAGGAAGCAGCTGTGACTTCGCGCATTGCCGACGGTCACGACCGTCGACGAGACGTGGCAAAATGCCACCGACGCGATTCTCAGTGCTGCGCGTTCCAAACTTCGCACTACGAAACCGGGACGGCGCAAGGTCGATAAGCGGCTGTGGACTAACAACGAAGTTAAGAAAAAAGTCCGAGAGATGAAGAGATTATACCACGCATTTCTTGGAGATAAGACAGCCAATAAATGGCGCCTGTATCAGGAAGCCAAGAAAGCCGCTAAAAAGGCGGTAGCCGTTGCAAGAGCCACTCATTACGATGATGTCAACGGGAGGCTTGAGTCGCGCGATGGCGAGCGACTTCTTTATCGACTAGCGAAGGTCCGTTATTGCCAGAATGGGATGTTGAAAAGTTCTTTGACATCAACGATGAGAACGGTCATCTACTCATGGACTGCAAGATGGTTTTTAACCGATGGCGCACCTACTTCGAGGAAGTCTAGACAGTAGAGTATGCTTATCCGAGTATTCCATCTTCTCCTCCTGTATACGGTCCCTTCAGAAAACCATCATAGAGGAAGTAGGAGTGGCTCTGAAGAAGACGAAGCCGGGCAAGGCAACGGGCCTCGATGATTTGGTGGCCGACGTATGGAAGTCGAAATCCTGGTAACCAACGAAGTGGCTGGCGACGTTCATCAACCAGGTTATTGCGGAAAAGAAAGTGCCCGATATTTGGCAGAGAAGCACAACGATCCCGATTTGGCAAAAGAAGGGCAGTCCGGCAGGCTGCACAAACTACCGTCAAGTCCGATTGCTTTCGTATAACATAAAGATCCTCGAGCGGAGCGGATTGTCGACGGGCGCATTCGTGATATCGTCCACCTCTCTACCAACCAGTGCGGCTTTGTAGCTGGTTGTGGCACAGTCGATGGCATACACGCCATTCGTCTTCTGATAGGAAAACACCGGGAGAAACAGAAGCCGGTGTATCTTGCCTTCCTGGATTTGGAGAAGGCTTTTGGTCGCGTTCCGCGTTTAGTGGCATGGTATGCCTAACGAGAACATGGAGTCCCCAAAGAGCTCATATACTGGGTACGAATACTGTACTCTTGTCCAAAGAGTCGAGTGAAAGCTGCAGCAGGTACGTCGATGGAGTTTCCCATCTCTGTCGGAGTACATCAAGGGTCTGCGCTCTTCCCTCTATTCTTCGTCGTCGTAATGGAATAATGCCATATCGCGTGACCTTCAGCTAGTCCCTTGGACGCTGCTTTATGCTGATGATGTAATGCTCGCTAGTGAAGACAAGATTGAACTCCAGCGGCAGGTACAAGCTTGGTGCGATCGCTTGGAGAGATATGGACTTAAACTTAATGTCAAGAAAACCGAGTATATGAAGACTGACGAAGATGAGTCCTGCTCCATTAAGGTAAATGGCATTGAGCTGCCACGTACTTCGGTATTCAACTACTTGGGATTAGCAATCGCGTCCGATGGTGGTTTACTCGTTGAGGCTTGCAGCGTGGTTCAAATGGCGCTCTCTGACAGGAGTGCTCTGCGACAAGAAGATACCAGAGCGCCTAAAGTCGAAGATCTTCATAACAGTCGTCCGACCTGTAGCTATTTACGGAGCTGAGTGCTGGCCCGTTACCAAAGAAATTGAAAGGCGCCTCAGCGTAATGGATACAAAGATGCTGCGGTGGACGGCCGGAGTTACGCATTTGGATCGAGTACGCAACGACTCAATACGGCAGAGGTTCGGTTTCACCCCGATATTTGAGAAGATGCGCGAAGTTCGTCTGCGATGGTACGGCCACGTCCTTCGCGCAAATAACGACACTGTCCGAAAGAATGGTCTTAACCTTGATGTGCCCAGTAGGCGGCCACGAGGGTGACCAAAACAGCGGCGGCTTGTTACGCTTCATCAGGACTTGAAGGTGGCTAGGCTGCACCCTGACGAGGCATTTGACCGGTAAAAGTGGGGCCAACATCCCAGGAAAGCGGAACCCGCAACTAAGCGGGACAAACGCTGGAGAAGAGGAAGAAATATATCCTATATAAAATATATAAGGTCATCCAATAAGTAATTTTTTTGCACTACGGTTCTAGCTCATTATTTGTCGGCAGATTTGTGTATTTCGAAGGTGCACGAAAGTGATTCTGAGGTAAATGATACTTGTTCTTTTAGAATCTACCATTTGTTGAATTGTTAGCTTGCAAGTTCAGGTGAAATGGCTTGGCAAATCTCAGAGGAGTATATTCGACATTGCATGCTATTCGAATTTCGGAAGGGTACCAACGCAACGGTTGCTACAAAAAATATCTGCGATGTATATCCAGATGCATTGGATGTTCACAAATGCCAGCGATGGTTTTCTAAGTTCTAATCTGGTTATTTTGACCTCTCTGACTCAGGGACTCTTAGATACCCACTGGCTCCCTTGAGAAAAGAAAAAAATGAAAATGTGAAAAGCTCCCTTCCAAGACTAGTTAGTGATGATGGACGATTTCTTACTGATCAAGAAAAAGCCACCACCGCTCTGGCTGACCACTCTTCTAGTGTGTTTTCGAGAGAAACCTTAAGTGAAAACCCCGTCTAGATGGATGATTTTAACATCATCAGAAAAAGGCATGACAGTAAGGGTTCGACAGACCTTCTCTTTGAGGTATCCTTGCGCCGCGGAGTTCCTCAAGGAGCGAGACAGAGGAACTGCGCAGCGGAGTTCCTCTGTCTCCTCTTCTATTTTTGATTTACACTATGGACCTGCACACATATACTCCGTACATCCACTGCCATCAATGTTCAAGCACATACCGATAATATTAAGATTTACGGTGCGTATAATTCGGCTACTTGTTGGGAGATTTAAGCAGCTCTCCAGAAATCCATGGAGAAACTCTACATCTGGGCTTCTGAATGGGGAATTCCTCTGAATCTATAAACGTATGCCTTAATGCACATTGGAGGTGCCTACACGCCTCAATATATTGTCAGTGGTATCAAGTTGGCATCGTGGTGGCGATGTCCGTTCCTCCACGTGGTGCCACTGGAAACTGCTCGCTCTGCGAGCTAAGCTAAGCACGGACATTCGAATGCAGGCGACAGGCCCTTGTGACAGGCCGGCCTACGAAGACCCATGTCACATCACATGGCTGATGACAGTTCAAGTTTCTCGAGATAGTGCTACGGCGTCCGCGGGAGCCGACGCGCACTCGCAGAGCCCGGCGAGTGTGAAAAGTATGCAAGGGTCCCTGATGCGAGGACGGCATCGGGGGGCAACTGAGCTAGTCCGAAAGTCCCGTAACGTAAGCAGGACCCGCGTGGCAACGTTGAATGTGGGTACGTTGACGGGCCGCTCGTGCGAGTTGGTTGAAGCACTGGAGCGTAGAAGAGTTGATTTCTGTGCGGTGCAGGAGACGAGGTGGTCCTGCCGCAAGTCAAGGGACATAGGACGAGGCTTCAAGGCCGTTCTATGTGGAAGTCCCAGGACCACCAGTGGAGTTGGAGTCATCGTCTCCGAACGATTTCGTGACTCGATTGTAAGTGTCGAACGCTTTAACGATCGGTTGATGAAGATCGTTGTCGCCGCTAAGGAGCGACTCTATCACTTCTTCTCTGCGTATGCTCCGCAGACTGGCTGCTCCGATCAAGCCAAGGATGAGTTTTGGAGCCTGCTTGATGAGAAGACAGCAGAGGTGCGTCGAAAGATGTCATCGTAGTCGCTGGTGACCTTAATGGGCACGTCGGCGCGACGAAAGACGGGTACAGCTGTCATGGTGGATTCGGTTACGGGTCGCGTAACGCCGATGGTGTGCGTATCCTTGAATATGCGGAATCGCACAACCTCACCATAGTGAACACCGTATTTCGCAAACGCGATTCCCACCTCATCTCGTTCTATAGCGGGAACACCAGGACTCAGATAGATTTCGTCCTTGTGAAGGATCGAGACCGAAGTCTTGTCACAGACGCGAAGATCGTGCCGTATGAGACGGTCGCCCCACAGCACCGACCGCTGATCTGCACCCTAAAGATCGCCGCTCCAAGGCAGAAGCAGGTTGAGCGATGCGGTGCACCGAGAATCAAGTGGTGGCGAATGAGAGAGAAGGAAGCAGCTGTGATTTCTCGCGTGCGGTTACCGACAGTCACAACTGTCGACGAAACTTGGAAGAAGGCTGCCGACGCGATACGTGAAGCTGCAAGGTTGGAGCTCGGCATCACGGTGCCTGGACGACGCAAGGTCGAAAAGCAGGCGTGGCTGTGGACAGATGACGTGAAAGCAAAAGTTCGAGAGAAGAACTCGCTCTATCACGTGTTTCTCAGCGACAGGACAGCCGATAACTGGCGGAAGTACCAAGAAGCGAGGAAAGCTGCAAAGAAGGCCGTGGCTGTTGCAAGAGCCACTCATTATGGAGATGTCATCGAGAAGCTCGAGTCACGCGATGGTGAGCGGTATGTGTACCGACTCGCAAAGAATCGCCATCGCCAGACCGAGGACATCGAGAAGTTCTTCGGCATCAATGATGAGAACGGCCATCTTCTTACGGACCGCAAGAAGGCATTGAAGCGATGGCGCGATTACTTTGAGGAAATTTCCACTATGGAATTTCCTCACCCGGCCATCCCTTCTGTGGCTTCTGTCTACGGTCCCGTTCGGAAGATCACCGTGGAGGAGACAGAAGCGGCTCTGAGGAAGATGAGGCCAGGCAAAGCGACTGGGCCCGACGACGTGGCAGCTGATCTGTGGAAGTCAAAGCTGTGGTACCCTGCTCAGTGGTTGGCGCAGTTCTTTAACCAGGTTGTGGCGGAGAAGAAGGTGCCTGAGTGTTGGCGCCAAAGCACGACGATTCCGATTTGGAAGAAGAAGGGCAGTCCTGCAGACTGCTCCAATTACCGTCCGATTCGCTTGCTCTCGCACAGCATGAAGATCTTTGAGCGAATTGTCGATGGTCGAATTCGTGACATCGTCCAGCTTTCCAGCAATCAGTGCGGCTTCGTGGCTGGCTGTGGCACCATTGATGCCATACATGCCGCCCGCCTCCTGTAAGAGAAGCATCGCGAGAAACAGAAGCCAGTGCATATCGCCTTCCTCGACCTAGAGAAGGCCTTTGACCGCGTACCGCGTGAAGTGATATGGTACGCCCTGCGACGACATGGAGTTCCTGAGGAGCTCATAGAGTGGGTGCGAATCCTCTACTCTTCTCCAAAGAGTAGAGTTCAAGCTGCAGCCGGAACCTCGATGGAGTTCCCCATCTCTGTCGGGGTGCACCAGGGTTCTGCGCTTTCCCCACTCCTTTTTGTTGTCGTGATGGACGCCATTACACGAGATCTTCAGAAGCCAGTCCCATGGACATTGCTCTATGCTGATGACGTGATGCTCGCTTGCGAAGATAAAGATGATCTCGAGCGGCAGGTGCAAGATTGGTGCGACCGCGTGGCGATGCTCGGACTCAAATTGAACGTGAAGAAGACCGAGTATCTAACGACGGACGTTAATGAGTCCAGCTCCATCAAGGTTAACGGCATCGAGCTCCCACGCACTTCGGTTTTTAAGTACCTGGGATCAGCAGTAGCATCTGATGGCAATCTGATGATTGAAGTGAACTCACGCGTGAGTGCAGCTTGGTCCAAGTGGCGCTCGTTGACTGGTGTGCTCTGCGATAGGAAGATGCCAGAGCGCTTGAAGTCAAAAATATATAGAACTGTCGTCCGGCCGGTAGCGATGTACGGTGCTGAGTGTTGGCCTGCGACCAAGGAGGTTGAAACGCGCCTCAGCGTCATGGAGACGAAGATGCTGCGCTGGACGGCTGGAGTCACGCGCCTGGACCGCATCCGAAACGATGTCATTCGGCAGAAGTTCGGTGTCGCGCCGATAGCGGACAAGATGCGCGAAGCTCGCTTACGATGGTACGGCCACGTTCTGCGTGGAGAAGAGGACAGCGTCCGCAAGATAGGCCTTAACTTCGAGGTAATAGGAAAGCGGCCTAGAGGGCGTCCGAAGCAGCGCTGGTCTGACACGTTACATATGGACTTGAAGGTTGCTGGTGTCCACCCTGATCTAGCGCTGGATCGGGAGAGGTGGCGTCATGACACCAGAATAGCGGACCCCGCTACGAAGCGGGACAGACGCTGAAGAAGAAGAAGAAGATCAAGTTGGCATCGTGTGGCTCAGCTATAGATCTTGGAATCATCTTTGAATCAAGCAAGAAATTCTCAAAACAATTAGATCGTTAAGAAAGTCTACATTACTCTCTATCCTCCGGTGTATTAAATGTTCAGATGAGGCCATACAGCTACGCATTACAAGCGGCACGTACTTATTTATTCACTTATTTACACGAGTACAAGTACAATCCACGGATCTCCCTCGATAGAGAGCCTTCGGGCTCTCTTGTTAAGAGGGATCTCGGGCCGCTTGTCGCAGGGCGACGTGGCGCGTCCCCGGGTGGTGTATAGGGGAATTAAACGCGAACCAAATGCGACCGTGTACTGCCCAGAGACGCAGGTGGGATGCAGGGGATGGACTCCATGCTCCTGCTGTGTCGGGTCGACGCGTTCCTTGTGCGTGTTAGCGGCATGTTCGTGCACAATGTGCGTGGATGTGTCCGTGACTGTGCGGATTGTAACTGTGTCGGCCTGGCCAAAAGCTTGCACTCGGTAGTCTGGGAGTACATGTAAGGCGATTCGAGGTCGCCTTAAGTCTCGCCCGTCCCTTCGGGCAGTCTGGCTGGCTGCCCGGAGTTCTTCGCCCGCACGACAGAGCCCGACTAGCACCCCGAAAGAGCCCCCATTTCTGCAGCGATGGGAAGGACGAGTACGGAGAGGCTGCTAAAATCTCAGGGCCTAACCAGGCTGCGCAAATTGAGAAGGACTAGGATGACGATCTGTACTTACAACGCCCGCACGCTCGCATCGGAAGCATCCGTTGAGGACCTGATGTTGCAAGCCAGGAAGATCAAGTACGACGTCATCGGACTGACCGAGACGAGAAGACACCACCTTCTACACACCGCCTGCGACTCCGGAGAAGAACTGTTCCTCGGAACATGCAGGGGAGTAGGTGGCGTTGGTGTCCTCGTCAACACGCACTTGGCCATGAACATCGATTCGTAGGAGTGTCTGACAACCCGAATCGGACGTCTGCGACTGAAGCGATGTGGCTCCGTGCCAGCTTTGACTATATTCGTCGTGTATGCCCCAACATCCGACTACGACGACGAAGACGTCGAAGCCTTCTACGTGGAGCTGGAGAAGTTCTATAAGGAAGATCACACCTTCTACAAGGTGATCGTCGGTGACTTCAACGCCAAGATCGGATCGCGAAGGTCGCCGGAAGAACTTCACATTGGAACCCACGGTTTGGAGTGGAACGAGCAAGGTGAAAGGCTGTCTGAGTTTATCATGTCGATCAAGACCATCCATGGAAACTCACAGTTCCAGAAGCCTCCCTCCTTACGTTGGACCTGGGAATTTCCCGGTGGCCAGTCCCACAACGAGATCGACCATATCATCTTCAAACGTAAAAGTATTGCCTGACCGACGTTTCCGTTGTCCACAAGTTCTACACGGGATCGGACCACTGCCTCCTTCGCGCAAGGTTCCGCTTTCGCGTCAAGGAGAGAAGACCGCGAAGTTCAATAAGAGGAGTCCCAGAACGACCTCTACACCTTTCTTGCCGGCCTTTGGGAAGATACCGTCATGGACTACATCGACGAGGAATACGACCACTTCGTGCACCATCTCCGCGATAGTGCTAAGGGAGCCGAGAGCTTGAAAACCACCAAGAGACGTCTGTCTCCGGAAACTCTCGAGCTGATACGCCAGCGTGGAGCAGCACGAGGTCAGGCAACTACCAACTGACGTCCGAGCTTGCGAGGCTATGAAGAGCGGCGATAAAGGAGGATCTTAAGGAGAGAAGGGCGAAAGTGTTGGCTGAAGCAGCAGAGGCAGTTTTGAGCATCCGCAATGCCTCCGGAACTTCGCCAACTTCAAGACCAAGATGACCGCTCTCCGACGTCCTGACGGAACCGTCACCTCTTCCAGAAGGACCATGGAGAAGGTCATCCACGACTTCTACTCCGACCTCTTCGATAGCCACGTCCACCTGCCCCCACGCCATCTTCCGCAGGATGGATACGTCGTTTCCTCTGTTCTCCCTTCCGAGATCCGACACACCATCTCGTCGGTGAAGAAACGTACAGCACCCGGTCCCGCCAGGATCAGACCTGAACACCTGAAGAACCTCCCGCCAGCGCTCATCAACACCTTGGCGCGGCTCTTCACACGCTACCTGTCGGAGTGCAAGGTTCCATCTCAGTGGAAGACCAGCAAGACCGTCTTGCTGTACAAGAAGGGAGACGTGCACGACATTGGCAACTATCGCCCGATCTGCCTGCTGTCCGTAGTCTACAAGCTGTTCACTCGAGTCATCCTGAATAGGATCAGCAGAACGCTGGACGAAGGACAGCCATGCGAACAAGCAGGATTTCGGAGTGGATTCAGCACGATAGACCACATACACACCATTACAAAGCTCATCGAAGTGTCGCGAGAGTACAAGCTGCCGCTGTGCCTTACGTTCATCGACCTGAAGAAGGCATTCGACTCTGTCGAAACTGAAGCGGTCATCGACGCCCTGCTCACTCAGGGCGTTCCTACTCCGTACATCAGAGTCGTTCGAGAGCTGTACAGTGGATTCACGACCAAGATTTCTCCATTATACAACGACGTCGTCATCGACGTAAAGAGAGGGGTTCGGCAGGGGGATACCATATCCCCGAAGCTCTTCAGCGCCACCCTCGAAAACGTCATGCGCGAACTGGAATGGAAAGATATTGGAGTGAAGGTCGACGGCCGGCAACTGCACCATCTTCGCTTCGCTGACGACATCGTGCTCATAACACCGAGCATCAGCCAGGCGGAGCGAATGCTGGCCGACTTCGATCGTGTATGTGGGAACGTTGGACTTCAACTGAATCTTACGAAGACGATGTTCATGAGGAATGGACGAGTTTTTGATGCCCCGTTCTCGCTCAACGGAACGAACATCTCCGATTGCTCCAGCTACGTCTATCTGGGTCGCGAAGTCAATATGGCCAACAACCAAGCGCGAGAGCTGAGCAGGAGGAAGCGAGCGGCTTGGGGAGCTTTAAAGAGCGTCGAAGAAGTCGCGAAGAAGACGAAGAACGTCCGACTCCCTGCCCACCGATTCGACTCCACTGTTCTTCCTGCCCTAACATACGCCTCAGGACCTGGGCTATACGAAAGCAGGATGAACACGCGATCAGCGTCGCGCAGCGTGGAATCGAGAGGACGATGCTCGGAGTGAAACGACTCACGCAAGTGAGAGAAGGCCTCCGGAGTTCCGAGCTTCGCCGACGCTCGAAGATCAGAGACGCTGTCGCGTGGGCCAAGTTGTCGAAAATTAGGTGGGTAGGCCACGTAATGCGCTTTGCAGGCACCCGCTGGACGAGAGCCGTCACCGACTGGATTCCGCTGGATGTCAAAAGAACACCAGGACGCCCACCAACGCGTTGGTCGGACTTCTTCGTGAAAGCCCTGAACGACCGATATGACGCCCTTCGTGTCCCTCGAGCGAGGAGGATCCATTGGACCACTCTGGCACGCGACAGGGACAAATGGAGACGCTGCTGGCGCCCGCTCGAGCAGGTCAATGATCAACGGGACGACAGGTGATACAGGTGATACAAGTACAATCGTGCGTAAACTGTATAAAAAATACCAAAATGAGAAAAATAAATACAATCTAGACATATTATCTAGGTGAAAAAGTAAATGATGGACAACGTCTAAGGCATCAGTAAGTTATGGCTTCAGATGTGATTTCAGACATTTTTCAAAAGCTTCATAATTCCCAGGAATATTCTGTCTTCTCCGAAGCTTCTCGTATGAAGGGAGGGTCCTATGCATGAAAAAGAAGCGCCTACAATTTCGCTTAGCTCTTCCAGCACCATACTTTATTGTACCACCACGTATTAGATGCTCTAAACGTTACTAGGTCAGTGAGTTTTATACTGCTTTCATTGTTAGCAATTTTGTGAAAGAGCAATAGGTCATTTTTGGGATAACATACTTCGCTTTCGCAGACGAGTTGAAGATTTATCCACCAATTGCAAGTGACTCTGACATTGAACTTCTTCAGAATGCTATAAATAATGCCCAGAAGTGGTCCTCGAAATGGAGCTTACCGCTTTCGGAAGAAAAGTCTAGAGTGCTCCACATTGGTTCTAGAAATGATAACGTGCCTCACTACTCTATTAATAGTATACCACTCTGCTGAGTGGTTGGCTGAATTCTTCAACCAGGTAGTAAAGGAGAGGAAAGTACCGGAGTGCTGGCACAACAGTACGACGATTCCGATTTGGAAGAAGAAAGGCTGTCCTGTAGACTGCTCCAGCTACCGTCCGATTCGATTGCCTTCGCACAGCATGAAGATCTTCGAACGAATCCTCGATAGACGAATTCGTGAAATCGTCAAGCTCTCCGACAACCAGTGCGGCTTTGTGTCTGGTTGTGGGACCATTGATGCTATACACGCCTCCCGCCTCCTGGTGGAGAAGCATCGCGAGAAGCAGAAGCCGGTGCATATAGCCTTTCTCGACTTGGAGAATGCCTTCGACCGCGTACCGCGTGAGGTTATATGGTACGCTTTGCGACAACACAACGTACCTGAGGAGCTCATGGAGTGGGTGCGGATGCTCTACTCTTGCCCAAAGAGTAGAGTGCAAGCTGCAGCTGGAACATCAATGGAGTTTCCCATCTTTGTTGGGGTGCACCAGGGTTCTGCGCGTTCTCCACTCCTCTTTGTTGTCGTCATGGATGCCATTACGCGAGATCTTCAGAAGCCTGTCCCATGGACATTGCTCTATGCTGATGACGTGATGCTCGCTTGCGAAGATAAAGATGATCTCGAGCGGCAGGTGCAAGATTGGTGCGACCGCGTGGCGATGCTCGGACTCAAATTGAACGTTAAGAAGACCGAGTACCTAACGACTGACGTAAGCGAGTCCGGCTCCATTAAGATTAACGGCATCTAGCTCCCACGCACTTCGGTCTTCAAGTACCTGGGATCAGCAGTCACATCTGACGGCAAGCTGATGATTGAAGTGAATTCACGCGTGAGTGCAGCTTGGTCCAAGTGCCGTTCGCTAACTGGTGTGCTCTGCGATAGGAAGATACCAGAGCACCTGAAGTCAAAGATCTACAGAACAGTCGTGCAGCCGGTAGCAATATACGGCGCTGAGTGTTGGCCTGCGACTAGGTGCCCCTCAGCGTCATGGAGGCGAAGATGCCGCGCTGGACGGCTGGAGTCACCCGCATGGACCGTATCAGGAATGATGCTATTCGGCAGAAGTTCGGTGTCGCGCCGATAGCGGACGAGATGCGCGAAGCTCGCTTACGATGGTAGGGCCACGTTCTTCGTGGAAAGGAAGACAGCGTCCGCAAGATAGGCCTTGAGTTAGAAGTGTCAGGAAGGCGGCCTAAGGACGCCCGAAGCAGCGTTGGTCGGATACGTTACACACGGACATGAAAGAAACTGGCGTCCACCCTGATCAAGCGCATGACCGGGAAAGGTGGCTTCATGACACCAGAAGAGCGGACCCCGTGACGAAGCGGGACAAACGCTGAAGAAGAAGAAGAAGAAGAAGAAGACGTCATCCAAACGTGAACGATTTGGAAGAGATAATCTTTCAGCTTTAAGGCGGTCCCTTTCCATTTTAGTTAATGAAGGTCTTATAAAAATACCTCGCTCAAAGAAACACCTTAAGTGAGGAGCTCTCTTTAACGTCATGGAAGCCAAGAAAGAAGTAAGAAATACAACTTTCAGAAGTCTGACTCTGCCTGGAAAAGGACGTCCCATACGGTAGATAGCTACGACAATCGATGGATAAAAAGTCAAGAATGATCCTAACACAATTAGCATCATACGCCACTCTAGCTGAGGGAATTGATTCAGAAGATTCTCTCACACCCATGATAACAACAGATCGCTTCTGCTCTGTATCCGCACAAGAAGGATTATGAATCACATTATTAATGCCTGTCTGTGACAGGCGTTTCTGAGTAACAAATTGTTTGAGCAATTCGATCTGAGCCTTTAGATGTTGAACTTCAGCCTAGAGTTCACGGCTCTTTGAACGTACACCTTCGTTTTCCTCCAGCAGCTCCTTGTTCTTCTTAGTAACCGTATGGAGCTCTTCTTTCATATCCAGAATACGACCCATAGCAGCTTTCAAGTGCGGAGGAATTGAGCGGTCATCCATTATCAGATTGATAGCTCTGACAAGCTCGTTGTTGTCGGTATTAGAAATCGGCGCATCATCCTTATCTTTCTTCCCTTTCCGGCTCTGAACATTTTTAGCCGCGGCTGTCAGCGACACGATGTTTCAGTATGAGCGCATTATAAATAGACCCTTATAAAGTGGCTCACGACAAGCAATTGTTCTCGCCACAAGGAACTTGCTCCCGTTTATGTAGATTTTATGAATAGCAGTAATAGATATGAAGAAGTATAGCAGAAGTTGACGACGTCGACAGTGTTGGATGCCGCAGCCGCGTCCGTAGCTGATGATAGACAGATTATTGTCAGTATGAGGTAGGTGCTGTGAAGTATAGATCCAGCAGCTCCAGCACCAGACGGAAGAGCAAACTGAGCCACTCACTGATAGATCACTCAGTGAGAATGGACAAAATGAACAATATTCAAGCCCACACTTTAAAAAGAATATTCGCAAGATTGAGCGCGTTGAACAGGTATTCACGCGCCTTCTTTGGTACCGCGTAACTCCACCCAGTAGCAGGCAGAACATTCCAGACTACTCTAAAAGGGTAGCTTTGTTCAGAATAAAATCTTTACAGGAGAGACGTGTGATTTTAGACCTATCGTTTGCCTTCCGTATTCTGCGGAAATAGGTAATATTGACCTCTAGTAAATACTGGATTTTTAGACCAACCAGTGAAGGGGGGTCCAATATAGATTATGCAAAGATCTGCACTAGGAAGTACAGTGTAATGTTTAACAACTTTTTTTATCAGATGTGCCAGGTGGTTCGGTTCGCTTCCAACGGATGTTTTCGAGCCCACTAGTGGTCATTCCTTCAAAAGTAAACTGAATAAATTCAACCTTCCCAGATTACTTTACAGTACCTAGTTAATCAGTCTTTTATCTTGACTTTTCAGATGTTGCGATTCAAAAGAATGAGCTCGTCGAGTTCCGCCTTACACTGACTCACGATCGATATTGGTCCCTCACTGTGTGGTTACTATGATAGAATATTAGAATTAGGTTCCTTTTACACATGCAGCTTTGCGCATGCTCGCTCCTAGCAGCTATATTAATTCAGGGTTTTGTTTCGTTGTGTTATTATTATTAATAGTTTTTATTATATTTTCTTTGTTAGTCTCTTTGTTATTATTATTAATAGTTTTCTTTGTCTTATTGACTGGCATTTCTTGATTGTTCGTTCGTTTCTTACCGGTTCCTGTGAAGTTAGACTACCCCTTTATGGTATCTTCTATGCACTAGAAGAGAAAACACTTTTTGTCAATTAAGCCGTTAGGTTGTCTGCAATCTTGCGCCCTTTCTGCTAGTTCTATCCATCTTGTTGGTTCCACGTGGAAGGTTGGCATACTCGTCCGAAGCTCCGGCAAAATCCTTTACAGGCACCATGGCCAACTGGTGCGAATATTGCTAGGAGAGGGTCACTTGAAGTATGGCTGAGAGCGTTTGAGTAATTCCATAGTATCTCTGGTTCAATGTACTAGGAGTGCCTAAAAGAAGTGTTTCTATTCTTCGGAACCATAACCTCATTTCGGTGTTCGCGATTGACTGTGCTTTCGTTTGAGCGCACTCTTTGTAGAGTGTATTAAATAAATAAATAGATATCGGAGAAAGGTATGCCATAACTGGAGGTAGTAGGATTGTCCGTTTTCATTCCAGCTCGGCCAGCATATGTGGACTCATTCAGCGTTGAGTTGACCGCCATGACGAAGATGGATGTGTCTCGGAGCCCCTTCCACCACTTAGGCTGTTCGCGCAATGCCTTGGCGAAGACCTCCCTCCTACCCACAGCAGCAAAAGATTCACACAACCCATATGATTCTGGTTATATTGAATGCAGTGCGGAACATAACAGCAACACAAAAATACTTTATACTATACCTTTGGCTAAATAATGTCTTGTAGAGTTACTTGCTTATTTACATATGTTATGAGCATTAATATAATTAGCTGCTTCCGCTAGCACTGCCCAGCATTAAGCAGTGCCTTCAGTCGGTCTTGGGCATCACCGTCAGACCAGAACGAGTCCTCGTCATCGACCATGCAGTAAGCGCCGGACTCGTGAAAGCCACTGGGGCATTGGGAGACTGAAGTTTGTCAATGGCGGCTGAGAACACGAGGAAGGTTGGAAACGTGAAACTCACAGCATCGGCCATACAGCAGCTGACCGTCACGGCATTGACATTGCGCTACATTCTTGTCACTCTTCAACAGTTCGCAGTAGGTGTTTGCACAACGTGAAGTGCACTGCTCATCGCTTGTACAGCCGTACTCGCCCGGCCAAAGCTTCCTGTAGGAAAACGCGCACATTGAGGACACCCGTTCTACCCACCTTTCATTCCCTAAACTGACATCTTGCATTCGCCATTGATGCACTTTTCGTTCGGAAGGCATGTGCTGTCGGGGTCGAAACCGAGATCAGTAGCATTCGCGACACATCGACGATCGCTTGCAACGTTGAAGAACACTGAAATAGGTATTAGAAAGTTTAGTCGACAGAAGCGTGACTCGAAACACAGTTTTCCTGGTAAACTACACGACAGTTTGTGAAGAACGCCTACATGTACATATAAAGTAGTGGAACGACGTCGATTTCTTTAGAAAAGCGAATTCGAGTCTTGAACTGAACTGACCTGATGACGGCAGTTGCACTTTTGCTCAATCAAGCACCGTAAAGTAGAAAAAACACCTTTATAACGATTTAAGCAGTAGGAATTTTGTAGCACGAGCTCACCAAAAAAATGTGCGCACTTTTCAGGTGAGTGCGTAATTGTTCGCTAATCTTTAATAGGTGTTCCCGTCTGTTCGCCAATCAGCGTAAATTCTTATCGTCAGTACGTTACAGTAGGACTGCTACTCATACCAAAAAGGACGACGACTTTCCAGTTACCCAAAGACTGACACAGCGGTAAAATAATCGTTGAACCATTCAAAGACTCCTGAAATGTGTGCATGCCATTACCGATCGATTAAGACACCTTGAATCTTTAACGGCCACTAGAGAATTAAAGCCTGTTCTTGGTAGAACGCTGCAACTTTCCTGGATCGTAAGAAGTGATGCGCGGCATTCCATTGAAGATAATTAGCGCGTAGTGTGCCTTATTGTTGGTAAAAGATCTGTGATCTAGATTGAACGGAAAGAGCAATTCAAATTCAAGCCTCTGAAGACGACGAGAAGTCGAAACGTCGGGCTCTGCAGAGTAAAGACACCTAAGACCTTGTGTTGGCACAAAAAACTTGACTGACTAACAACTTGCAATGCCGAGGTTTGAAGAAGAGAGAAGTTGGAGATTACTGGAAAGAGCAATGTTCCAAGAAAGTGCCACACGCCTCCGCGACGTTGTGTTCCTTGGCGAGCTTCTGTTATTAGTATAACAGAACCTCCAGCGGTCAAAATGATGGTGGATAAAGGGCAAGACCTGACGAAGCTCACGAGTAGGGGAAAACTTGAGAACGCTCTCACAGTGCGGGCAGAATCAAGCCTTCTACTTTAATTGGGAACACAATGTGTTCATATCATACTCTATAATAACGGGCTAAGCGATTAGCTATGGAGCACGTCAAAAAATAGGGGCGGAAACATCAGGGGCGGAAACATCAGGGGCGCGAAAATAGCAAAAAATTCCCAGACGCCTTCTACGTGCCTGGCGATGCCGTAGACGAGCCGAACACGTCGGCGACCGTGCATGACGAGCCGTAGACGTGCCGAACACGTCGGCAACCGTGCATGGCAAGCCGTAGACGTGCCGAACACGTCGGCGACCGTGCATGGCGAGCCGTAGACGTGCCGAACACGTCGGCAACCGTGTATGGCAAGCCGTAGACGTGCCGAACACGTCGGCGACCGTGCCTGGGCATTTAGATGATCATCGACGGGAGGCGTTCACAGCAGCGGGAGGCAATCGATATCGATCGATATTATCGATTTTCTGTGGATGTCGTGCAAGCGCCCTGAAACATCAGCCCTGGGGGTAATCGAGGTCGCTGAACACAAATCTGAAGTCGACCAATCGATATCGATCGATATTATCGATTTTCTGTGGATGTCGTGCAAGCGCCCTGAAACATCAGCCCTGGGGGTAATCGAGGCCGCTGAACACGAATCTGAAGTCGTGCAATCGATATCGATCGATATTATCGATTTTTTGTGGATGTCGTTGTGGCGATCGGAAATTTCAGTCCTAGTGGTATCGTGGTTGGTGAACGCGACTCTGAATCCCGTTATTGAAGTGTCGATCGCCATCAATCCAGTTTGAGGCATATTATCGATTTTTTGTGGATATCTTTCTTGCGGTCCGAAACTTCCCTCCCGGGGTAGTCGAGGTCGCTGAACGCGAGGGCAAAGTCCCTTTCTGAAGTGTCGACCGCCATCAATCCAGATTGAGCCGTTTTATCAATTTGTTTGGGGATGTCGTTATGGCGATCGGAAATTTCAGTACTAGGGGTATCGTAGTTGGTGTGCACGACTCTGAATCCCGTTATTGAAGTGTCGAGCGCCATCAATCCAGATTGAGCCGTATTATCGACTTTTTTGTGGATATCTTTCTTGCGGTCCGAACTACCCGCCCCTGGGCTAATCGACGTCCCTGAACTCGAATCTGAAGTTTATTTTTGAAGTATCGGTTGCTATCAATCGATATCGACCGGTATTACCGTTTTTTGTGTAGTAAAGGCGCTGTTACCCTACCAAAATCCAGGTTTGAATAACGCGCCATGTGCGGTTAAGGCCCCCACAGAGTTCTGCGGCAGCGCCGCGACCCTATGCTTAACCATAGGGCAGAGATGCAGAGCTCGCCCTCCAACGGCGTCCCTGCCCTATCCTTAACCATAGCGGCGAGCGGCGTTGCCGCAGAACTCTGTGGGGGCCTTTACACTCTTTAACGTGCAGTGTGCCTTGGTGCGTGAAGTTTCGAAAATCATGGCTGAATATCGATTTTTCTGTGGGTATCTTTCTTGCGGTCCGGTAGTTCCGTCCTGGGGTAGTCGATGTCGCTGAAGGCGAGCGTGAAGTCCACATTTGAGGTGTCCATCGCCATCAATCCATTTGGGCCATATTATCGATTTTTTGTGTGGATTTAGTTAGTGGGCAGGGGAAATAGGGGGGGGGGGGGGGTGAATTACGGCACGAAAACACGAAAATAGCGAAAAATACCCAGACGTCTTCTCCCTGCCTGGAAACTTCTGCCCTGGAGGTGGTTAAAGTCTCTAAACACAAATCTGAAATTCGCTTTTGAAGTATCGATCGTCATCAGTGCGAAAGTAGCGGAAAATACCCAGACGTCTTCTACGTGCCAGGGATTTAGAAGACGTGCAGAATACGTGGCGTGACGTGCCTGGGACTCAAAGGACGTGCCAAAGGCTTCGCTCAGCGTGTTTGGGGATTCAGATAGACGTGCCGAAAACGTCGTCCGCTGAGGGTGGATCAGTGAGGGGGACCAGTAGCAGTAATGGGGACCGTTTCAATAGGGGAAGACCAGTAGTGGGGAACCAATAGATCGCCCTATCACACCATATACTATATGTGCTGCGAGCCTTTTGTACTCCTAGGTAGGGAAGAAAGCTGTGCAAGTAGAGCAGCTAACTTGATGTGATTCTCCTTAGCTTAGTGATACTGTAACATCGCGCGAAGCGCGCAAGTGCGAGGAACGCCGACAGGCGTGGCGGAGCATTTGTTTCAAATAAGAAACTGTCAAAACAAGGAGAATGTGAGCAATGTGCCGAAAATCTGTAAAGTTCCAAAAATAGAGTATCAATTATCCGATGTGATGTTGAGCCGGCCCACTGGAGTCAAGGGCTGGCTCTCCCGCTGCCCTGAGTTAAATCCGAAATTCGGAGTTGCAGCCTATTACTCATGAAGCAAGTTTTGCTTTAAAAGTCATCTCATGGTATACTCCCGCGTCGCTCCAGCGACGGGCGCGGGGCAACTGTCAACGGCGCCCATTCGCTGCAGTGGCGGACGGCGCAGTGGGGCGCAGTTGTCAGTTGACGCGCCATCGCTCCCGCGATGCGTCGCAAAGGGGTGTTATACCTCCGCGTCGCGGGAGTGAAACATACTCCCGTGCGACGGCCGTCGCAGCCCATCGCTCGTCGCAGTGCAGTGCACTGCGACGAGCGACGGGTAGCGATGGTCGCGGAGGGGGGAGCGCTTGTCGTGCCCTATTCTACGCACTTCCGCTCACTTATTTCGGCACTTCCTTGGTTCGTGACTATACCACAGCAATTTCAACACACGTCTGGTGATGTTGGGTGGTCATGTGATTTCTCTGCTGTTCTCCTCGTAGGGTTTTCGTCGTGGCTAGACTCATTTTGGGGCTTTTTTCGACGGCTTGAACAGCTAGTTTTTTAAGGAGATGATATTTTTCTAGGCCGTTCTTCCCACTTTTGTTCCGATCCTAGCATTTTTTCGCCTCTGAACTTCCTTGCAGGCACCGAAATCTACATTTCTGTGCCGTACAAGTCACAGGGAGGTCCCATTGACATATCCGGCACAGAAGTGTGCCAATTGAACGCTGATTTTTTCGAAGTCATGTTTTTCTAGCGGGGTTTTTTTCGCGTCTTCGCTGACTGCAGTATTTCTTTTGATTCTCAGGTTCCACGTAGGCATGAAGACGCACAGTTTTGCGCTTGTCAGGTCATTAGAGGGTTATCGTGACGCGTTGATCACAAATCTGCCATTTCAGCTTCATGTTTTTAAAAATAATGTTTTGAACTCGGTTTTTCGCCTCCGCGCATTTCTAAGAGTACTGCGTTTCATTTCGCTCCAAACAAGAGTACCGCGTTTAATTTAGCTCCAACAATTAAGACTTATGAGAAGTGCGCGTCCACACTTCTATATGAAAAGGGACCACAAGACGCTGATTCAGCTGATTCGCTAAAATTCTGCAAATCCTCTCCGTCTGTAGAACTGCGCGGACTATGTCAGCCTCAGCGATGGCGACGGCTCGCGACGTGCATCGCGAGCCGTCGCATCGCTGTGCATTCCCGCGTCGCTGCAGCGGACGGGAGTATACCATAGGCCTTAGATGATACATACGTCAAGAAACGGATTTTTAAGCACACACAGATAAACCGTTCTGCAATACATAGGCGCCAGGCCAGACACTACATGAGGTGCGCCACATCTGATCCCGACGAATAGCTTAGAGCGCTAGAGCACCTTTGCATTGCGAAGACATATTTTATAAGGGAAAACTGCAATTGCTTGATGGTTCCTAGGCTCTATGCTTTGAAGGAAAACTCATTGTGGAACACCATGCTTTTGAAAATAAGCTGAAAGATCGACTAACATGGAGTTTCTGTGATGTTCCCCATGGGGGCGATGATCGGTCGTCGACGAGCCGTCGACAGGAGAACGCTGCATGGTGAGCCGTACTGATCGCAGCCGTTTCTAGCCAAACTCAACATTCGTGGAGGCATCTGAAGGCAGCTAGCGCCGTTCGAAGCGGCTCCGTTCACACAGGCACACACTCCTCTCATACACTGAGCACACGACGTCGAGAAGCCGTTGCATTGGGTAGACGCCTGGCATTGAGATCCGGGAATTTGGCTGAGTAGTGCCACAGCTGGAACGTATGAATTCAGTGTGTCGTAGTTAAACCCTCTAAGGCGACAGTACTGGTGACCAATCCAATTCTTGACAGCCACACATGTCTTAACTGTACTATGCCCCTCACCCCTCACCCCCCCCCCCCCGTTAACAGGAGCACAATGAGACCGCAGCATTTAACGCATCAGGAGATTTCGTTTCTTGCATTTCAAAACAAGCTTCGCCAGCTAGCATAAGAGTTCCTCCTACGCTTATGCTTATGCATAACGTCGTCGAGAAAGCTACTATGATAAAAAAATGTGCCTAAATTCCATGGCTGGCTATCCTTCTACGGCTATCGCGGGGATATCGGTTCTGGATTTTTAGGCACTAGTGTCGAAACTAATGCTGCGTCTGCTAACAGCACTAAATTAGGCCCAGTTTTCCCACAACAAACTCTTGCTGCACCATCCAAAAAGGAACTACATAGTGCATCCACCAGAGGAAGCTCGCACAAGAGTGAATAGAAGCTGTTGGGTGCTGCTTAGCTTGCGTGGCTCACAATCGCTCACTAAGTTTCTGGAGTGAAAACGGTTCACCAACATTTAGAGCAGCACGTGCCCATCGTACAGCTGGCGCCCATTGGGCAGGCGCTGTTCGGTGAGCACTGGCAGATGGCGCTGGACTCTCGCGGGCAGACCGGCTCCATGGACAGCAGACAGCATCCACCTGAATAGCAGCAGCGGTGGTTAATATGAAACGGTGAAAAGGCAATCTGCCATTAAACGCGCACCACTGCTTGATCCCGCAGTTAAAGGTGTTGCACGCACGTTATCTGTTGACAGGGTATTGGCACAGGGGAGAAAGCCGTCGTTTGCTAAGAACGGCGCCCCGCTGCGAATACAACTTGTGACCTCATCGGTCTAACTATCTCTACCCTATATTCAAGACTTTGAACGTGGAGAAGCTAAACGTCAACGCTGTGCATATCGCAAGGCGCAGAATGGTAGGGCTTCAAACCAACAACACCAGATTGATTCGTACAAGTACTGTATTCAGGTTTTAGCATCTCAAATAACTACTGAATTCTAAGATATGAGATTCTTTGAATAAAGCGGTTTTCAACTAGACATCTTGTCAAATCTCTGTTAGATTAAAGCAAGTCGCTTGATTTGATAGCGATAACCGACTTGACTACTGACTATCGCAATGAACTGAGCGGTTTAAAAAGGCCATAAAGGAATCCACATACCTATTTCCAAATACACTCGCCTTCCTCCCGTTATAACACCTACGGATAAGACGCGACTCTCAATATAATGTAAATTTGCTCTGGCCCGGGCCAGCTTACCTTTACGCCAATACAAGTCAACTCCGTTTAAGACGCATCTGATACAATGCTACTCTATAGCGCGGTTCTGGAAGGAACTCTGCATTCGAAATGATCCCCCCGCCGTTATAACGCGACCGGGCTCAGTCCCAGTCCCACACAGAAAATGAAAACGAACAAGATGCTGACAGCGTTTATGATCAGGCCTACTATTATGTTGCCTCGTTCACTGTCACGACCAGCACCCGTGTGACAATATATTAGATGCATATAGGCGTGTGCGCCGCACCCGAGTGGTCATATTCAGCAATATGGCGAGCGCGGTATTAGACTTCCTGAAGTCGTGAGGGTTCCCTCTATCAGAAACGATAGAAGGTGTGGATTAAAACTCAGACTATTCAAAACAATATTCTACACATTTGCTCCATGCCGAGAGCAGCTGCTATAGAGGCTATATGCTGTCACATGATGGTTTGTTGCGATCAGAACTCCCGCGCCATGCAGGACGTGTACCTGCACTCTCTGCTTTCCTGGCAGGACAACAGCAACAGCGCTGTTTGATCACGTGCAACATCTCGATATCATGGGAGAGCGCCGAGAGGCCGTCGCAGCGAGGATATGGCGGATGCGGCCCGCGATTTAACAGCGCTGATAGCGTAGTGAGCTAACGTCCTGCCCGGAAAGAGGGGAGTGCGGGTCCATGTCCCGCCTGGTGCGAGAGCTTTGATGGCAACAAAAGATCGCATAACATCAGGTCACATAGTTTTGTTGTTGATTAGTTCTAACCTTCCTCTGGTACTCGTCATTCCTCACACATATCTGTCATCCTTATGTATATAGTAAAGAGTACTTCTGTGGACAGAAGTTCATAAATAATCTGGAGATGTTCTTTGAAGCCACACTCGCCTTATGGTCACATATTTCATTATGATAGCCATATTTAGCCATTGTATGTGATTTTAGATAAACATACGCGTAAAACGGTTAAAAAAGGCCAGCTCCGGTTTTGCACGGTTCTTTCGAACGCGTTATAACGAGATGGGACTGTATAGAGAAGTCATACGCCGAAAAATTCGAAAAGATAAGCTCTTCGAATGTATTTATTTCCCAGTGCTGGTTTCATTTGGTTATTTTCCCGATAAAATTAGGAATTTTCAACAATTTATTGATGAGCAGATCATATGTGCTTCCCCTGTAAACAGTTCAGGTTACGACCTCAGTAGAAATTTACGAGTTCGCAGAAAACAATCACAATATCACCACGTACTTCTGGAGTCGCAGCTTCCTCTCTTCTGCACTGCCTTTGTTATGCCTATATATCGTTTATTGCCATTAGTCCTTGTAAAGTTCTCCAACTTCCCGTGTTATTTTAAGAACAGGACAGTCCCTCCTTTGCCACAAATTGAATTCCAAAGCAAGGATTAGAGGAGGAAACGATGTCCTTGAGATGTTGCGGCCTTAGGTGACGGATCGAGGTAGCGCGCTTTGATAGTTGGCATTACCCTGAAGCGATTCCGCCTCGTAAGGAATGGATTGCAGGCCGCAGTGACCCCTTGATACGAAATGTATTTCGTGCGAACACTAGCTCTCACCATATGTTCCATACTTGGGAAACTGTATAGACCCACCCCACCTACATACGTGCTTATACCACTCACTCCGAGCCTACAGACTTCCCCTTTTACTCACCTTTCTTCTTCTTATTTGTTCTATCCTGTATAGGTCCTATAGGTCAAACAGAAAATAATTACTACAGCTTCTGCACTAATTGCTTTTCTTTCACATTTGATCACCTTCTAACAGCAGCGAATACCGAGCAATGGAGTTACGGACCATTGCTACATCGCCTTAATCGCGTTTAGAGTTGGTAGACCCACAGACGCCAAGCAGGCTATGAACGATAGCTGATTTCAGGGCCATGCGGCGCAGTGAATAGAGCAACAAGGCGGTGAGAGGTAAAAGTTTGGGCTCAACTTCCCTGTGGCAGAGCATTTCTGCACGGTCGTAAAAAATCCGACACGGTCAATCGAAGATCACCACGTGAAATCGCAATAAAACACTTTGCTCCCTTGAATGTCGCCCCAGGGTGTTATTTTAGGGGTATAAAAAGGATAAAGGAGGCGTTACTTAATGCCTTCCGGGAAGCACCACGCATTCTACTTCTACGGGATGTCGTTTAGGTGATTTTAATGCGCATTTGGACATACAATGACTTACGGTAACCAGCCGATGGACAAGTCAGCCGAGGCCAACCAAGCTTCAATTCCCGGAGGAATGGAAGGCTTGATCGGCCTGGTCGGGAAACCCGAGCCAAGAATCTAGTGCCGGGTTCACGCGGCAGCCGGCTCTCCATCTGACTGCGCTTCACGCGGCCATTATTTGGGGTTACTGATCACAAATACGATATGCGTCCACGCTACGAACAACATTGCTTCCTGTAAAGTTTTCATCCCAACCGTTTAAATGCTGATATCGTCAGGCGCGGGGAGCGCATTCGGAGGAGGTGCCGGCTGTCGCGTGCATCCGATAGCAGGTTCCTCGTTCGAATTTCCCGCGCAGGCCAGCCAAACCGTCCATCCCTCCGGGGTCTGTGAATTGGTACCAGAGTCTGTGTTGAGTAAAACACTGACTTGTCCATCGGCTGGCCACTGCAAGTCATTGCATAGACCAAATACGCATTCAAATCGCCTCCACAACATCCCGTAGAAGTGGAATGCGTGGCGCATCTTAAGAGGGATTGAGTAACACTATCCTTTATCCTTTATCCCCATCGGAAGCCAGTTTCTCCCTATATTCCGGGTGAGTGCTGACAGGTCACGAGAGTATCGCCGTGGATGTTGCGCTGAGTTAAACAGCTCTGACCAGGGAATGCCGTCAGCCTCCCATGAAACTTCGGATTGAGACCTATATCATGTGAAAGAGCTCGAGATGCTGATCACAGATATGTAGACCAAATTTGCTAAGTGGATCTCTTAAGCGAGTTATGGCCGGCAGAAGCCGCGAGGTCTTCCATGTGTTAGGCGCGCTCAATCAGCGTTGGGCGCCGTATTGGGTAATCAGCGGTTCGGCTACCAGCACGGACAACAGCGCCGACGGCACAGAGCTAGAGTGCTGTCTCCACAGGATTGAGGTCATTGGTTCAGTTCCCGTCGCTGACGGCTTCTCTGCATTTTGTGACCTATCTTCGACGAGGACCTATAATCTCATTTTTAGCACATTTTCGATGGGAAGCTGACGGCATTCCCTCGTGGGGAGTGTAATGCTGCCCGGAAACGAGAGGGTGTAGGTTCGGGCATGGTCTATCACTAGATTTTTGATCGCCCTTCAACAGTCTTCTAAGGGCTTAATACTATTCGTTTTACAATTTTGGCTGATTACGGTAGGCTACTGTAGGTATGGGTGGATAAGGGTGTGAGGTAAGGAACACCGTTGTCACCTAAGGAATTTTGGCTAATGAACTTTTTGAAGGGCTGATTACGAATACGTAGAAAAATCAAACCAATTTTCACAGCATGCCCAGGCAACGAGATCACTTCATATGCATACAACATACAACTTACAGCTGCCGTATTCCAATACCAGCAACCGATATCACGAAAACGAATTACTTAGTCGGCGGAGATTCTGAAAACGGACAGTAGGTATAACCGTAATCGGCACCCCAAAGAACCCATTCCCGAAGTTTGGACAATTTTTTTCGATCCCTGGAGTCGAGAAGGGTCGATGGTGCCAATAGATCTGGTCTCCACCCTAGCAAGGTTTTTCGTTGCAATTTTATATGGGAGCTTCGATTAGTCGTATAGGATATTTTTTACAAAATGCATAAACGTCGCGTCGCCGAGAGGTCAGTCACAACGCAAGCCCTTCACTTCCCAAAATTCCGCCCCTTTTATCAACTGCGCCACCACTGTTTGTCGTTTGTGCTCTACCTAACAACGAAATGTTCAAAACTCAAGTGAGCTTTTGCGATGTTATTTTGATAAAATGTAGGGTCGTGTGAGGGGAGTCGAGAATTAGAGTTAGTTTTGGCTGGATGCCTTTTTAAAGACGTGAAAAAGGGAGGTGTGAAGACGTGTGCGCAACACACATCAACATTATGACACCCACGAGATGGGTCTTGGTGGTGCAATCGGTAGGAATGTCGCCTCATAGAAGCACGCCGGCGGGATTTTGAGATCAAGAACCGCGTGCTGCCCATATTTTTGCACATATTAGTCTGTTAGTATTCCGCTTCTCATGATCACGAGTCAATTTTAGACCATCAATGCTCACAACAAACCAAGGCTGTCTATTTGCGCCTTTATATGTTCTGCTGCACCATATTATTTCTCTGCAAATAAAAAGTCCTCCTGCTCTTCCCTTTTAGTCAACAGCTATGAAAAGCAGAAACAGTTGCACCTTGCTTTTCTCGACTTAGAGAAAGCATTTGATCGTGTACCGCGTGAGGTTATATGGTACGCCTTACGACAACACGGTGTTTCCGAAGAGCTTATTGAGTGGATGCGCATACTTTACTCTGGCCCTAAAAGCAGTGTGCGAGCGCCAGCCGGCACATCGGCGGAGTTTCCTATCTCCGTCGGTGTTCACCAGAGCTCTGCCCTTTCCCCGCTCCTATTCATTGTCGTAATGGATGCCATTTCGAGAGACATTCAGAAACCTTCCCGCTGGATGCTGTTGTATGCAGATGACATAATGTTTGCAAGCGAAGAGAACGGCGAACTCGAGCGAGAAGCGGAAGCTTGGTACGACCGCTTGGCGATGTTCGGGCTGAACGTCAAAAAATCTGAGTACTTGACAACAGACACAAACGAAGCCGGGTCCATTGAGATCAATTGCACTGCGCTAGTACGAACGACAAACTTCAAGTACCTTGGATCTGCAATTGCGTCTGATGGCATTTGATCGCGTAACGTGGCGTCACCACACCAGAATAGCGGAACCCGCCTCAAAGCAGGACAAACGCTGGAGAAGAAGAAGGTCTGTTTCTATCACCTACTTGGATGAATCAACAGAAAGAAATGAGACCGGCCCTCATGGCTGGCCTATTCCTAGCTACCTGTAATACATTTTGTGGCCGCAAAGTTGTTGTTTCACGTTTTTAGATGAGCAGGACAGATTTGCTACAGATTTATGTATAATACTTTGTAGTCAGTCCGTCATTAGATCAGTAGCGATGTGTGGAGCTGAGTGCTAGCCTGCAACCAAGGAGATTGAGAATCGCCTCAGCGTAATGGAAACGAAAATGCTGCGATGGACGGCAGGAGTTGCGCGTCTGGGCTGTATTCGCAACGACGAAATACGCCAGAGGTTTGGTGTCGCTATAACTGCTGACAAGTTACGTGAAGCTCGCCTTCGGTGGTATGGCCACGTTCTTTGAGCTAGTGGTGACACTGTTCTGAAGATTGGCCTTAACATAGGTGTGCCCCGAAAACTGCCTAAAGGGCGGCCGAAGCAGCGTTGGCTTGATACGTTGCATGCAGACCTGAAGGTTGCTGGTATCCATCCCGATCAAGCATTTGATCGCGTAACGTGGCGTCACCACACCAGAATAGCGGAACCCGCCTCAAAGCAGGACAAACGCTGGAGAAGAAGAAGATCTGTTTCTACCACCTACTTCGATGAACCAACAGAAAGAAATGAGACCGGCCCTCGTGGCTGGCCTATTCCTAGCTACCTGTAATACATTTTGTGGCCGCAAAGTTGTTGTTTCACGTTTTTAGATGAGCAGGACAGATTTGCTACAGATTTATGCATAATACTTTGTAGTCAGTCCGTCATTAGCTGCCGTTATGCGGAAGCATTGCTTTATGAATGCTCATAACAGTCAGTCAGCCACTAACTCCAAAAATGATCGTCTTGAAGTGAGCTAGAAGCTTGCAGTGGCTCAAGCAGTGCTTCCCCTTCAAAAGTCTTGTAAACCTTGTTTGGTTCCTCATGAGCAGCACTCTACAACACACAAGTACTCCTTTGGAAAAAATTCGTATTTCAGTAAACAACAGAATTAGACCCTTCCATGAGCCCTTTGATCCCGCTATGTGTAAGTTCTTCACCTCATTTTTACAATGTACAAGGGGGATTATGAGAGGCCTGTCGACGAAAACCTCGTGTCTAACTAGGAAGGAATGCGTTATGTATTGCTTCCAGTTTTCTTCTGGGCTGCCGTCTATGATGTCTATCAGGCAGCCTGATTTTTCATTCGAATTCGAATATTCGAAAAATTGCGTTTTTCGAATGTAATCGAATTCGAATGTTCAAAAAAAAATCGTGTTTTTCGAATGTATTCGAATTCGAATATTTAGAGAAACCACGTTTTTCGAATGGAGAGAGCGTGTGAGAGCATAAGCATATGCTTTAGCCTCATCTACCATTTTAGAGTGCCGGACGGCAGCGGTGAGCTTTCTTCTGCTCTTAAGGCCCCTTTTATACTCCCGCCGCGGCGCGGCGCGTCAATTTGGGGAGCGGCGCGGCCAGTCGCGCCGCGCCCCGATTTTGATGTGCCGCTGCGCGATTGCAGTTAGAAAGGGGAGCGTCAGTGACGCGCGGCCACGAGCATCTGCGCACTACGGCCCGTGCTCCGGAAACGGTCCACGAGTCATTGAGGGACCAAAACAGAAAGGATTTTTTGGCTGATCAGCGCAATGCATCTTGTCAATGTTTGTCGTGGGATTCCTGTGGGGAGCGACAAATCCTCCCTTAAGCGTAGAGTCGAAGCCATTCGCTCAACCTACGGTTGAAACTGGTGAGTGTGGTATTGAGTCGAATCCCCTGCAATGCAAACGGCACTAAACCACTATTTATTTTGCGACATGTGCGGGTCCAAAAGTAAAACTGCTGGAACGTAGTCATCGTCAGGAATCACTCAAAATTCTTTCTCATATGGCCATTGATATATGAAGCTTTGTGAATGTCTACAGATCTCTATTCTGTTCCTAGGTTACAGAAGGTACGGGCTAAGGTCATGGCCACCGATTTCGCCCAAACTTCCTAATCAACCGAGCCTACCGTAATCGCTCGTAACTTCAAAAAACGATGTCAGATTCGTGACCAGCACCCAAACCCCCCCCCCCCCCTCTTTCCCAATAGGAGAAGTTTGGTCGAAGAGGTGAAATCTCCCACCCCATGTCGAGTCTGCCGCGGCTGATCGCGCCGCGCCGCGCCCTCCTCCTCAGCGGCGCGATTCGCCGAATACCGTAACCCAAAATTCCGTCAAGTGCGGTGTTTTGCGGCGGCGGAGTATAAAAGCGATGCTGCGCCGCCTCGCGGCGCGAAAAATCGATAGCCATGCCGACCATCACGCCGCGCCGCGCTGCGGCGCAAGTATAAAAGGCGCCTAAGGCCCCCACAAACTTCTACGGCTACGCCGCGGCCCTATCCTTAACCATAGGGTAGGGACGTAGAGCTCGCCGCCGGCGGCGTCTGTGCCCTACCCATAATCAAAGCGGTGCCCACATTTGAGTCTTCGACACTTGCGGTGGTACCGTTCTGTTCAGCACGAAAAGTTCTATCGAGCGGTGCTCTATCGTCAATATCGACCAATTCTGGAAACATCGATTTTTTGACAATTTCCCATCGAGGACGTGGGCGCCCTAAGCCAAGCCTGCGTGGACGATGACGTCATTGAAATTCGACATTTTCGAAATTGGCCAATCTTCCTCTTCCAAACGTCGTCCAAAATCATCTAGGGAGTTATTTGGGGTTCTCATTATGAATCAGACGTCCGTTTTTGAAAATTTCGGTAGGTTTTGGATTTTCTTCTGGATAAATGAGAGTGGTCTGGTCAGGATTACCGATTTCTCAAGCTTCGTCTAACAAATGTATGTCTGAACGGGGGGAGCGGGTCATATAGGGAGAATCCTCACCCCTCGATTAGTATAAAAATGTATTTATTTTTGCCAAGTCGTTAAACCCAAGGAGTAGGGGGTCCTTGAAGTGACAATGGATTATGGTGCATCACGAGTTTGGGAGTCTTGTACGCCCGCGATGCCCTTGCAGCAAGCGGCTCTGAGCGCAGAGAAAGTGGGGTTGCTTCATGCGAGGAATGTCGGGGGTTTGGTTCTTGTGCGCTGCAGCATTCTTGCATTTCGACTGACTGGTTGAGATTTGGGGATTCTGAAGGTTATACCATTTTCAGACGTTTTTACGCCTAATTTTCCAGCTGAATGTTGTGGTATGCACAGGTACAAAGTGCATGAAGCACCACTGGGCACAATACGGGCAGCGTATAAAGGCTACAGGCTCCTCACATTCTGTTTCCATGCATGGACCAATGACCTCGTGAAAAGCCATCCTGCTCGGATTTTTGAAACAAAACAGGATGTGACGTCAGAGGTGGTTCAAATGAGAATGTGGTCTGTGAATCCCGCAAATTAACCTACGGCACCGATACACTCTTTCCCTCGTCTTCGCCCGTCACCCGGAAATCAGTGATCTGTTGAAGATTTTCCAAAAAGTAGCACCAACAATGTCTGAAGATGCTCGAGTAGTGATCCACCTGCTCTCGATGAATTGTGGCACACCTTTAGACAAGGAACCTTCGAGGGAAGAAATCAAGGTGGCCGAATGGACGACCAGCATACTAAAGGACTTCGAAGACGTGGTTAAAAATCCGGTCAATAATAACAATTCGCAAGAAAGGTGCTCTCCACAGCGTACAGCTAGAAAATGCGCAGAAAACGTCTGAAAATAGTATAGACGTCAGTGTACCCAAATTTCAACCAGTCAGTCGAAATGCAAGAATGCAGCATCGCACAAGAACCAAACCCCCGACATTCCTCGCATGAAGCAACCCCACTTTCTCTGCGCTCCGAGCCGCTTGCCGGCAGTGGCATCGCGGGCGTACAAGACTCCCAAACTGGTGATGCACCATAATACATTGTCACTTCAAGGACCCCCTACTCCTGTTGTTTAACGATTTAGCAAAAAATAAACACATTTTTGTACTAAATGAGGGGTGAGGATTCTCCCTATATGGCTCGCTTTCCCCATTCAGACATACGCTTCAGACCCTTCACTATTCAGAGCTCAAGAAAAGGGGGCAGGGGTTATTCGGGATGTCGTAAGGGCAGGGGTTATTCGGGATGTCGAACACGATGCCGAAGTCATTTGACCGATTATGGCAGGATGCCACCCATACCGATAACTGAGGGTGATCGGTGATCCTGACCCGACGAGCCTCAAACGGCAGGTAACCTAGCGATATCGGCGAAATTTTCAAAAACGGGCGTTGGATTCATAATTAGCGCAACAAATAACACCTAGGAAATTGGGCCAATTTCGAGAATATCGATTTTCGACGACGTCATCGTCCGCGCAGGCGTGGCGTATTGTTAAGGCACCCACGTCCTCGATGAGAAATTGTCAAAAAAATCGATTTTTTACTGAAATTGGCCGAGAGGAACACCATTCGATAGAGCTTTTCGTGCCCAACAGAACGGTGTTATTGCGAGTGTCGAAAACTCAAATATGGGCGAGTAAGGGCGTAGAAAACTTCACCGCTGCCCTTCGCCGCTCTAAAATGGCGGCTGGGAAGTTGTGGGCGCTTCGACGCAAAGTACCTTCAGTAATCTGCTTGCCTATGCATCTGTGGGGCCGCTAGATCATCGCGTCTTCCCACAGTGGTCGATTGAAATTGGAAGAAATCGTGTCACACAAGGCTAACATGCATTTTCGCACCGCCGTAACTTAGTATACTCGTGTTCTACACCGTTGTGCTTCAGTGAGCTTTAAGAACCTTGTGCTGCCTAGAGGTTGTCGCGCCCACTCGATTTATTCTGTCGGACCTATATGCATTGTTCAGCCCTACTGAGATTTGTACACCAAAAGATTGAGCTTGAGTTACTGAGTGCAAATATATGTTCATTTTCACAAGTACTTGATTTCTAAAGAAGTTATTCAAAAAGTTGACCTGCGCGGTCATTTCGGTCAATGACCAAAAGACATCTCCAGTACTGCTCCGAGCCGCTTGCCGTCAGAGGGCATATCGCGGGCGTATAAGATCCCAAACTCGTGATGCTCCGTATTCCGTTGTGATTTCAAGGACCCCATTCTCCTTGGGTTTAACGACTTGGCAAAAATAAACACATTTTTATACTAATTGAGGGGTGAAGATTCTCCCTATATGACACGCTCCCCCGTTCAGACATACGTTTGTTAGACGAAGCTTGAGCGAATTCGGTGATCCTGACCCGACCACCCTCAGTTATCCAGAAGAAAATCCAAAACCTACCGAAATTTTCAAAAACGGAAGTCGTATTCGTAATGAGCGCCCCAAATAACTCCCTAGATGATTTTGGTCGACGTTTGGAAGAGGAAATTTGGCCAGTTTCGAAAATGTCGAATTTCGATGCCCACGTCCTCGATGGGAAATTGTCAAAAAATCGATATTTCCAGAATTTGTCGATATTGATACCGCTCGATAGAGCTTTTCGTGCTGAACAGAACGGTACCACCGCAAGTGTCGAAGACTCAAATGTGGGCGCCGCTTTGATTAATGGTAGAGCACAGACGCCGCCGGCGGCGAGCTTTGCGTCCCTACCTTATGGTTAAGGATAGGGCCGCGGCGTTGCCGCAGAAGTTTGTAGGGGACTTAAGAGCGGAAGAAAGCCCGTCCGGCACTCTAAAATGGGGCTAAAGCATATGCTTACGCTCTCGCAAAAATTTCGAATATTTGAATGGTTTCGAATACCGAAAATTTTCGAGCGTTCGAAATCGAATACATTCTAAAAACGCAATTTTTCGAGTATTCGAATTCAAATGAAAAATCAGGCTGCCTGATAGACATCATAGACGGCAGCCCAGAAGAAAACTGGAAGCAATACATAACGCATTCCTTCCTAGTTAAACACGAGGTTTTTATCGACAGGCCTCTCATAATCCCCCGTGTACATTGTAAAAATGAGGTGAAGAACTTACACATAGCGGGATCAAAAAGCTCATAGAAGGGTCTAGTTCTGTTGTTTACTGAAATACGAATTTTTCCAAAGGAGTACTTGTGTGTTGTAGAGTGCTGCTCATGAGGAACCAAACAAAGGTTTACAAGACTTTTGAAGGGGAAGCAATCTGCTTGAGCCACTGCAAGCTTCTAGGTCACTTCAAGACGATCATTTTTGGAGTTAGTGGCTGACTGACTGTTATGAGCATTCATAAAGCAATGCTTCCGCATAACGGCAGCTAATGACGGACCGACTACAAAGTATTATGCATAAATCTGTAGCAAATCTGTCCTGCTCATCTAAAAACGTGAAACAACAACTTTGCGGCCACAAAATGTATTACAGGTAGCTAGGAATAGGCCAGCCACGAGGGCCGGTCTCATTTCTTTCTGTTGATTCATCGAAGTAGGTGGTAGAAACAGATCTTCTTCTTCTCCAGCGTTTGTCCTGCTTTGAGGCGGGTTCCGCTATTCTGGTGTGGTGACGCCACGTTACGCGATCAAATGCTTGATCGGGATGGATACCAGCAACCTTCAGGTCTGCATGCAACGTATCAAGCCAACGCTGCTTCGGCCGCCCTTTAGGCAGTTTTCGGGGCACACCTATGTTAAGGCCAATCTTCAGAACAGTGTCACCACTAGCTCAAAGAACGTGGCCATACCACCGAAGGCGAGCTTCACGTAACATGTCAGCAGTTATAGCGACACCAAACCTCTGGCGTATTTCGTCGTTGCGAATACAGCTCAGACGCGCAACTCCTGCCGTCCAGCGCAGCATTTTCGTTTCAATTACGCTGAGGCGATTCTCAATCTCCTTGGTTGCAGGCTAGCACTCAGCTCCACACATCGCTACTGATCTAATGACGGACTGACTACAAAGTATTATACATAAATCTGTAGCAAATCTGTTCTGCTCATCTAAAATCGTGAAACAACAACTTTGCGGCCACAAAATGTATTACAGGTAGCTAGGAATAGGCCAGCCATGAGGGCCGGTCTCATTTCTTTCTGTTGATTCATCGAAGTAGGTGGTAGAAACAGATCTTCTTCTTCTCCAGCGTTTGTCCTGCTTTGAGGCGGGTTCCGCTATTCTGGTGTGGTGACGCCACGTTACGCGATCAAATGCTTGATCGGGATGGATACCAGCAACCTTCAGGTCTGCATGCAACGTATCAAGCCAACGCTGCTTCGGCCGCCCTTTAGGCAGTTTTCGGGGCACACCTATGTTAGGCCCCTGTTATACTCCCGCGGGAGCTTCCGCGGATGGGCGGAAATCGCGTCGGGACCCCGCGCCGGGCCACTCGTCGCGGCCCGCCACGCCCGCCGTCCGCGGTGCACCCCTAGTCTGCGGACGTTCCGCGGATGCTCCCGCGGGAGTATAACAGAGGCCTTAAGGCCAATCTTCAGAACAGTGTCACCACTAGCTCAAAGAACGTGGCCATACCACCGAAGGCGAGCTTCACGTAACTTGTCAGCAGTTATAGCGACACCAAACCTCTGGCGTATTTCGTCGTTGCGAATACAGCCCAGACGCGCAACTCCTGCCGTCCAGCGCAGCATTTTCGTTTCCATTACGCTGAGGCGATTCTCAATCTCCTTGGTTGCAGGCTAGCACTCAGCTCCACACATCGCTACTGATCGGACGTTGGGTTTATAAATCTTTGATTTAAGGCGTTCCGGAATCTTCCTGTCGCATAAAACGCCTGTTATTGAGCGCCATTTGGACCACCCTGCGCTCACGCGCGAGTTTACCTCTAACGTCAGACTACCATCAGACGCAATTGCAGATCCAAGGTACTTGAAGTTTGTCGTTCGTACTAGCGCAGTGCCATTGATCTCAATGGACCCGGCTTCGTTTGTGTCTGTTGTCAAGTACTCAGATTTTTTGACGTTCAGCCCGAACATCGCCAAGCGGTCGTACCAAGCTTCCGCTTCTCGCTCGAGTTCGCCCTTCTCATCGCTTGCAAACATTACGTCATCTGCATACAACAGCGTCCAGCGGGAAGGTTTCTGGATGTCTCTCGAAATGGCATCCATCACGACAATGAATAGGAGCGGGGAAAGGGCAGAGCTCTGGTGAACACCGACGGAGATAGGAAATCCGCCGATGTGCCGGCTGGCGCTCGCACACTGCTTTTTGGGCCAGAGTAAAGTATGCGCATCCACTCAATAAGCTCTTCGGAAACACCGTGTTGTCGTAAGGCGTACCATATAACCTCACGCGGTACACGATCAAATGCTTTCCCTAAGTCGAGAAAGGCAAGGTGCAACGGTTTCTGCTCTTCGCGATTTCTCTCTACCAGAAGACGAGCAGCATGTATGGCATCGATGACGTCACAGCCCGTTACGAAGCCACATTGATTGGTGAAAAGTTAGACGATATCGCGAATACGTCCATCTACGATTCGCTCGAAGATTTGTATGCTGTGCGAAAGCAAGCGATAATTCGTGCAGCAGTTCGCAGGACTGCCCTTCTTCTTCCAAATCGGGAATGTCGTGCTTTCCTGCCAACTACCAGGTACCTTCTTTTTCTTAACAACCTTGTTGAAAAACTTCGTTAGCCACTTAGCAGGACTCCAGCACCTCAACTTCCATAGGTCAGCCGCTATATCGTCGGGCCCGCTGCTTTGCCTGGCTTCATCTTCTTCAAAGCCGTTTCCGTCTCCTCCGCAGTGATTTTCTGCACAGGACCGTGCGTAGGAGAGACGCAAGGAATGGGCGGATAGGTGAACTCTACTTTCAAAATTCTCTCGAAGTAGTCATGCCACCGTTTCATAGTCCTCTCGCGGTTCGTCAGTAGATGGCCGTTCTCATCGTTGATGCCCAAGAATTTCTCGATGTCATCGGCCTGACGATGGCGTGTCTTGGCAAGTCGATAAAGATGTCGTTCACCATCGCGCGTCTCGAGTTTATCGCTGAGATCATCATAATGGACGGCTTTTGGAACGCTTTCTTGCCGCTTTCTTCGCCTCCTGGTACATACGCCACTTGTCTGCGGTCTTGCCGCGCAGTAACGTGTGATAATTTTTTCTTCTCTCGGACTTTTTCTCTGACGTCGTTAGTCCACAGCCACGCCAGCTTTTCGATCTTGCGGCGTCCAGGCTTAGTCATGCCTAATTCAGAACATGCAACTTGTGATATCGTATCGGTGGCATCCTTCCATCTTTCGTCTACGGTTGTCACCGTCGGTAACCGAATACGAGAAACAAAAGCTGCAGCGTTTTCCTTTAACCGCCACCACTTGGTTCTCGGTGGACCGCATCGCTCGACATGCCTCAGCCTCGGAGGGGCGAACTTAAGAGTGAATTTCAGCGGACGATGCTGTGTTGCGGCAGTCTCGTACGGCACCACCTTCGCATCTATAACCAGATTTCGATCGCGATGCTGCACAAGGATGAAGTCGAACTGTGTCTAGGTGCTCCCACTATAGAACGACACCAGATGGGAGTCACGCTTTCGAAATATTGTTTTCACGATGATGAGGTTATGCGAGTCCGCATAATCAAGGATTCGCTCACCATCAGCGTTACGTACTCCGTATCCAAAACTGGGCAGCTGTGACCATCTTTCACAGTCTCCACTGTCCGTTGAGGTCACCTGCGATAAGGACAGCGTCTTCTTACGGTACCTCTGCTGTCTTTTCATCAAGCAGGGTCCAAAACTCATCCTTGGCTCTCTCAGAGCAGCCTGCCTGCGGAGCTTACGCTGAGAAGAAATGATGCATACGCTGTTCAGCAGCGACTATGACCTTCATCAAGCGGTCATTAAAACGTTCCACGCTTATAACCGCGTCACGGAAACGTTCGAGACGATTACACCAACTCCGCAGGTGGCCATGGGACTGCCGCACAAAATGGCCTTAAAGCCTCGGCCTAGGTCCCTCGACTAGCAACAGCACCACCTCGTCTCCTGTACCGCACAGAGATCAACTTTTCTACGCTCCAGTGCTTCTACCAACTCGCAATAGCGGCCCGTCAACGTACCCACATTCAACGTTGCTACGCAGGTCTTGCCTACGTTACGCGACTTTCGGACTAGCTCAATTGCCCCCCCCCCGATGCCGTCCTCGCACCAGGGATCCTCGCATACTTCTCACACTCGCCGGGCTATGCGAATGCGCGTCGGCTCCCGCGGGCGCCGTAGCACTATCTCGATAGTCACTTAACGTCATCAACCATGTGATGTGACATGGGATCTCCATAGGCCCGCCTGTCACTAGGGCCTGTCGCCTGTACTCGAATGTCCGTGATTAGCATAGCTCGCAGAAGCGAACAATTTCCAGTGGCAAGTGGTAGAAACAGATATTTCTTATTTGCGAAGAATTTGCAAATGTAACTATTCCAGAAAACACATTGATTATCTACTAAACGGTAAACTCAACAAAAATCGACCGATAAGTAACAATCAGTCGATCTACACCACCTTCCTTGGCAAAGGTGTGCTGATTCGAACGGTGGTTATTCGACTAAATCGGATAAGATTTGAGAAAGTTATAGCTATTCAAAGTGAAACATTCGAAACGTTGAGAGCTTTCCGTGTAACCAAATAATATAACTTTTGCGGTACCGCAGTTGTAGAAATAAAAACCAGAAGAAGAGCATTCCGCGACCACGGAGGAGCTGAAGAGCATAAGGAGCAGCGAGATGAAAATCACAAGCTGACTCCATAATGCACAAAGAGGCATCGGACGTGGCACAAGACCGAAGCCCTGTTGATCATCACTCTCATCCTGTAGACATTTAATGCCATGTTGTCTCAGACTCCTAACTGCAGCGTGAAATACAAGTAGCGTCCGTTTGAAACACCGTTAGAATCATAATTTACATTTTTTTATTTTTTTTGCAGATAAGAACTCTTACCGTCCTTTGGCCCCTTTGCACAGGCGCAGTAATGACCAGAGTCGACGAGGTGCTATCGTAACAGAGATGTGATTCACAGAAAGAACCGTTTTGGAGATCTTAATACTTGAAAAATCTAACAAGCCTTTTCAGAATATGCCGCTACACAAATTCTCGTTGGGCATTCGAATGATACTTTTCGAATACTCGAATAATTTTCACTTTCTGGGAAATTTTGAATATTCGAACGGTTTGCTTTCGAGCATTCGAAACCGAATGTATTCGAAAAACGCAATTTCTCTGAATATTCGAATTAGAATACATTCGAAAAACGCGATTTTTTGAATATTCGAATTTGAATACATTCGGAAAACGCGATTTTTTGAAGACTTAAAATTTGAATACTTTCAAAAAACGCGATTTTTCGAGTATGCTAATTTTCTATGCTAAGGTTCGATTGTGTGTGCATTGTTCGCAGCGCACTTCAAATGCAAGGTGGACAGTCCTAGAGCAATTCCTGATTAGGATGGCTGGGAATTTCCGATAAAACTCCCCAAACGCTCGCTCTACAGGTTGTCGCGCCCACTCGACTGATTCTGTCGGGCCTATATGCATTGTTCAACTCCACTGAGATTTAAATGACAAAGGATAGAACCTGCTGAGTTCAAATATTTATTTTCACAAGTACTTGATTTCTAAAGAGGTGGCGATGTCCGTTCCTCCACGTGGTGCCACTGGAAACTGCTTGCTTTTGCAATCCGAGCCAAACACGGACATTCGAATGCAGGCGACAGGCCCTAGTGACAGGCCGGCCTACGAACATTTTGTGTCACATCATATGGTTGATGGCGTTTCAGACTTCTCGAGATAATGCTACGGCGTCCGCGGGAGCCGACGCGCACTCGCAAAGCCCGGCGAGTGTGAAAAGTGTGCGAGGGTCCCTGATGCGAGGACGGCATCGGGGGGCAACTGAGCTAGTCCGAAAGTCCCGTAACGTAGGCAAGACCCGCGTAGCAACGTTGAATGTGGATACGTTGACGGGCCGCTCGTGCGAGTTGGTAGAAGCACTGGAGCGAAGAAAGATCGATTTCTGTGCGGTGCAGGAGACGAGGTGGTCCTGCAGCAAGTCAAGGGACATAGGACGTAGCTTCAAGGCCGTTCTATGCGGAAGCCCCAGGACCACCAGTGGTGTCGGTGTGATCGTCTCCGAGCGTTTCCGTGACGCGATTGCAAGCGTAGAACGTTTCGATGACCGCTTGATGAAGATTGTTGTCTCCGTAGAAGAGCGACGATGCCATTTCTTTTCTGCGTATGCTCCGCAGACAGGCTGTTCCGAGCAAACCAAGGACGAGTTCTGGTCCCTGCTTGATGAGAAGACAGCGGAAGTACCGTCACAAGATATGGTTGTTGTGGCAGGTGACCTTATGGTCACGTCGGAGCAACGAAAGACGGCTACAACTGTCATGGTGGTTTTGGATATGGGTCGCGCAACGCCGATGGTGAGCGTATACTTGAGTATGCAGACTCACATGACCTCACCATCGTGAACACCAAATTTCGAAAGCGTGACTCCCACCTCATCTCGTTTTATAGCGGGAACGCCAAAACGCAGATTGACTATGTCCTTGTTAGGCGTCGCGACCAAGGCCTTGTCACAGACGCGAAGACCGTGCCGTATGAGACGGTTGCCACGCAACACCGTCCACTGATCTGCTCGCTGAAGATCACACCTTCGAGGTGTAAACATGTCGAGCGATGTGGGTCGGCTAGAATCAAATGGTGGCGACTGAAAGAGAAGGAAGCGGCAGTTATTTCTCGCATTCGGTTGCCGACAGTGACAACTGTCAACGAAACCTGGAAGGACGCTACCGATGCGATAACTCGGGCTGCACGCCCTGAACTCGGCACAACGAAGCCTGGACGACGCTGGGTCGACAAGCAGGCATGGCTGTGGACTGATGATGTCAGAGAGAACGTTAGGGAAAAGAAACGGCTGTATCACGAATTTATCGGTGACAAAACAGTCTGTAATTGGCGGAATTACCGAGAAGCGAGGAAAGCAGCAAAGAAGGCAGTGGCTGCTGCTAAAGCCGCGTACTACGCTGAAGTCATCGAAAAACTGGAAACGCGCGATGGTGAGCGCTATCTTTACCGACTCGCTAAGGCTCGCTGTCGCCAAGCAGAAGACATCGAAAAGTTCTTTGGTATTAGCGATGAGAACGGCCATCTTCTGATGGATCGTAAAAGGGCTGTAAAGCGATGGCGCGACTACTTCGAGGAAATCTCGAATGTAGAATTTGACCATCCTGCTGTTCCTTTTGCATCACCTGTAGACGGTCCCGTTCAGAAGATCACAGTGAGCGAAACTGAAGCAGCCCTGAGGAAGATGAAGTCAGGCAAAGCCACTGGTCCCGATGACCTGCCAGCTGACCTGTGGAAGTCGAAGGGCTGGTGCCCTGCTGACTGGCTGACCGCGTTTTTCAATCAGGTTGTTGCTGAGAAGAAAGTGTCTGAGGGTTGGCAGCAAAGCACGACCATCCCGATTCGGAAGAAGAAGGGCAGTCCTGCAGACTGCGCCAGTTACCGTCCAATTCGTCTTCTTTCGCACACCATGAAAATCTTTGAGCGAATTGTCGACGGACGTATCCGGGATGTCGTACAGCTTTCCACGAATCAGTGTGGTTTCGTATCTGGCTGTGGCACCGTTGATGCCATTCACGCCGTTCGTCTTCTGCTAGAGAAGCACCGCGAGAAACAGAAACGGTGCATTTTGCCTTCCTGGACTTGGAGAAGGCCTTCGACCGCGTTCCGCGAGATGTTATATGGTACGCGTTGCGACAATCATGGTATCCCTGAAGAGCTTATTGAGTGGGTGCGCATTCTATACTCTTGCCCAAGGAGTCGAGTGCGAGCGCCAGCGGGCACCTCGATGGAGTTTCTCATCTCTGGGGGGGGGGGGTGCATCAGGGATCTGCGCTATCCCCACTGCTCTTCGTGGTCGTAATGGATGCAATCTCACGAGATCTCCAAATGGCGGCACCTTGGACGCTGCTGTATGCTGACGACGTCATGCTTGCATGTGAAGACAAAACCGAACTCGAGCGACAGGCACAGGCGTGGTGCGATCGTTTGGCATTGTTCGGTCTCAAGCTAAACGTCAAAAAGGCGGAATACTTGACGACGGATGTGAATGAGCACGGATCTACTAAGATCGATGGTACTGAGCTCTCACGAGTGACATCTTTCAAGTATCTTGGGTCAACAGTCACGTCCGATGGCAGCTTAAAGATGGAGGTGAATGCGCGTGTGAGTGCAGCCTGGTCCAAATGGCGCTCGCTGACTGGGGAGCTTTGCGACAGGACAATACCTGGGCACCTCAAATCGAAGGTTTATAGAACAGTAGTCCGCCCAGTAGCGACGTACGGTGCTGAGTGCTGGCCCGTGACGAAGGAAGTTGAAAGCCGCCTCAGTGTAATGGAGACGAAGATGCTACGGTGGACGGCTGGAGTTACGCGTTTGGACCGCGTTCGTAACGACACCATACGACAGAGGTTCGGTGTCGCCCCGATATCCGAGAAGCTGCGCGAAGCTCGTCTTCGATGGTACGGCCACGTCCTTCGCGCTATCGACGACACCGTGTGTAAGATTGGCCTGAATCTTGTGGTCCCTGGAAAGCGGCCCAGAGGACGCCCGAAGCAACGTTGGCTAGATACGTTGCGCTTGGACTTAGATGTGGCTGGTGTGCACCCTGATCAAGCATTTGATCGGGAGAATTGGCGTCACCACACCAGAAGAGCGGACCCCGCCACCAAGCGGGACAGACGCTAATGAAAATGATGATGACTTGATTTCTAAAGAAGTTATTCAAAAAGGCCGCTTTAGGCCGGCAGCAGAGTCTTGCGGGTGCCGCGGACCCGCCATGACAACGGCGGGTGGTGCGGCGCCGCAAGGGCTGCTGTACGCAGCACTGCGTACTTTTGCAGGCAGTTACGACCTCTAAGAATGTCCGAGATGAAGTAAGCAGAATGCTGTTTCTTTTGTGAAGAAGCGTTTTCGGTACTAGTGTACTTTTTGTACCGCACTAAATCTTGTTCAAAATAGGTCTACTAGGAGTAATCTGCCATGGGAAGAACGAATATCGTAGTCGTTTTTTGCGGAAATGCCTTATAAGCGCGTTATATTAAGTTGAAATCGCCCAGGGCCTTGCGAAATAGCGCGCGCTGGTAAGAGACGCAGAGTGCGCGCCTCCTACCGATGCGCATATTTCGCCGTCTCTAGCCTGCAGCAGAGGTTAGCCAGGGCATAAGCCTTGAAATCTCGAAAAGCCTTGAAAGCTCTGTTCTGTGCTCTCAGAATTGGGCAGGGGAAGGGACTCCGGGGTGTGGGCTCACTAGCGCACCCGTGTTAAAATTTCTTTCATCCTGGAGTTCCCTCCCTTGCCCAGTACGGAAGCAAATAAGACGCGGATCTTCAATCGAAACGAGGAGATAAGACTGCATTCACATTCGCGCTGTGTAGCTAGTCTCCAGGGCGTGCCCACTCCCCCCTCGGAGACGGCCGCGAGTGCGTGCTGGTAGGGCGGAGTCTCTGCGTCTCTTACCAGCGCGCGCTATTTCGCAAGGCCTTGAGCGATTCTAACTTAATATAACGCGCTTATAAGGCATTTCCGCAAAAAACGACTATGATATTCGTTCTTCCCATGGCAGATTACCCCTAGTAGACCTAGTTTGAACAAGATTTAGTGCGGTACAAAAAGTACACTAGTGCCGCGTTTTCTAAGTCAAGTTTGGAGATCTTGAATCTAAGCCCCGAAATCTAATAGAACACTCCTTATAACTCAACAGTTCTGTGCCATTTTGCGCTTGCTCTCATTTTTGTCGATCTGCCTCCGCTAAAATTTCCTCGTTTGACAAGCAGCTCGAAGATAATGTGGTAGCCCTTGTGATGACCGCATTCTCTCCGATGCCTTGTTAAGTTCAATAGGTCCGTCCGATGCAGTTATACCTCGTACTAAAAAGAACGGTCTGCTTTCTTGTTGCATTTCTGTGCAAGGGTTTTCCTTATACCTCAGACGACTAACTTGTGACTGGAAGGTCACGGAGATTTTCCAAGCAATTAAGGTTACCTAATATCGTGCTAAGCTTTTTTGCGTTACATTTTGAGTGCAGGATTCCATACACCTCCATTTGTCGACACTACCGGTGATTATATTGTTGGTTGTCAAGCTTCTTTATGGACAGAGATTATGCACCAACCTACTATATCCCTAGCATGTAGATTCGTTTTACAAAATGTTTAGAATAGATGAACCATAATGGACACCCTTCTATCACGCCCTCCGGCGGGTCTCACCCGCAGCTCCTGGCGCTGCGGGTGAGAGCCGCCGTGAACTGCGGCAGCCCTCGGGGACCTTGCGTGCGGCGGCTCCGCGAAAACTCGTCCGCGCCGCGGCTTCCCCTCGGCAGCGTGGGTCCCACTGCGGCGGGAGCGATATGGACGAGTTCTCGGAGTGCTGCCGCGAGACTCTGTAGAGGCCCTTAGACCGTTCCAAAGGCGCCTATTTCGACCTGCGCGGTCTTCCCGGCCAGTGACTAAAAGACATGTTCGATACTGTAGCTACTTGGCGCGACAGTATAACATTAACAGAAATTGATCAGACGAACGATTTAATCTGTAAAGGTAAAGTGGCGGTGCCCAACTGTTGCTGCTTTTTACTGGATCATTTCCGATTTCTGGGCACTTAACAAGAACATTTCTCTTCATGCCAACAACTGTCGTAGGTGTCGTACTCTGCTGCTAAACTGTCTTATCCAAAACATACTGAGGGTAACCTGCGGAAAACAATCAGTAAAACAATCTGGGCTTTCAAGGGCCTGGGAATTATAAATTGTCCGCTACATCGTAGCGGGATAGCGGGATGTTCGGTGTTCCCTTCTGGGGCCCAATGTTGACCACAGTGCTGAAAGATAGGCGGTGGATGCGCAAATTTTATGTTCACCCACCTAGTGGCGTACATCCAAATCCTGGTGGGCATTCATTTCCACGGTTGCATCTTTGAACTGCACGACCTCCATTTGGACACAACGGTGGAGGCTCTTGGCAGCAGCCTCTGCCTGAAGCAAAGGTCGATAGAAATGGAATACTTGTCATAATCACGGCTGAGTAAAAAGGTGTAACCCGATGAGCCTCGAGATGTGCCAGTTCTCAAAGACGCAAAAACTGCTCCCACCTTCACACACAAAGCCTGCCGGACAGCTGTTGCCCATGCCACATACTGAGGCGGCGATCATTCCCGTTGAGCACATCGGCATCGCACAGCATACTCCATTCTCGCATTGCTGAATTGAAAAGTAACATGAAAAAGCATCAGAGCCTATGAAGGCTGCAGGCGGCGAAGACCGACTCTCGCTTGTATCCGAATCAAGGTTAAAAGCCGGCTTTTTCTCGCAGGCCGGACAAATTGTTCTGAAGAATATTCACCGCTCATACCGTCGACTGGTGTCTTCTGTTCAGAGACCCTATTGTGTAATAATTATTTGACTTTTGCTGAAGACCCGTGTCTTGTCTCCTAGGATTTCTCATATACCTTGAAGCGCACGAAACTGAAACGCAAACATTCCGTTGTGGCGCATTCAGCTCTTGAATTTGAACTGCCTTTTTTGAATGTATATCAATATATGTATATTAGCGATGAAGGTGGTTTTCATGAAAAACCGTTGGTAGAAGGAAAGTGTAGTAAATCAAAGACTTTATGTGTTCTAAATGAAAATGAGCCATGTTGACGAATTCATAAAACCAAAAAATGCCCTATTTGAATTCACCTTGGTTTTTGTACTTGTGTATTTCGTGTTTGCACTCAATAAACATAATCTTTCGAAAGATCGTGTAGCCGTGTAGAGTTGTTGCGACTAATCTGGGAACCCTTGCCCACAAACAGAAGCTTCCCTAAGGCCCCGTTTATACTTCGTCGCGGCGCGACGCGATGGCCACGCGATGGAGCCAAATTGATCGATCGCGTCGAACAATCAATATGGCCACTATAAGTAGCGTCGCGTCGCGCCGCGACGAAGTATAAACGGGCCTTAACGCGTTAGGAAGGGTCGCGGTGGGACCACCTGATCTTGCTTCATTGTGGGAGTGAAATACCTCGCCGAACAGACCCAAATCCAGCTCACAGTTATTGCATAAAGGCATTTGATGCACTGCATTTTGCTTACATGGCCACGAGCACAGCCGATGCCCATCTGACAGCGTTGTGTAGCTTGAAGTCCTGAAGGGCATCTGGGAAGCTGACAGCATCCCCCGCCAACGCATTCTGCGCCAATCGGACATCCTCGTCCTCCACACATTGACAACGCCAGACCTCCTGAATGGTTGAGAAACGTTTATTCTTTACACCATGTTATCACAACACCACTGCACTTGTTCACATACCAAGTCAACGTTTGTCAGCGGAATGACTACTGCTAAGGACAACCCAAAACTCGCCGAGGTAAGCAAGGCTGCCTACGCATGCTTTAACGATGATGACACATCCAAAACATTGTGGGAGGCGGCCACACCTTTTATCCATTTGCCTTTTCTCGACAAGCCGTTCAAGTTCTATTTACGACTGAAATAAGGTCACGTCTTCTGGACTAACCTGTAGGGCACTGCGGCAACGGACAACATCCCCCATTAACGCAGGTGTGGCCCATTGGACAGCAGTTAGCACAACCAGCAGCACATCTAAACATGAGCTTCATTACTCGACGATGTGTAGGCGTTTATCGTATTGAGGTTAACGAAGATAAAGGCGACGCTAGTCAATCCAGTCATCTGCGGGATGCGTCATGCATTCTACTTATACGGTACATCGTGAACGCAATTTGAATGTGTCCTACTTAGTGACATGTGGTGACCATCCGATGGACAATTTAGTGTATTATCTTTTCTAGACAAGTTTAGTACCAAGTCAATGACCTCGGAGAGAGAAAGGTTCGGTTGGCATGGGCTGGAAACTCGAGCCAGGAACATTAAATCGAGCTCCATATGACAGCCGGCGCCTTCTCCAACTGTGCTATAATTTCCCCACTGAATTGAGGTAATAACCGGTCGAAAAGCTCTCGAGAGTTGTTTTGAGAAATGTTCAGCACCCGGCGCTTTGTTCTTGAATATCGTCGCGATCTAATCGATTTGTAGGTCGCGAGCTCATTTACATAAAGGATAACAGATTAAAAATAATTTTCTTCAGGGCCATTGATGGTGGCGATGTCCGTTCCTCCACGTGGTGCCACTGGAAACTACTCGCTCTGCGAGTTAAGCCGAACACGGACACTCGATTGCAGGCGACAGGCCCTTGTGACAGGCCGGCCTACGAAGACCCATGTCACATCACATGGTGTATGACAGCTCAAGTGTTTCGAGATAGTGCTACGGCGTCCGCGGGAGCCGACGCGCACTCGCAGAGCCCGGCGAGTGTGAGAAGTATGCGAGGGTCCCTGATGCGAGGACGGCATCGGGGGGCAACTGAGCTAGTCCGGAAGTCCCGTAATGTAAGCAGGACCCGCGTGGCAACGCTGAATGTGGGTACGTTGACGGGCCGCTCGTGCGAGTTGGTTGAAGCACTGGAGCGTAGAAGAGTTGATTTCTGTGCGGTGCAGGAGACGAGGTGGTCTTGCCGCAAGTCAAGGGACATAGGACGTGGCTTCAAGGCCGTTCTATGTGGAAGTCCCAGGACCACCAGTGGTGTCGGAATAATCGTCTCCGAACGATTTCGTGACTCGATTGTAAGCGTCGAGCGCTTTGACGATCGATTGATGAAGATCGTTGTCGCCGCGAAGGAGCGACTCTATCACTTCTTCTCTGCGTATGCTCCGCAGACTGGCTGCTCGGATCAAGCCAAGGAAGAGTTTTGGAGCCTGCTTGATGAGAAGACAGCAGAGGTACCGTCGAAAGATGTCATCATAGTCGCTGGTGACCTCAACGGGCACGTCGGCGCGACGAAAGACGGGTACGGCTGTCATGGTGGGTTCGGTTACGGATCGCGTAACGCAGATGGTGAGCGTATCCTTGAATATGCGGAATCGCACAACCTCACCATAGTGAACACCGTATTTCGCAAACGCGATTCCCACCTCATCTCGTTCTATAGCGGGAACACCAGGACTCAGATAGACTTTGTCCTTGTGAAGGATCGAGACCGAAGTCTTGTCACAGACGCGAAGATCGTGCCGTATGAGTCGGTCGCCCCACAGCATCGACCGCTGATCTGTACTTTAAAGATCGCCCCTCCGAGGCTGAAGCAGGTCGAGCGATGCGGTGCACCAAGAATCAAGTGGTGGCGAATGAAAGAGAAGGAAGCAGCTGTGATTTCTCGCGTGCGGTTACCGACAGTGACAACTGTCGACGAAACTTGGGAGAAGGCCACCGACGCGATTCGTCACGCTGCACGGTCGGAGCTCGGCATCACGAAGCCTGGACGACGGAAGGTCGACAAGCAGGCCTGGCTGTGGACAGATGACGTGAAAGCCAAAGTTCGAGAGAAGAAGACGCTATATCACGTGTTTCTCGGCGAAAAGACAGCCGATAACTGGCGGAAGTACCAAGAAGCGAAGAAAGCTGCAAAGAAGGCCGTGGCTGTTGCAAAAGCCACTCATTATGGAGATGTCAACGAGAAGCTCGAGTCGCGCGATGGTGAGCGGTATCTGTACCGACTTGCAAAGTTTCGCCATCGCCAGACCGAGGACATCGAGAAGTTCTTCGGCATCAATGATGAAAACGGCCGTCTTCTTATGGACCGCAAGAAGGCATTGAAGCGCTGGCGCGATTACTTTGAGGAAATCTCTACAGTAGAATTTCCTCATCCAGCCATCCCCTCAACGGCTCCAACCCACGGCCCCGTTCAGAAGATCACCGTGAAGGAGATTGAAGCGGCTTTGAAGAAGATGAGGCCAGGCAAAGCGACTGGGCCCGACGACGTGGCAGCAGAACTGTGGAAGTCGAAGTTTTGGTACCCTGCTGAGTGGTTGGCGAAGTTCTTTAATCAGGTTGTGGCGGAGAAAAAAGTGCCTGAGTGTTGGCGCCAAAGTACGACGATCCTGATTTGGAAGAAGAAGGGCAGTCCTGCAGACTGCTCCAATTACCGTCCGATTCGTTTGCTTTCGCACAGCATGAAGATCTTTGAGCGAATTGTCGATGGACGAATTCGGGACATCGTCCAGCTGTCCAGCAATCAGTGCGGCTTCGTGGCTGGCTGTGGCACCATTGATGCCATACACGCCGCCCGCCTCCTGATAGAGAAGCATCGCGAGAAACAGAAGGCAGTGCATATCGCCTTCCTCGACTTGGAGAAGGCCTTTGACCGCGTACCGCGTGAAGTGATATGGTACGCCTTGCGACATCATGGAGTTCCCGAAGAGCTCATAGAGTGGGTGCGAATTCTCTACTCTTGTCCAAAGAGTCGAGTGCAAGCTGCAGCTGGAACCTCGATGGAGTTCCCCATCTCTGTCTGGGTACACCAGGGTTCTGCGCTTTCCCCACTCCTCTTTGTTGTCGTCATGGATGCCATCACACGAGATCTTCAGAAGCCCGTCTCTTGGACGTTGCTTTATGCCGATGACGTGATGCTCGCTAGCGAAGATAAAGGTGAACTCGAGCGAGAGGTGCAAGCTTGGTGTGATCGCTTGGAGCGGTTTGGATTCAGATTGAACGTGAAGAAGACCGAGTATTTAACGACGGACGTTACCGAGTCCGGCTCCATCAAGGTTAACGGCATCGAGCTTCCACGCACTGCGGTCTTTAAGTACCTGGGATCAGCAGTCGCGTCTGACGGCAAACTCATGGTCGAAGTGAATTCACGCGTGAGTGCAGCTTGGTCCAGGTGGCGCTCGTTGACTGGGGTGCTCTGCGATAGGAAGATACCGGAGCGCTTTAAGTCAAAGATCTACAGGGCAGTCATCCGGCCAGTAGCGATGTACGGCGCTGAGTGTTGGCCTGCGACCAAGGAAGTTGAAACGCGCCTCAGCGTCATGGAGACGAAGATGCTGCGCTGGACGGCAGGAGTCACGCGCATGGACCGCATCCGAAACGATGCTATTCGGCAGAAGTTCGGTGTCGCGCCGATAACTGACAAGATGCGCGAAGCTCGCTTACGATGGTACGGCCACGTTCTGCGTGGAAAGGAAGATAGCGTCCGCAAGATAGGCCTTAAGTTCGAGGTGGTAGGAAAGCGGCCTAGAGGGCGCCCGAAGCAGTTGGGCTGATACGTTACATACGGACTTGAAAGCGGCTGGCGTCCACCCTGATCTTGCGCTGGATCGGGAAAGGTGGCGTCATGACACCAGAATAGCGGACCCCGCTACGAAGCGGGACAGACGCTGAAGAAGAAGAAGAAGAAGAAGAAGAAGGGCCATTGATGTCCTTCCCAACCAGGTCCTTGAAGGGGCAGCAGGGGGAACTGTATCTACAACAGGACCTGCGCAACTCTATCCTGCGTAGTGTGCCCTAATGGGAAAGAGGGATATTATGGCATCTGGTATGCATGGTTTACCTTCTGTCAAGCAATGAAAGTGGGGAGGAGTACATAGGGGAAACTGGCAGATCCCTATGTATAAGTGTTAAGAAGCATTTGGATGGCCTTAGAAAAGGCAACGTCCTGACTCCTGGGGGAGGGGGAGAGGACACAGAGTCCGCTGCCATACAGGCGTGATGCTGGAGGTGTCCACATCCATCTTACCATTAGCCCGAGAAAGTGACATCAGGACACGCAGGACACTCGAGGCACTCTAGATCACAGCTAGACATCCTGGGATCAACCGGAAGGAGAAGCGTCTAGCCAAGAACTAACGCCCTTGTTAGATCTCTGCGGGCTTCGATCTACCTGATCTGACCTGCTGGGGCATTTAACCGTTTCACGACACGCGCGATTTTCGGGTGACTACCGCGTGGGACTGCGCGCATTTTCCCGCACGCTGATTATCTGAATTGTTTTATTTGTATTATTTGTTAAATATGAAAAACAGTAACGAACGAAGTTTTCCAAGGACCGTCTTGACCGTAGATATTAGTGGAATCATTGGTTAATATTGTACTATTAAATGCTTGATAATTTTCCATGAACTATTCTTATAATGGTGTCCGACGACATCGTCGGACATTGTCCCACGCGGCGAAGAAGGTGTCCGACGACATCGTCGGACAATGTCGTGAAACGATTAAGTCGGGTGGTTCCAGGCTGAAGCTCAATCACCTACTTCCAGCTACGGGTGAGCGGTGGTTTCCGACGGCAACCACCTGTCAGGTCAGTCGTCCTCTGCAGCTCCCATCTCTGATGCTGTTTTTTCTCTAAGAAGATTACTCTGTAGGATGAAATGATGTTTGGGCTAGTGGCACCGTGAATATTTCCGACCTTTCCAGGCTCCGAAGAAGGCAAAACTTTCGAAACGTGAGCCGAATAAAGCAATTACCAATCCTGGTTGACAGCTTATCAAGAACACATAATAACTTTTCTTAAATCATTTCAAAATACTGCTCCCTTGAGTGAACTTATTTTGTGCAAAGTTTCTGACTCAATCTTCGAAAAAATCTTGGAAATCATAGTTTCTCCACTCATGAAGCATCCCTATCCACTGCGCCAACCGAGGTGGCCTTCAAAAGTCAGGGTGATGATCATTCTGCACGACCGGCAGAGCGCGCCCATAGCACAGTTTCACTACTTTGAAGTTGCGCCAGCGACTTTTCGTAAAGTTGCAGTGGGCTGCTGTAATTTTGGACTTCCTTTTCATCAATGGTAGAGAAATCCTCGTTGATCGTTTTCGTAGTCACGACACAGCGTTATGGCCACTACATATCTAGTAAGAACGACTGTGCAAGGCATCCTACACCCTAAGAGATTTCTCATATTTTTCATAATTACTAGAAATTCAAGAATTTTGACAAGTGGGTGCTAACAAAGTTTTACCATCGGCACTTGTCACAATAGCATTGATTTATACTATTTTCAAATTTTATTAATAATGGATCTGCATAAGTGAAATATGTGTTCACCAGAAAAATAAAATATAGGTCGAAAAAAACGGCGAGTATGGCAGCAAAAGAAACTGGAGAAATCTTTGCCATACCTCTGCGTTGCTACAACATTGTTGGGGCACGTTGGGAGAGGGCAACATGCTCCATTGGCACACTCAACGCCAACTCGACCGCATTCCAGCGTTCTCGTGCAAATACCTAAATGAACACGTTAAAACAAATACGTAGCAAGAAAAATGTCTGTGGCTATTCGTGCTTCAAGGCCGTCGTGAAAGGTATTTGGGTTGGGCATTGCAACCATTGCAATAAAATTTGGCCACCAGGGGCCAGATTCATCAACCGCTTACCGGCTGGTAACGATATATCGGTTGCCGTGTCTGTATCTCTGTATCTCTCTGTATCACATGCTACCTAGGCTGATATGGTGAATCCGCGGTAAGATGATACCAGTGGTATCATTGATGAATCTGGCTCCAGAAAGTATACCTCTGGGAACAAGGGTTATTTTCTTCTTGCAGACTGTCTCACCAGAAAACAAAAGATGTTTATTTTCTGATCAATCATGAAAGGGAGTTAAACACTCGAAGTTGCGATCGAAAGAAAGTGCTCAACATACGAAATCAAGGGATGTTCACAGCCGCATTGCAGGTCTCAGGTGCTCAGCTATAGGAGTATTGCTTTACAACAATACTGTCAGAAGCTCTATCTTCGCATGTGGTTCGTTGTTTGCAGTTTCCATTCAAACAAGCTCTGATAGAAAAATGGATACTCTGATATTTATGGCATCCGTCGCTCTACGATACATACACAGTTGCTCGCTGGCTATTCATAGGCGGTTCTCAAAGAATGTCAAGCAAGACAGTTTTTGGACCTTCAACACCTTCAGGTGCATTAGTGCACACGAAAAAAAATTCATTGTACAGGTACCGACCGCTTCGTAGCCGAGTGTCACATAGAGCAGCAAGGTCTTATTAGAGAAGGCCTCTCAATTGGGATTTTCGGCGCTTATTAAAAGTGTTGTTATGCAATCAAATTTGTAGCATTTGTGTTCAACTGGATTCTTCATACTGGCAGTTCCGGTGGCAGTACTCCGGAGTTTGAAACCATTTTAATCCCACATTCGTGTACAACTATCTATCTCGGTCCTAGCTGACCCCGTCTGTTCGCTCGTAAAGACATTGTGCAATTTTCAAAGTTTTTTCCTTCATTGGTTTGGATAACTGTCGGATTCGAAACGTCGCTTGAGAAGTCGTAGGAAAATCTCCAGTTTCCATTTACGCTCGGGAAAATATATGCTGCATGAAGCAACGCAGTTCATTTCAAGCCAGATTAGCGGGAATAAAACCCTAAGCACCACCGTTATCATTTCTTTGTCGAGAATGGCCTTCTCCTGAGAAAATAATCTCGCAACGCGCCTTCCCTGTTTTACAGCGTGCCATTTGAAAAACTAATGCACGCGGTGTAATTTGTAAGGAAAAGAGCACCATCGACGCGCAGAAGCAGGCACGTCATTACAGAACCTTACCTAGAGAAATGATCCCGTTTGGACAACGAGGCAGAGGACAGCAGAGTCCTTCAAGGCACATGCTGCCGACGCCGCACAGCATATTGCTGTTTCCACATCGCATCAGAGCCTGAAATCTGCAACTATATCTCAACAAAGTTCTCGAGTTGGCAGCTCTGGATGAACAATTATTGCCATGACGCCAAGAACCGATTATGGCGAGGTGACCCAAGTGTGAAAAAACAATGTAGTTGCTTCCTCAAAGTCTTAAATTTTTCCGGGTTCCATGCTTTCTTCAAAACACAAAGAATAACCATAAAATTCTTACCCGTTCATCTGCAGCCAACTGTTCTTCTTCATCTCAAATGCTCACGTTTATTCTTGTTTATCTCAAGAGCCAACTTTTGCAGTGTTCTCTTGTGTTCAACTATTTTGAACCACTTTTGGTTCAACAAATATTCTGTGTTCAAAAAGCAAGGAATCAGGAAGTAAGAAGTTCAAAAGGAATGAGAGCCTTTATTTTTTGTCGACAGGATTTGCATAGGATCCATTAAACTGCCACGGTTAGGCTTTCATAGAGATAAATTTAGCGATATCAAAATAAAGTGCGATGATTAATACTTGCCTTAAGCTATTTCTTCACGATAGGCTTTCGTCCTTACAAGGGAAGGATACTAGGTGACCATGGATCTTTGGCCTATGTTATACTTCGGCGACGCGTCGCCGACGCTGCGACCCGTCACCGACAGCCCGTCACCGACGTCGCCGACGCTGACGTCACCACCGACGTCGACGACGTCGCCACAGACGCGTGGTCGACGTCGGCGACGTCGGACGGAGAGGGTTTTCAATGTCATCATTTGGTAACCAGTCTGCCCATAGAAAGGCTAAGTGATCACATCTGCCCCGAATTTGCATACATTTTGAGCTTTTCTTAATCTTCAAAAGAAATTTTAATTCTTATTTCTTCTTAATGCTTCAAGACTTGATGATGATTTTTTGTTCTGTATGTACGGCAGTCTGCTCAACCATTGTTAATCTGCCGAATTTTCTCTTACTAACCAAATTTGGCTTTTAGAAGGATGGATGTGTTTAAAGGTTTCACTAGTAGCAATGTTAGAACCATTCAAAAGTACCTGTATTTTTAGGATACCCTGCATTTTTCGCAAAACATAGTGTGTTTTTAGTTTTAAACTTTAAAAGAAGCACAAATCAAAAGATACGGTCACTTTGTAAAGAGATTATAGGAAGTATTCAAGCGAAACACTATCAATAGATTGTAAATGGAAGATAACAGACGAGTGCATGGCGCAGTCTATCCCGATCATACGTCAAAAAAGCGTCGGTTTAGCAAAGACCTTTTTCGTTAAATCGTATTTAAATTAAATTTACGCGGAATTCTCGAAGTTAAAAGGAAAATTTAACTCTCAATTAGTAAGAATTCTATCTCGAAAAGCTCTTCGCAGAGGTTTGCATTACCATTTGAGAACGCTAAGAAACACTATTTATTTTCTACACAGTTTTATTTAGTATTACTTGCTCTACACGGAAGCAAATAGGCCTAGAAAATGCGAACAGAACGGCTGAGAAGGACACAAAAAGGAAGAAAAGTGACAAATTGAAGGGGAGCTAAGGTTTAGGGTCCCACTCCCTCCCAAACACTCAGTGTTTTAATCAATTGTGCTTTTTGTGTTCGCAGGACGGTGTCTTTAGCACTTCTCGATTTCGTAATTCGAAGTACGGTGGTGATGATGGCAGTTCCGGGAACGAAGAACCATCCCACAGTCATAGCACTCCATCGGAGCGCATTTTCTGCCACCCTTGGATGACTCGGCGACGTCGGTGACGGACCGTAGCCGTACACAGCACGGCGACGCGCTGTCACCGACTTTGAGATGAGATGCATGCCACGGGATGCGGCTTCGAACGCTGATTACAAATATGTGTTTCTTTTTGCTGTGCGCATCTGTGAACGGAGTTAGGGGCCATTTTCCGCATAGCTGCCAGCTGAAGTAGCCTGGAAACTGCGCTGCTGTCCGAGCAGTGGTGGTGCAGGTGGTAGAGGAGTGGCGAGGTGAGACGGGATGCTTTATGGTGCGAATCCCTTATGATGCGAGATTTTCGCACTTCCTAGGAAAGATCTGCCACGATCAACCAAAGCACTCTATGTCAAATCTCGGCGGAAAACGTCACAAGAAAGGACCCCTCTTCATACTGACAACTTCAGACTGGCACGGAGATCCAATTTATTATGAATAGTTGCTGAAAACATGACGAAACAAACAATAAAATACACCGATACCTTCTTCGTCCTCTACCTCGATGCTTCCGCATTGCTCATCTCGCATGATGGATGCGAAACTCCTGGCCATCACCTTCTCTTGCCTTGAAGGAACGCGAGATGTATCGGAAGCAGGGATGTGCTTTATTTTTTTCGGTAAATTTTTAGCGACCATTTTTAACGAAAAACTGCGTTAAAATCGGTAAATTCGGTCAAATCGTTAAATAAAATTCCCCTTAGCTGTAGTCAGTTTGATTGTACTTTAGTATATAAAAAGCCAGACCTTTTCTTTATTCACTTTTTCAACTCCTTGGCAATTGTACATGTGACCATGGCTTCGTCTTCACAACAAACAACAACAGTCCACCTATCATCAATAAAATTGCTAAACGAGAAAAATCAATAAAATCAAAATAAAAAATAAATCAATAAAAAATAATTCAATAAAACTGCTAAAGGAGAAAAATCTTCAAGACTCTAAAACCAAACACTAACAACAACACTTCTAGAGTAACAAACTTCTTACTATGTGTAGTTCATTTAGCTTGCGGAAGGTCGTCCAGTTTCTAGGAAGGTCCAAAGTGCTAAGCACCGTAGCAAAGCTGATCCTTTTTTTATTTGTCCTGACAAAATTTTTTACAGAACTTGTGCTCGCTAAGCCGACTTTTACAGCTCAAGATTCTTTTATACTGCCATAATTGCTTTGGAAATTACAGAATGTTTTGGAGAAGAATTCAGGCAGTGATCATAAATTCTTTGGCGCAGTTTGTCTTTGGAAGATATTTACGAAGTTCACAAATCTGTCTGTGAACTCGGAATGGTTCCTTTTGTCAGAAGGAAGCAGAGAATCAAAGAGCCACAGACTGTTGACACATTTTTAAGAGAATCGAATTTTTCTGCATTGAGTATTTTTTTCTTTTACCCAAGTATCGTAGATTTAAATCGTTAACCTCCTTCTCCTCTGTTTTCCAATGAAATTCATAAGGAACGTGCATGCTGACTGTGCTTCTCCCAAAAGTAACTGACAAGGGAGCTCTCCAAGAGAACGAAAAGGATAAGCAGAGTCGTTGACATGCACAGTATGAAATTCAATAAAGGCGAAGCAGTGACAGTACAAGCAGCCGCGCTCTAACAGTTTATTTGTGTTTCGTTACGTTTTCTTCGCGTATTTTATGCCTCTTCAACTCCACCTGTGAAACAAATATCACAGAAACTAAAAAAACTGACTGGTTGGTAAGTATGAAGAACGTAGCACTCTAACGCAGGAAACGGACAAAGAAGTCAAAAATGCGAAACTTCGACAGGGAAAAGTGGGGGCGCACGCAAATAAATTTGTAAATGAGCAAGAAAAATGCCAGCAATTCTCGAAATATGAAGAAGATATCGACTGCCTATCTATAAGTAAATAGAATGCTTCTTCGGTATAGTAACGATACTGTGAAAGCTCATCCAAAAAATTCGTCCAAAATGCACTTACATGAAGAAGAAGTAAAATTTCAAAAACGGCAAGTAAAATGTTGTTAATGCAATTTAACGGAAATTTTCGTCGTTAAATTTCGTTAAAAACTTTTAACCAAAAATGTCGGTAAATCCGGTAAATCGGTAAATCGTTAATCGTTTACGCACAGTCACACCCCTGATTGGAAGGACCGAACTCCTCCAAAAGACAAGCCAACACAGAGTACTGCCGACTTATCTGGTTTGGAAGATAAATCGGCAGTATTGCCCTTACCGACCCCGTGTCTCGAAAAAATTCGGCTAGGGGGACACTGTTTAAGGCACTGATCACCCACATGTAGCTATAGGTGGTTTCCCGTTGCGATTTAGCACAGAGAGCTTTTGTTTATATGGCAGTTCTGTATTAGGAAATGCGAAAACCCTCCGTCACAAGGGATTCGAACCATAACCCAGCCCTTCTCACCACGTCGCTCCTCTACCACCTGCGCCACCACTGCTCAGACAGCAGCGCAGTTTCCAGGCTACTTGGGCTCGTAGCCATGCTAAAAATGGTCCATAACTTCATCCACAGGTGCACACAGCAGAAACGGAACGCATATTTGGAATCAGTGTTCGAAGCCGCATCCCGTGGCATGCATCTCATCTCAAAGATCCATGGTCACCTAGTATCCTTCCCTTGTTGGAAGCATCTATTCCGGTTTGATTGTAATTAAATGTAACCTTTGCTTCTCTCTCTGCTGAGTGACTTAGCACGAGCCTCCCGTTAAGTAAGCACAATTACGAAATCTATCGAAGGTGTTAGGTGTCGAGATTGCTTCGTGCATGAACCAATAGCATTGCCTGTCTAGTTGACTGAAAATATGTAAATACATATAATCCGTGTTGAGTCTTCCAGGCAAGGAGTCCTAGATTTCTCTTGCCCATAGGCTCGTTGAACTTTTGATTTCAAATTTCGATTTCCAAAGGTACTTGTAAAAGATCTGCGTTCAGAGTTGAGGCTATAAATCGGATGTCCAGGCTATTTTTTGATCAAAACCGAAAGAGTTCCTCAAAGTTGAGGTAAGAAGGAGTATATTATGTCAAGTCATCCGCATAGCCACGAATTGTATCGCACCGGCTCTGAAGATACGATGCTATGACCGATTACTAAGTGTACTAAATGAATATGCTTTGCATTGTTCAATAGAGGTTTCGTTATGCAATCCTCTTGAAGAAAACTGGAGAACATTTCTCCTTGAGCAGGTGCAACATTCTGAAGCAACTTAGCGAACCAGATGGTCTAGGAGCTGCCACTGTGTCGAGAGCTATTGGCTGCGATCGCTGGTTAATCAGCCGATAGGTCCCTAATGCAGGTTCCTAAGGGCCAAGAGCTCTGAGTTCATTCACCCATCTTTTTTCCACCTGGGACGACGGTGGACCATTCTACCCACATCTAAGGTTAGCATTATTTTCACTTCTAACAGCGTTGTTGACACAGTCTCGTAGAGCAGAGCTTTCTTCTTCTTTGATTTTTCCAGCCTTGCGAGAAGGCGAGAAGCGTAAGCACTCATAAAGACCCACACCAATCATGGTCACGCTGAAAGAACACCCATCAAAGATGCCGAGATTCAGCGAGAGTCGGAAGTGGGACTCTCTTGCAGCAAAATCTGCAGGCTGTTTTGGCTAAGAAACTGTCTCTCCTGGATGAGGAAAAACATGGAGTCAGTTTGTAAGAACATTAGCAGCTCCGAACATTAGCTCGTGTTGGCAGCTTCACAAGCATTCTTGGACAATCACAATTCCTGGCTTTAACAAGGGATACGGAAAAGCAAGTGCCAAATAGTCGTGCATAACAGATTGCACCATTCTACGTAGATGTCACTAGTGGTGCTCGAAGGACGGGCAAGTAAACGTCAAGAAGCGCTTGACGAGTCGCTACCTCGACATTTAATATACCGCAGGATTTTCGCTCCTTACTCCTTAAAAGATGGAGTGCTTCATTGCGTCTAAATAGGCAGGAATTCAGTGACGCTTAAGAAACGTAAACATTTCTTTGGGACGCCGTGTATTCAAGTGCCACCGTTTTAGGGAGTGGGAAGCAATTCTACGACGTGCAGAATATATTTCGCAGTTTTCGAGAAAAATGGTAAACTCCGAGAATAACTAGGAGGAAACGGTGTTCGTTATTATTTTCCGAGTAAATCCTACCTGCACTCCTGTTGGACAAAACGGTATAGGACAACAACCACCGTTCGAGCATTCCATCCGTGGGCCACACTCCTGCAAGATTCGTGCGACACCACAAGAAAAGGAGAGGCTGATGCTGCACTGCACTGCACTTGTTAAAAACTCACCTGGTCGACTAAGCAGTGACGCTGAGACTGCTGACCGTTGGGACAGACGGGAAGCTTCACAACTTCCTGACAACAAGAGCCAGCTGGCAGGAAACACGAGCCGGTTGAGCAGCCGCCGGAGGAACAGAACCCCAAAGCAGTCTAAAACATCTTTTTTGCACAGTGATTTCTATGAAACGGCTGCGTGTTCGTTAGCAATTAACGATTGGCAGAAAAATAAAAATCTCAATAATTGGTTTTGACCATCTTTTCTTTTCATGTCTAAAGGGAGCACATCCTACTTCCACATTCTTTCATAGAGGAACAATAGATCTGTCTAGAACTTAAAACAAGTTGCTGAGTCCAGGGACCTGTACTCGGCTAACCTGGGCTTTTTGAAGAATGTTGAGCCGAGCACCAATTACGCATTTACGTCTGGGTGAGAAATATGTAGTTCCAACACATGAGAGGTCCCAGCCCTCGACTTCCTTCGATTGACTTTCGGATAAAAAGACACACCTTTTGGAGTCCTGATCACAACTCTGGGCAAGCATGGTGTCCGTTTTAAATATGACCATGCACAATATGAAAACGATCGTTTTTTCAAAGGCAGTACTTTATAGTTGAACAACATACAAAATTTAGGGCGGAAAATTTGCAAAAAAACCTTCGTAAGTGACTCTCAAATGATATCCAAGTAGCTGCAAATGCCGGGATGCCTTCATCCCCTAGTTACATATATTCGAACACTCAACCTCTAAGCTGCAGAGAGGTTGTGGAGGATCTATAAAGTGATTGTCAATACAGATCTATAAAGTTATCGTCGACACAAACAGAAAATAGAAGGTAAAATAGAAAGTAAATAGAATGTTCAATAAGACTCTGTATGTAAGAATTGAAGTCAAGAGTTATGACCAGGAAACGCAATGGCTTCTTTCTATCCTAATCTTTAACATCATGCATGCAATCTACCATTATATAATTGAGTTACAAGGGATTCCTATGAACTTCCATCAAAGATTCTCAACGTGACCTACATGGCCTTGTAGAGCATCGGACGAGGGAGGGTCACAGAACTGTGTTTCGTTTTTGCTACGGGCCACTGGTTGGTCAAAAATGGCAAAAAAATAGTATCACTTCAGGGCGGGCTGATAAGGCAAAGGTGACACCTGGAATAGCCTGTCATGCTTTGAACTTGACTTACAAAATGTTTGGAGTTCAAACTAAAGTTAGATTATAGTAATACGATAATTTCCTATGTTTCCTAGACGAAGCTGCAGTATGCATTCAAGTGATTCATTCGCAACGGTATCGTCAGCGACTGGGTGGCGGAGTGGACAGCGAGGTGGACTTACGGGAGGAGATCGAGGGTTCGGTTCCGCAGGTGTACATGCGATGCAATCTGTGGAGTGCTCCCATTTTTGCAAATAAATGGTACATTTTGGCTACGGTAGGTTGACTACCGATTTCGCCTAGACTTCGCCTATGGGAATTATTTAAGCTGCTGACCACGAATCTGTCACTCTTTTTCTAATTTATCACTTTGCTTGCACTACTTTCCATCGAGGGTCGAAGTCGAAGGTTGGGAAATAAGTATGACCATATTGGAGAAAAAAGCGATCCTGACAGCGTTACTCACCCATATATAACGTAATCTGCCGTAATCGACCGAAAATTTTAAAAAATGGTATCATATCTGTGATCCGCACCCCAAATAAGCATCGTGGGCGTTGTTTGGGCAAAAATTTTCCCTCGTCCTTCTCTCGACCTTTGGAAAGGCGGCAGTGCCGATTATTCTGCCTACACCGCTTTGCTTACACATACCCGTCGTACCCTTCCGCCTTCCATCGTTTCACCGAAAGCGACCTGCATGTAGAGTTGAGGGAGTGAATGCAAATGCCTCCGACCCGTCTCCCGTAAGACTCGACGCTACACTTACAACGATGAAATTTTCACGGACGAGTCGTCCGGGCGGGTTACAACAACAACAACGTGGTGGAACGCCACCGTATCGATTTTTGCTTTCTTTGCCGCGAGAGCGATTCCCGGACAACCCGCTCCGCATACGCCACAGCCTGGATAGCGACGAGGGGTGTTTTGCAGTGCACTGCTTCGAGCCCACTGCTTCGGCGGTTGGGTTGGAACCACGATTTTTGTTGGGGGTGCTCATGGCATCCGGGCAGAGCAAAGTTTGTGGAATTGTGCTGAAGGGCGGTGCATTCTTCCGCACTCCACGGTGAGCACCGTGCCCTAAGCCTATCGGCGCGCCCCGGACAACTCGTCCGTGAAAATTTCATCTTTGTAAGTGTAGCGTCGAGTTCCCGTGAGTGTATATGAGAGTGGTGAAGAACAAGTACACAGTACACAAGGCATCCAGTCACACGGGGGGGGGGGATAAAATATGCTTACTTGACAACAGTTAGCTGAAATACAGTACCGCCGCTAAACATTCAACCAAACGACGTTTGCGACGCAAAAACGCGTTTTTTGTGTCGCATCATGATAACTTTCTCCAAAGTAAAGCCTTTCTCGCCAAAATTTACAAGGGATCCTGCTATCATCCTAGCTACCACTGGGCATGCGACCGCCATTAAAAAGTGGATGGAAGCCTGGAAACCAGTGCCGCAATTAACGAGGGTCCTAATTACTGTGACCCGACCCAACACCGTCGCCGAGTCTCGCCTAATTATGTCCCCAGGCATAGTTACTGCTGCCCAGTTGAATTTTAAATTTCTTAAACCTAATTAAATTGTATTTTCCTTCCGCTTATGATCTTGCCCTGGCTGCAACGATTCATTTGGTACCAAATAGCGCCGGAAGATATGCACTGAGAGTGCTGTTGCTTCAACCGATTTCGCTTATTTCAACGAAAGAATTCTCAGTCTAGGGCCTGTTATTGTAGCTTGCTATCCACTCATCTTTAAGGAATGAAAATGACATAGAAATTTGGGTTTTGAGTTCATTTTGGCATTTGCGTACTGCTTGCAGTTTGTCAAGCTGCAAGTGAGTCTTGACAGAAAGCACTCTCTATCGCCGATTTTAGCTGCGAATATCAATGTACTAAGCGGATGAATTAATCTAAAAATATGCTGGCTAACCGAACATAAGGTAGAGACTCAAATTATTAAATGTCGAGAAGGCAGGTGATCAGATGGCAGGATTTCAGCTGATTAAAGTGACGACATCTTTCAGAAGTGCGACTGAGCTTCTAAAGCGTTTCATGTCCAGTCTTCGCAGAATGAATGCTGGAAAGCCCAGAATTGTATTTATGCAATTATTCGCTAAAAATCTTCAACCAGTTCGGACGTGAATATTTGGACGCATCAGATCCAGCGCTGATGTAGAGGCGTTCTTCTATCATAATTGCGCTGACCTGACATGCCCTACAGAGACGTGCACTCGGCTAAATGACCATCGAATCGCTCATTTCTCTTTCTCGTAATTACGGACCGGTTAATTTAAAGCAGCTCACCGTTATCGATCCAGGTTGCCAAATCCTGACGAGCTTTTGGGTTTTCCGAATTGCGTAGATCGCACTGATTCCGTAATACTTAAAATTGTTTCCCCAATCACCAGAATTTCAAAAAATATATGTATATATATATGTTCTATTTTAACGTCGAGTTGGACACTTTCGAAATCAAATCGGACATTTTTCGAAGCAAATTGGACACTTTTCGAAGCAAAATGGACACTCTTCTAAATGTAAGCTTAGAGTCAGAATTTTAAAGCAAATTAAACGTCTTCCAAATTAAAACGTGCTCCTTACAAATTAGAC
>OX377206.1:30782703-30831985 GCA_947396885.1 Heligmosomoides polygyrus polygyrus
TGTTATCAGACCAAAGGGAAGGTCGTACACAATGAGGCACGAGTGAAATCGCTTCATAAGCTTTTCAATGAAACTGAAGAAGCCCATGTCGGCTGGCTAAATCTGGCCGATGGCACCCGAATGTATAGTCTGAACAATCAAAGTCTTTCGTCAGGCTATAGTCACTTAAATCGCCACGTGATTCGAGAAGCCGGCACATGAAGTACAGCTATGGATCATCTGTGGGTCGAAGACATGCTCAAAGAAAGTGAGCATAGTAGAATAGCGTAGAAGGAGAACATGTTAGATTCTTTCTCAATGCCTTTTGGTTAAAAAAAAAGGTCAGTAATAAAGAATCCGCAAGAAAGATCCTCTCCACACCATATAGCTGAAAACGCCAGAAAATTAAGTAGAACCTCTCAAATCTCATCCAATCAGTTGAAATGCAAAAATCTCTCATCGCAGAAGAACCGGACCTGCGACCTTGCCCGCCTGATCAACTCCACTACTCGCGGCACCAACTGACCACATTCATTGGGTGGCAGCAGGCGTGGTGAACTTCGCGCCCACATTTTCCCACGCCTTTCTTCAACCGCAGAAGACCATTCCGGAAAAATTAACTATGGTATTGGACTCTCTACACGGGACCCTAGTCCGGTAAAAATTGCATCGCACAAGCTCACCGCAAGTTTGGAGGCCCTCTTTGTAAGATGATAACTGGATGACTGATTAGTCATGATGGATCTACACTTCCAGAGGAATATTCAGTCAATGCCGGTCAATAAGCTCCCTGATATGAAGGTGACACCGCTGGACAGTTCCTAGATGGTTCTCGAAGTAATAGTTTTGTTTCAGAATTCAACAGGTCACCCTAGTCAATCAAAATAACAGCTCATGATAGATTGTCGTGAGGCTTCATTTAAAAAATGAATCACATAATACCATATGGATCAATATCATTCATACCTAAAAAGATTAAAAATTGAATTTTCACTTTCATCAGGGATATGGTGTAATCTTGGAACAGACAAGCGCATGTCACAACCTTCACTGAACCCTTTGCTACGCCATATGCTTACAAAGTTTTCGTAGCTATTTGTAACTAATGGATCAAGAATTTTATGATCATTCAAATGTTGAGTGCATTTTCCTAACATATAATGCAGGCATAGCCTTTGCTGGCACATTAGTTTCGGCCTGTGCTCAGCCGTTGCCATTTTTGAGTTTTTTTGGTAGTCTAACTTCAAGAACATTAATACAGACTTCTCTCACAATTATACGAAGGAGAACCCTTTTAGTTGATTTTTGATCTTTTTAATTTATAAGCTGATTGTGTACAATAGAAAACTATGTAATGTTGAACAGTGCCCATTTCCGTTTCCGCCTTCCGGTCAAAAAGCAGGCGGAACACGGAACGGAACGGAGGAGTTCAAAATGGACGGAAACCGGAACGGAAATTCCGCACATCCCTGGTGATGACGTCTCAAAAATCGATGTTTCCGAACCGAGCCAAATTGATTATGATTCGATAGAGCTTTTCGCGGTGAAGCTAAAGGTGTTATTGGGTGTGTCGAAAACCCAAATATGGGTGAGTGAGAGGGCAGGAAACTTCAACCGCTAAGTCCGCCGCCCTAAAACGGCAGCTGGTACTAACGCAATTTAATAATCTAGGGAGCATTTGTAAGATGTTAGCTCTCCGCGTCTTCCTACAGGGATCGACTGAATTTGGAAAAAATCGTGTCACACAAGGCTAACCTTTTTTTTTCGCAGCGCTGTCACTTTGTCCTATCGTAAGCTACATTACTGTCTTTTGGCATACTGCTAGAATATTTTACTGCCTATAAGAACTACAAGTTGCGGCCGAAACGACTCGAACTTGAGCGAGCTACTGCGCTCTGAACACGCCCGCATGTGCAATTTGGCACAATAACGGTCGATGTTCTCCCTGCTCTTACTCGCCCAGATTACGGTATTCGTTACTCGTAGCAGCACTGTTCAATTTAGCACAAAAAGCTCTATCGAATCATAACCAATTTGGCCCGGTTCGGAAGTATCGATTTTCGATGACGTCATCACTCTCTGCGGCGCCCTCTTCTTCGACGCGAAATTGTCAAAAAATCGCTTTTTCCAAAACTGGGCGAGATTGACACCATTCGATAGAGCTCATCGAGTTGAAGAGAACGGTGTCATTGCGAGTGCCGAAAACTCAAAACCGGAAGAATTAAGGGCGGAAGAAGCTTCACTGTTGCCTCCGCCGCTCTAAAACGGCAGCTGGTGCTAAGGCAATTTATTAAGCTAGGGAGTTATGAGTACGTTTTCGTAAAGAACCTTAAGCGTTCTGCTGGCCTGCGTATTTGTAAGATGTTAGCTCTCCGCGTCTTTCCGCAGGGGTCGACTGAATTTGGAAAAAATCGTGTCACACAAGGCTAACCTCCATTTACGCAGCGCTGTAACTTTGTCCAGTCATAAGCTACATTAACGTGTTTTGGCGAACTACTAGAACATTTTGCTGCCTACAAAACGAACAAGTTTCAACCGGAAAGGTTCACACTTTACAGAGCTATCGCGCTCAGAAGACGCCGCGCGCACAATTTAGCACAACAATGGTCATGCTCTCCTCGCTCTTACTCGCTCACATCACAGTTCTCGCCACTCTACGTAAAAACGTTCCATTCACCATCAAAAGCGCTATCGAATGGTGTCCAACTTGGCCAGATTCCAAAATATTGGTTTTCGGTGACGTCATCGGCCCTCCGCTGCGGCCTCACCCCCGATGCAAAATTGTCAAAAAATCGATATCTCCAAAATTGGTCGAGATTGACACCGTTCGATAGAGCTCATCGAGCTGAACAGAACAGTTTTATTAAGAGTGCTGAAAACTCAAAACCGGAAGGAGTAAGGGCGGAAGAATCTTTACTGCTGCCGTCCGCCGCCCTAAAGCGGCAGCTGTAACTAAGGCAGGTTAGGCAGCTGGGGAGCTGTAAGCGCCTTGTTGTAAAGTACGTTAAGCGATCTGTTAGCCTATGCATTTGTAAGCCGTCAGCTCATCGCCTGTTCCCACAGTGATCGCCTGAAATCGAAAAAAATTGGTTGTACAAGCCTGACCTGCATTTTTGCACCACCGTAACTTTGTCAGTTCTTAGGCTACATCGCTGTGCTTTGGCGAGCTGCTAGAGCTTTTTACTGACTACAAAATACACAAGCTGCAGCTGGAAGGGTTCACACATGACAGAGTTATCGCGCTCCAAACACGCCCGCGCGTGCAATTTGCGAGCGGTCGCGCCCACTCGATTGATAGGTTCGATTCTGTATGCATTGTTTACGGCGCACTCCAGATGCAAGCTGGAAAGTCCTAGAGCAGCTCCTGAGTAGGGCGGCTAAGGATTTCTGATAAAACTCAAACTCTCACTTTACAACTTTCGCGCCCACTCGATTGATAGGTTCGATTCTATATGCATTGTTCACGGCGCACTCCAGATGCAAGCTGGACAGTCCTAGAGCAATGCCTGAGTAGGAAGGCTGGGATTTTTCGTTAAAACTCCCCATGCGCTCACTGTTCAAGCTGTAGCTCGCTCTACAGGTTGTCGCTCCCACTCAATTGATTCTGCCGGGCCTACATGCATTGTTCAGAGCGCGCGCCATGCCGGAAGTTAGTTCCAAACAGTAGGCCATGCTCGTCCGAAAGCATGGATAAGCTCCTTCATCCAATCTAACGTCCAGAAGTTGAGGACGCCGCGCACTAATGCGACTTGCCTCAGACGTGGCGCGCGGCGATCGGAAAACGGCGCTCTCCGGCGCCCTTTTGCGCCGCTTCTCATCTTTTGCGCCGCTTGTGCTTGTTGGACGCAGCGGCATGTCCGGTACTGTACTATCATTCCTTAAAGAGGGACCCATTCTTTAAAAACAACAACAACAGTCCATGTATCGAAAGTCTCTCACCTCTTGTCAAGGAAGGAAACATTCAGGACTTATACTTTACTTTTTTCTTTTTTTCACACTTCACTTCGTTAAACATAAAATTTGCGAGCTTTCCAGATTTCATTACTAGTACTATGAATATTACTATTTTCTCCTACTATTATTATTACTTATTTGATTTCTGAACAAGTAAGCGAAACCTTGCTCTTGTGTGCTCTGCATAGCATGTGGAGTGTGGTTGTGAAGTCTGTAAAATTAAGGTTTACATTTTGTCCGATCACACTTCCTCTTTTCATTAGTATCTGTCACGCTCACAGGTGATGGACCTCCGGGACTTGTTGCAAAAGGGATAATGATTGCGTGGTCCAGCAACGATTTATCTTAAATTGATTTGGACCGACGCGGTCGACAGATACTATCTGTTATATTAGTTCCAGCATCGATTATCCTTAATTTCTACTCGAAATTATGGTGGGCAACCAGTACTATCCTTCTCCCGTTTGTAAGTTTATCGGCAAGGGGTCAGGGTGGTGGAGGATCGCGGGATCTATCCTAGTCCGGGGGGGGGGGGCACGAAACAAAAAAGTATTATATGTGACAAATTCACTCATGACTGACAGAGCGGCTCCTGCAGAACAACACAGGACCTAAACAAGAAAATTCACAAAGCAAAACGAAAAAATTGCATTTGTTACGGTTGTAAGAAGGCAAAGTTGTGCGCCCTCCTCACCATGTTAGATCCTTAAATCCTGGTTATAACATGTCAAGCGACGGTCAGCACGCGGCATGACTCTATTCCGTCGCTCTTTGCCCGCCGAGACGGTTGTGAACCGCGGCGATTTCTTATTTTTTGTTTGTTCGTCCGTTTTTGGTTTCTTTTAGGTTAGGTTTCGTTCTTTAGGAGCCGCTCGGTAAGCATTAATTCATTTTGTTGCCTACTTTTTAGTTATGTGCCTTCCCCCCCCCCCCCGGACTAGGATAGATCCGGATCGCGTATTTCCTTTAGTCCTAAACAAATATTTTCGAAACACAGCTACCAGTAGGAACGCTTTGAGAGAATTATGGCAAGAGAAAAGGGCACAAATTGGGTGGGGGTCGCCTTGTATTCAATGATTTTCCTCCTTCGTGAAAAGGGAGATAAAGGTCAAATTACACCATTATTTTTCGAATTTCAAATTACACCAGAAATAGCCTAATGCAGTTCATTAGTGAGGTAGGACACGATGTTCAATAATAATTTTAATTTTGTGCAGCACAAAGTGCGTTATGGGGCTGCTCTGCATGGTGACCAGGGATGGGCGGAATTTCTGTTTTCTGTTTTCTGTTTTCTGATTTTCTGGCCATTTTGGGCAATTTTTTTCTGTTTTCTGTTTTCTGGGAAAATGGCCAAAAATTGACCAGAAAACAGAAAATATAGCTGCAAACAAAATTGTGTCATGGAAATCCTATCACAAGAACCCAAGAGCATAACAGAACCATGAGTTTCATTCTAAATTAGTGTATCTAGAGCATCTAAAATGGCAAGCATGTGACGTTTTTGAATGTGCATGCCGCTTTGTTTGCTTGACTGATTGTATAAGTGTTGCTGAGGAGTTTCTTCATAGGACATTTCTCGACTTTCATAATTTGGCTTCGTATTCTTTTCGATATTAGCAGTAGCATGGACTATCTACGATCACTTAAAATTTTATATTAAAACTATAAAGCTAGTGTTTTGTTGGGATTTAATTTTGTATTGACTAATTCTGCTAGAGTTACTGTGGACAGGGCTATTCTCCACCTCCGGTTTAAAAATTGAAAATGTTGGCCGGTCATCCTAAATGAACGCTTTCTGCAAAGCCTTTGGCAAAGAGTTTTTCTAACTCTGGACATTTCTCAGCTTTTAATTGTCAAAAATTGGAGACAAAAAGTCTTAGTTAGCTTTGATTTTGCTGATGCAGTGATACAGTAGTGATACGTGAAATTTTTCATGAATCACCTGTATCATCTTTCATTCTCGTGTTTTTTTTCATCATCGAGTTGTTCAATCGGGCACAAACAGCGTCTCATTGCGTTCGCGTCACGTGCTAGAGTGCACCAATGGATCCTTTGCGCTGGAGGGACCCGGTAATCTTCATATCGCTCGTTCAAGGCATTCGCGAAGAAGTTCGACCGGCGAGTTGCTGGGCGTCCTGGTGCTCTTTGACATCCAGCGGATCGAGTCGGTGACGGCTCTCGTCCAGCAGGTGTCTGTGAAGCGCATTACGTGGCCGGCCCACCTAATTTTCGACGACTTGACCTATGCGACAGCGTCTCTGATCTTCAAACGTCGACGAAGCTCGGATCTTGGAGGCCTCCTCTCACTTGCGTGAGTTGTGTCACTCCTCCTCTCGATTCCACGCTGCGCGGCGCTGATCGCGTGTTCATCCTGCTTTCGTATGGCCCAGGCCTTTGAGTCGTGTATTAGTGTAGCAAGAACAGTAGAGTCAAAAAGGCGAGCTCTTGAAAGCTCCCCAAGCCGCTCGTTTCCTCCTGCTCAGCTCTGGTGCTAGGTCGTTGGCCATGTTGACTTCGCGACCCAGATACACATAGCTGGAGCATTCGGAGATGTTTGTTCCGTTGAGCGAGAATGGGGCATCAGAAACCCACCCCTTCTTCATGAACATCGTCTTCGCAAGATTCAGCTGCAGTCCAACGCTTCCACATACACGATCGAAGTCGGCCAGCATTCTTTCCGCCTGACTGATGCTCGGTGTTATGAGCACGATCTCGTCAGCGAAGCGAAGATGGTGCAGCTGCTGGCCGTCGACCTTCACTCCCATGTCTTCCCATTCTAGTTCGCGCATGACGTCTTCGAGAGTGGCGCTGAAGAGCTTTGGGGACATGGTATCCGCTTGCCGAACTCTTCACGTCGATGACGACGTCGTTGTAGAATGATGAGATCTTGGTTGTGAATCCACTCTCGAAGGACTCTGAGGTACTGAGTAGGAACGCTGGCTGTCCTTCGTCGTGTTCGGCTGCAGATTGGGCGATAGCTGCCAATGTCGTGCACGTCTCCCTTCTTGTAATGCAAGAAGGCTCTGCTGGTTTTCTACTAAGATGTAGATATGAATAGAAATAATAATAATAATATGATGGATATGGTATATGCTTGACCCTATTCTATACAACAGTTTCTTCCCATTCAAGATAGAACTTTCACCAAACTGTTGTGCGGACAGCTCCTTCAGTTACAACATGGTATTGTTCTGTGAAATATCAATCCAGTGCACAAGTACACAAGTGTCTCTAGTCTGCTAACGAGTACCTAGGTGCTGAAAAGTGCATTGGTGAGTTGGAATCTTTCAGCTACGCGGAAACTAGATCACTTTCAAGGAGCAGTATTCTCGAAGCTCTGCCGCAGCCAGTAGTAATCAGGGAATCTCTACACAGCTTTAGGGTATATTGCGAGGGTGTCTATGAACTCAAGCAATGCAGTAAAAAAACGAACAGTCACATAAAACTCCCTCTTCATTATATTATTACCATTTCTCCTCATAACGCTTCATTGTGTTCGATACTCTGAAAAGCCATTTTCTTACTAGTTGGACCATTAATTGGGGTGTTAGCTGTGAAACGGAGCTGATCAGTAATGTTGCATGCTTCAAATGTCGAGATTCCTAGGATCCATCAGTCAATTTGCTGATTGTATTGAATCTGGAGTGTACTAGAGTTTTTTTAATAAACGCTTGCAAGTTAAAACGCTGGTTCACGACTACATTTCTATACATAGATAAGCATTTGCTACTGAAAAAATGGATCTTTTGGTAGAATAATTAGGTCGTATGATAATTTCGAAATTTTCTGTTTTCTGTTTTCTGATTTTCTGTTTTCTGGCGTTTTTGGCTTTTCTGTTTTCTGATTTCTGTTTTCTGACGAAAACGATTTTCTGTTTTCTGTTTTCTGGGAAAATTTTCAAAATTTCCGCCCATCCCTGATGGTGACCCCCCCCCGACCCAATTTGCGCAAAATGCTCTACAATGTGACATAGCGAAGAGAACGTGCTTAATCCCTTCTCTCCCTCAGTCCCCGTCCTTCATGTCTCCCGGCAGCGCAACACGATATATGAAGAAAAAATGCCAAGACCGAAGTAACGCTCAGCAGCGTGCTAAATGTATTCAACATCATTACGACACTATTTCACAGTGGGACACGAAAACGTATGACTCAGCAGCTTGCCCGCCCCGCGAAATTCGTTTTGAATGTGCTCTTATCCGAGGTGCGCGATTTCAAGATGGAGCGAGGAAATTGAAGGGGTTATCCGATTTTATCCAAATCATCGCATCTCTCCAGGATCCGGATAATTGTATGATTCGGATAATGACAATTTAGCGGACCCCGGATTTTTGAATGATTTGGATAAGGGCAATTTCGCGGAGGCCGGATAATTTGATTGTTCAGATAGGGATATCCGAATCAGATATCTGAAAATGACTCATTCGGATCCACTGTGTACTGCTTACATAGACGTAACGCCCTTTTTGTGCTTGATTTTGCATAGCGTTCAATTAAAGCTGCAACTTCGACCAAATGGAATTCTCAACAGAAATTCTAGCCAAACAGCATGCTCCAAAGGCACGGCTAGAAAGCCTTCATTACTTGACTATCAAGAATGATATTTCGTGGTTCAAATGATAAAATAATACCACTTCCTCACATTTCTGGCAGTTCTTCAAAGCATGTCCCTCCCCTACAAACCCATTGTTTCACTCGTCGTGTAATGCTTCAAAATATAACCGAAAAGAGTGAACACAATGTGACTTGCAGCAAGCTACTAACCATAAGTATACTGATACTCAGAAAACGCGGGCACCATTGAAGTATAGTAGTCAAAAAGTCGTTATTTTTTACTGATTAGCTTATTTTAGGCAAGCATTACCTTTCACAATAGAACGCAACTGTATAGGAGATTAGCGGTAGTGCGAAGTTTTCAGTTGTACCGTGAACAAGCAGTAGCTTAAATTTTTGTAGTTGGAAATGTTAGCTCGACGAAACTTCTAAATGCTTAGGGCAAATATCCAGCAGAAACAGTCGCAAAAACTACTGTCCTCTATTACACAACTCCATGGAAGCAGCGTTTACTTCTCGTTCTGCTGGGCAAGTGCACTTACAATATCTTTGTACAACATTTCAAAAACGTTTTTCTTGTCTGCGCTTTAATTTCGTACATAATATTTGTTTATATAATGTCATATATAACGTTTTTCTAAAGAAAGTACCATTTTGTTAGCCCACAACGAGTAGAAACATTTTTGAGACATCCTGCAGAGCCGGAGATATGATAACAGCAGAGCGAGTTCAGAATCAAAAAGCTCCAAAAATCTAAATTCTTAGACGGCGACGTACCTGGAGCGTGATGTTGTATAAAATTTTCGGGCAGCTCTTTCTGTTGGCAGCATACATTCTAAATGAAAATCTCTAAGCGATCCTGACAAATTGCTTAAATGCGAGAAAATAGGCTTCAAGCAGGCTCAATGGCCTTTAAAGGTAATCTGCGGAAATCCTACTTTGTTGCACGTGCTTATTCCAGGACACCGTGTAACTCCAGTGGTCTGCGAACAGCTGCACACCGGCTCCTGCTGAGATTGCTCACAAGGCGAGTCTTTGACGGACGTCGAGATACAAATGGACAACGTCGGAGAGAAAACCGTGTTTGAAGCGCATGGAACCCGTGTCCACTCTCCACACGACGCGCTGGAAGATGTCAACTAATGGAGGATCTTTAGCTGCACCGATAAACACATATAAACGAGCCACGAACCAGACATTGTTCTCAGTGTAGAACATAGGAAAAGGTAGAAAGTCAAGGGAGTAAAGAAAGGCGTTAAGAAAAGTGCGGTGTTTGATTTTTTTCAATTTTAACATTTTTGCATAGTAAAAATAGTTACCTTATGAATATATAACCTGAGGGCGTACGGTGGCTCGGCGTGGAGGCCCACCTTTCATTATGCGGTTGGGTTGCTCCTTGCCATCTCAACCAACCTCTTCCCAACCTTCGCCTTTCCACTTGTCCATTTCCCGTCCCTCCCCATTGCAGATCTTCTCGCTAAAGTACGTTGCACTCTCCCTGTCACTGCTGCGAGTAGTTGTATCAATTCTAGTTCTCTGCTACTCTTCCTACAACTCCTTACTCCTTTTCATCCAGGGTTTGTTTAATCATGGTAATTTCTTTATATCATTGATTTTACAACATTTTCAAAACTTATTTCTTTACTCTTAATTGTTGTTCATAACCTCCAATACGAACAGGAGGAGCACAGAATAGTTTGCAGCAGGAACTTCCTTTTTCCTTGCATTCCCTGACCGATGTACGCAGGGGAAAGTTACTCTGTCTGTTTCGTTTCCGTCTAACCTAAGGGGCCGTGTGAAAAGAAAATCAAACTAATTTTTTGCATACCCCACCTTTACAATTAAAGTTGCTACCACACTTATATGGCTTTGCTCTTTTATAAAATAAAAAACAGAAGGTCTATTTTGTCAATGTCTTCAGACGACTCTCTGCGTTATGCACCTCCCGTGGCTCTTCGGGTGGAGAATAGGAGTACATTTTAAAATGTCTTCAAAATCTGTTTGTATGAGAAGAGAACTAAGATTATAAAAATGGAAGTGATATCAGAAGAACAAGGCTGTGAGGCAAAGGAAAGGAACACCGAGAAGATAAAGAATTATGATCGGTTTGAGAAAAGAGTGTAAGAGTGGAGACAAATGAGCATTAGAAAACAAGCGAATAAAAATTAAATAATCAATAACATATTGCTCTAGAAAATAAAGAAATATCTTCCTATAAATGTAAAGTGACTCATTAAAAATGTTATTATTTTTACTACTACATATTACTACGGTTACGTTAATGTGTTTATTGTTCATTCCCTTTTCATGACTGCAAACTATGCGATCTTGCGGTAAGGCTATTACAGTGTTATTGAAGTGGTAACAATTCACGTGCCTCAACCTTCGGCTGGAACAGTGTATAGGCTAACATTTCATCCTTTAGTCAGGCTGGAGAATATCACTATCACATTGACCTCAAATTGGGCGTTTTTCGAATCGAATCGGACATTCCTCTAAGCAGGTTTGATGCTTTTAAAATCACATTGCGCATCTTCCAAATCCAAGCAAACTTTCCAAAATTAAGACAGAAACTCGCCGCTACAATTTCTGCTAAAAGCAAATTTGGTGTAACTTTCCTCTAACTCCTTAATTCACCTGCACCAGTAAGAGTGTGAAATTGTATAAAATTGAGGTTCAAAATTTTATACAATTTCACTGTGTGAAATTGTATAAAATTCTTATTTTCAAGAGAAAACAGTGGAATAAGATTTGTTTCAAGAAGGCAGCAGTATATGGTGTATTAAAAGAAGAGAACAGGCGCGTGGAGCGTAGTCGGAGGAGGTGCGGGCTGTCGCGTGCACCCGATTCTAGGTTCTTGGTTCGAATTTCCTGCCCAAGCCAAGCACAATTTTCATTCCTGCGGGGTATTGAATCGACCAACCTGTACGGGGAGGGATAAAACGCCGACTTGGACGTCGGCTGGCCACCGTAACTCATTGTATAGGTATATTAGACATTCAAATTATCCCCTCCCCCCCCCCCCCCCCCTCCCTGACATCACGGCGAAGTGGAATGCATTGCGCACCCCAAAACGGACTGGCTAACGCCGTCCTTTATCCGTTATCTAAAAAACAGACAGCACTTTAGTCTCTGCTGGATCGTCGCGATTTTCATTTCATCGATGGGTTAAAGCTGCTTACTTGAAACAAGGGAGCAGGATATGCGTGTGTGTTCTTAACAATAGTTTTATTATACTTTGTCCATCCGCGCTATTTTTTCTAACGGAAGAACTTTTTATCCTTTCAGAGGGATTTCTTGCTATCATCCAAATAAAAATTGCAGCGAGTTGGACAGGTGCATGACAGCATCTTCTTTTCTTTAAGTAAACTAAATTACTGCAGCCTTTCTGCGATTCAAAATAAACCTTAATTTATTACTTTTAAAAAATTCAAGCAGCGCGTTGAATTATTGTGGCAAGAAATTTTTAAAGTTAAAAACTTGAAAAAATAAAATTACAGATTTGAAAAACAGAAGTAAAGTCTTAATAAAAAATAAGAATTTAGAGAAGTCCTAATAAAAACTAATTAATTCAAAAAAGTCCTAATAAAAAGCAATTAATTTTAGATATATACCTGTTTAAACCTATTTGTTTGCTTAATTTTTTTTACTTATTTTTTCATAATTGTTTATTTATTTTATTTAAATTAAAATAAAATATAATTTCACCAATTAAATTGATATTTAAAATGTATTTATATAAAATAGAATTGAAATATATAAAAAATGTAAAGTATAATAATTTATTAAAGTTAAAATTCATGACAGAGTTAAACGAAGTCTTTTTTAATGTTCCTCTTCTTCACTGAAGAGCCACGAGAGGCACAAAACAACGGTTCGTCTGAAGAAAGTGGCGAAACGAACCTTTCTCCTATTTTTTCTTTAGTCTTCTTCTCTCTTCTCTATTCTCATTTCTTCTCTCTTGTTATTTTACAATTGTTTCCTTCATTTCTTTTCTTGTGCTTTCTATTACTAAATTTTCCTCGACTCCTTAGGCACAGCGCGCAGATCTTTTTTATTTTTATTTCTATGCTATTTTCCATACCTTCTATGGTGTAAAAAATATCCTAATTGCCTCGGAGAGCCTCTGTTTTAATGTGGCAGAACCTATTTTTGATTTTGATTTGGAAGATATTCAGCTTAGAGATTGCTTGGAAGAGTGTCAATTTTGATTTGAGAAGTGCCCAACTTGGTTGGAAAAGTGTCCAGTTAGCTATGGAAAGTGTCCAACCTGATTTTAAAGCGTCCAAAGCGTTTCCACCCCATAATAGACGAGCTCTGAAGGTGGGAGGGGGGGGGGGGGAATTCTCCGTGCTCCTTCATGTAGCGGGCACGTAGGCCGGTCGCCTTGTCTGTTTTTGTTTATATGTTTATATATGGAGTTACCTGCCCTACAGCATAACTTGTCTAACAACTAGTCCAACATGGAGGAATGACCTATGTATGTATATTCTATAACTTCCATATATATCAGAGGGAGAGAAACTGTTTCGCTATGAAATCATCTACAATTGCTTACAAATAAAAGCTTTTTATTATAATTTCTAAAGCAGATCTTGATTGTGTCAATAGTGATTTTAAAAAGGTAAACATATCTACAAAATTAGCATAGTTTAAGATTCTGTTGTGAATCGAGCAAACTTAACAGTATTACTATCATTTATTGCCCAAAATGTCCCTATGTATGCTTTATAAATGTGGGTACTTTTCGCGCATAGTTCCTGAAGTGATTAGTGACATGAACAAAAATTATAGAAGAGGAGAGACGAGTTCGCTGCAAAAATGAACCAGTGTGAAACTCGGGAGCAAATCAAGTCTCATGTTTTTCATAATCTCACGTTTCGTAGTCCGCATCAAACAGGATTAATAGTCAAATTAATAATGAAAGCAATGCTGTGGAAAGAAGAAGACTGTACAGGTATATAGGGTAAGATGAGCCATCTATGAGCCACCGGGAATAGCCTGCTGTTCCCTACACAATGATACTGACTGAAACGGACTTTTCCACGAAAAAATAAGGGCAGAGACACAGCCAAACAATAGCAAAGGCAAATGTGGTAGGAACTGTGAGAGCAAATGAACTTTTCTAAACATGAGAGAGGAAGGAGGTTTGAACTTTCTTCATCTGCATCAAGCATCATCCTCCAAATGAGCTGAGCTGCTGATTTCTTCACTGACCTTGACGTTTGCGGAGTGCACTGCATGAAGTGTGTGTTGGTTATAGGATCCCGCTGAAGCTGTGCTTCTAACCAGTCGCACGGCGATCCAATTTGTGGCTTAGTTGCGGCTCCTTGAAATTTCGAGAATGAGTGGAGTATCTTGGCTCTGCCAAAGGACTGCGAGGACTTGCGGCAAAACATACCATTACATGGCGCTCGACAATCGGCGGATGACGAGTTCTCGGCGCAAGCCGCTTGTTGGCGTCGAATTGTTTTCCGCTCGAGGCATTTCTGACGACCCGCGTCAAATTCGAACGATTTGGGGCAATCGCGTAAACTCCATACACCCATATACTTTCCGCCAAGATTGAATTCAGAAATCTGAAGCAAACTTGATTTCACAGAAACACTGCAAACTCCAAAATCTTACAACCTCATTTCTTGTAAATATCCCCAACTCATCTTCATTCAATTCAAAATAAAATCAATATTGTGATCGAGGCCAGGCGATAACAAAAATTTCCACCGTACCCCAGAGCCATAATAAATTGTAGCAGGGTGGTGCATTTATTGGCGCTTACACCTTCCCATATCTGGAACGATTTGCGGGTTTGCTTTTCCAAACCACCAAATACGGATTGGAATTGCCTCCGTGATGTCCCGTAGGAGTAGAGCACGTGACACATCCCACAAAGGCATTAATCAGTGTCTTCCTTCATGATTTAACCATAATCGACCCCCAGTGAACGCGCGAGAAGCAGGTGAAAGAGGTGCCGACCCTCGCGTTCAACACGGTCAGGGTTCAGGAGCCGCCTAAGCCAACACGGCCATCTATCTTTGCGAGTTGGTAGCAAGCAAACCTTTGAAGAAGAATAAAATAGCGTGTTCTTTATAGGCTACACGCCATAACCCACTTTATAGACTAATACTTAATTCTAATTGTTTCTACGACATCCTGTAGAAGTAGAATGCTTGACACATTTCACAGAAGGATTTCGAAAATGCCGACATTTAGCCGCTATTCTTGATTCATCGATGGAACCTACTTTTGAAGGATTAAGGCATACATATCCAGAAAAGGAAAGCTTCTTGGACCACTTATGTGCACCTATATTTGGTGCTCAGACTGCAAAATTTTAAAATTTAGATTCGAATAAGTAGTACTGGAATCGTGCACCAGCTGGCACAGTCGAAGAAAGTCTGGCTCACTTTCTGACTCCATCCAAAGTTCAGCCGCGGTCCTCGACCACAACCACTTTCTATCGTTGGTCATTCGAAGTAAAACAAGTAAAAATAGTGGAGTTTCTGTAGGATGTCAAGGTAGTATGGTGGTAGCTAAAACAACCGCGGCCGTATTGACTTAATATGGTCGATGAAGCATTCATATTTTGGAAAAACTACATAGACCTAACCAGGAAGCTTTCTCAACGGCAGGTCTGAACGGCAAAAATGGTGTATATGTATGGAAGCGCCTCTACCTCAGAAATTCGAAATCGCAAGTATCTCTACCCGAGGCGTGCAAAAAACAGAGTTTCAGCCATTTAAATATTGGGTACCTCTCGCAGTTAGGTGCTTGGTTCGTTCTAAACGCAGCCGATCGGTCGTTTTAAGGCTCGTTTATACTTCGGCGTCGAGTGACGAGACTCCACGTATTGTGGCCACACTGATCGAGCGACGCGATCGATCAATTTTGCCACTACGTATCTATTGCGCCGCTCGGCGTCGGAAGTATGAACGGGCCTATGTTATCCCACCGCTCACTCCAAGCGACGGTATGACGACGTGCTTCCATATCGATCGGGCGGCGCAGCGATCGATATGGGAGCAATCATTAAGCGTCGCTCTGGGTGAGTTGTGGTATAACAAAGGGGTCGTCTAGTGTGCGCGCGACGCACGACGCGATGCATGTGTAGTGGTCAAATTGTTCAAGCGACGCGATTGATCAATTCGGCCGCTACACATGGCATGGCGTCGTGCGTCGCGCGCACACTGAAGGGCCATACACACTTCTACGACAGCGCGGCGCGGCCATGATGAAGCATGGGGCCGCGGCGGCCGCGGCGCGACACTGCGACGCGTGTCGCAGGGAGGGGGCATGCACAATCTTGCGGCTGTCGCGACGGCTATCGCAGGCGACGCCGCGCTCAGTGCCGCAGGCTGGAATGGTTTAAACCATTCCTGGCGGCGCGGCATCCACGGAGGTCCCGTTGCCTAAAACGGTGCTCTAGCGCGCCCGAGCCGCGACCGCCAGATTTCGCAAGGTAGCTGTCGCCCCACTTGCCGCGCCGCGGTGTCCCAGAAGTGTGCATGGGCCTTAACTAGTTTGACGCGGAGCGACGCGTTGGCTATGCATTGAGGCCAAATTGGTTGATCGCGTCGACGTCAGCCTTTCGGAATGAATTGCGTGAACCCGCGACCAATCGCGCCGCGCCGCTCAGCGTCGGATCGCGTCGCTCTCGAAACGGGCGCGATGTGACAGGTCGCGGTGTTGCTGCACAACTGATTCTCGCAGTGTAGACTCGCACCTATCCGTAGTACGTGGTCGTGCCTAAAGTACGCAGTCGTGCGTGATCGCGTCCCCATCTGTCTGGAGTGCTCATCGTTGTTCAGAACAGCGACGCGATGGGACGCATCGCTTCGTTCTGATCGCATCGCCCGGCGATGGAAATATAAACGGAGCCTAATGGTATGCTCCTATATCGATCGGGCGGTGCGATGGGATCGATATGGAGCGCATCATTAGGTGACGCTTGGAGTGAGCGGTGGTATAACAAAGGCCTAAGGAGTAGCTAGGGTGGCGGGCTCATACGAAAGAGATGGAGGGTTCCAATCCGCTCGTTGTAATTCTGTTTCAGCACACTAACTTCCAAAGAAGAGATTGAATATAAAATACCAATGCTTGCCAGCAACCGGTTGAGGAACAACAGCTACCAACAGTTGACTCTGAGTCGCACCTATGCCTCCGATCGCCTGCGTTTAGGACAAGTAAAACCCTAGCTGCGAGTTGTTACTGCGCTCAGTTATTAATCGGTTGAAATTCCCTTCTTTGAACGACTCGGGTCGAGATGCTTCCACTTCCATATTTCTGAGACAAAGGTTCTGTCCATAAACACCACTTCCGCCGTTCAGACCTTCCGATCGGATAGTCTTCTGGTACAACTCCGCTCGTGCTTTTAAGAGCATTACTTCAATAACTACAGTTTCCGTAACTTCATATAGTCGAAAATATTTTGACGACAACTAAGCTCTTAAAAGAACCATATGATCAACTCCGTGTACAACAAACACTGATCGATAGAGTGTTATGAAAATTGATTATCCTTCAGGCATAGAGCCCAAATGCTTAGGATGGGATGGATTATCTAAGGCACGAACTTTAGATTCAAGCTCGCTTTCCATACGAGCAGTAGTCTTGCTCTCTAGGAAAATAATACAAACTGTACCTGTTCTCGCGTCAAAGGTGCGCACTCATAGAATTGGCTTGAATTATCAGCTGCTCGGTTGAGCTCCACAGTCATGCACACTCGCCCAGAAAGCGAACCAGCTTCTGCTGCTGAAAAGAGGAAATTTGAGTCGGACTGCTCTTGTCGTTCTTCCTGCACCGTTTTTCTTCCACAATCTCGGGCGAGCGGCTGGAACGCCTCGGACACCGAAGTTCGACGAGCTCTTGTGATGAGGATCCGACGAACTGGAGAGTGCAAACAAAGGCTCTTTTTCGGAGCAGTGTTTACGTATCTTCTCAGCGGCACACTTTCCAGAAGAACACCCCCTTGAACCTATCATCTCCAAAACAGCCGCTCTTGACTACTGGACGCAATTTAAGCCGAGGGACGAATTTCATAATGATGATAGGCGCTCTGGCGATGTATGGAATCAGATGTTCTGCAATATTTGCACATAGACATCATTTGCGTTTTAATCGCGACATATCTTCTGTGTAACAGCGAATTTGAGGCAGAAAAAAAGTTTATTGAATAGGAAGGAAGGAAGGGACGGCCAGGACGTCTCCACTTTGCGTATGTTGTCTCTTGTTATCACAGTTTGTTCATTCTATTATTTATCATGTTCTGTTTTGTTTGATTGTTGCTTTTATTCCCGTTTGATTGTTCACATACAGGTTAAATAAATAAATAAATAAATAAATAAATAAATAAATAAATAAATAAATAAATAAATAAATAAATTTCATTACGGAAATACGTTTCAGAACTGTTCACGGCTACAAGTAAAATAAGGGTTAACTCTCTGGAGGCGACAAAAATGAGTGCTCGAATTTTCAAACCTTGAAATAACTAACGATTGAAAATGTGAGTCTCGTTGTTACTTAAAAATGTAAGCTTCTTTGTTAATTGCGCTTTTTAACGATTTCTCTTCTCTCTTTAAATTAATCAGCACTCTTCATCGGTGCGGAGTATTCGTTCCTCCTTGTAGCTCCGTGTAAAATGTAGCTTCACGGCAAAGCTTAGGAAAAAGTAGAACATCTGGTGAGACAACGTAGTGCCTAGACAGTCTGCGTTCAATGTCATGAAGCAATAATGTTCTTGCTCAACTGACTGCATTAGAAAGTGATTACCAACCTCATTTAGGAAATTGTGGAAAGGTTGAAGTGCCAAACGTAGAGATCGACACTGATTTTTGTCAGGAGCTTAGAACCGAAAACATCGTTTGCTGTCAAAAGAAAGTGCTTATGTCTCAGTTTGCCAAGATTTTGATGCTCTAGCTATATTAGCGCAGTAAACTTTAAAAATGGATAGTTATGGCTTGCGTGCTTTATTCCTTAATGGAATCTTCACAACAGATTGCAGCGGCAGCGTTGAAAAATATGTGGTGCGTGGCACAACTACTGACAAATTTGGAGATTCGAGCATGACTCAGGAAGCTCTGTTGGCACTGGCGGAGGCAAGGTTTATCCTGTTAGAGGAATCAGCATACGCTTCTAATAAATGAATAAAAATCTAGGAATGATAAATGATTTAAGAAAAACTTTAGTGATCTAGAAATATTCAGTATTCTTATAAATTAGAGCTAATTTCAATTGAAACATCGACACCGAAAGTCGGTATAAGCATATTCGTTTCCAAACGGTCACTTTCCGATGCGATGCAGTCGAATTTCAAAATGAGTTGCTGCTTTTAGATCCAATGAAGTTACTTTCAGGCCTAAATTAGCCGAGTCTGTCACCTTATATGCCTGACTTAAGGGTAGTTCTTTGTTCAAAAGCGCTGGATAAGTGGGGTTGTAAACTCCAGCTTTCAATGTGTGCCCACTGAAATTCTTCTGGAGCCACGACTATACCAGGACTGAGGATAGAACACCACCTTGTTCAAAGGGCTCTGTTCCAAGCGAAGGTCTCAAAAGTTTAAAACCCAATCCCATACATTGTAGAGGCGTGGGGTCAGTAAGCGACTGGTACAGAACTGCTTTTGCAGCGCCAGTTTTTCTAGAGCTGTCATTTGTGGCCTAGTTAGGATGCGCGGTCCATGTGAGCTCCGCAAAATCATTTGGAAGTTTCTTTTCGGAATAAATCTTTCGATTCAGGGCAGTGGAGCACTCTTGCAAGCCTTGATTATAACAACCAAAAAAGTAGGCTTTCTCGTGGGGTAACAAAAACTCTTGAACTAATTCAGCATTTTTGGGACGCCTGGAAAAGCCTCCCAATGAATTGAGGACCGGTGACTTCAAAGTGTGTTACTACGGGCTTACAGGGAAGATGGTTGGTCACACAGGAACAATCGCTCCTTGACGGGATCAAGCCAGCAACATTTTTCAGCCGATCGGGGTAATGTGATGATATGAGTTGATCACCCAGGATTCTGCTGGACGCTAGCTATCACAGCTTTCAGCAGTTGAGCAAACGATCTATTTGCTTGTAGTGATTGTTAAGCCGAGCCAAGATCGTTACAGATAATTGCGTCCAACGTTTCGGTGTTGTGGCCTTCTTTGGAGCCTCAAGCATCGCATGCTTAAAAAATGCTTTCAAGGAGGCATGAAATTGTCTACAGACAAATGCGAAGATACGACAAAAAACAGAAGAAAAATAATAAGTATTAGTAATAATGGACTGTGAGCTGTAAATAAGTATACATCAAACGATAACGCGGAAGAAGTTAAAGACTTTTCAAAATCGCACATCAAAAAACTGACAAACCTCCTATGAGCAAGGACAGCAGTGCGTGACGCCAGAGCTTCATCCGAATCCCGTGAGGAGTTGTTGTCAAACTTTACCCTCTATTTGGCTTCACCCTGCTCCGCTGAGGAGGCGCTCAGCTTAAATATCGGGTGGTCGCTGAGCGTGATTGAACCGAGAACCGGTCGTGGTCAGCAACGGTGGGCGATGCGTCATATTCGTTCCGGAACGGAACAAATCCGGACCGGTGCATCTGGAACTCCTGAATGTGCGTCGTAGTTGAGCATTCGATTACTGCTACAGCAGAGCTGGGATGGATGCTCACGCAAGAAGTAGAATGATCGAAAGCAATTCTACGGGACAGTTGGAGATATAGCCAATAAGGTGCTGCTCATGTTAATGTAAAAGCTCCAGAATAAAAAATGCCTTTCTGCCTTCTTGGAATATCAGCCAGCTACAGTGAATCTACTCGGCTTTCAGGCACAAACATAGTTCGAAGTGGTATTGAGGAGATGTTGCATACTCAAATTCTTCTTCGTCTTGCATTGACTCAAAAATCAAGAACTGACATAAACCCATACAATGGGACATGGGTTACATCCTGTTACGAGGGCCTGTCGCCTACATCCGAATGTCAGTGTTCGGCTCAGCTCGGAGCTAGCAGTTTCCAATGGCACCTCATGGAGGAACGCACGTTGCCACCAAGCTGCATATTCAAAAACTTCTACACAAAATACCAGCTGTTTTTTTACACTAAGACTCAAAGAAACCGAAATTTGGCGGCATATTCAGCCCCCCTCCCCCCACGTATCATAGTTCTGAGAACTCCGATGTTTGGCGACCTTCGCGAGTGCCGTTGGCGCGGTAGGCCATGAGCGGTGTATAAAGAACAAAAGGATAAATAAAAGTGTGCATTAATCATTCCGTCTTTCGAGGTGTTTTGAATGAGCCACGCAGTCTACACCTACTAACGGGTTTTAGGGGTGGGGACAATTTTAAGAATATTCGTTTTGCTCCACTCTTTTTCTTACAAACAACCTAAAAATACATATGGTTAACATCTAACACTAGTCCTTCAATAATCTTATACCACACAATAGCTTGCAATGAAAATCTGACAAAGCTGTCGATATATATACAGAAACATCGGATACTATTATTCTTACCGCGAAGGTATGGAAGCCTTGATTGGCATCGGCGAAAGATGCGACAGCGGTCCTGAATTTACTAGAACTTGCAGTGCAAGATTACATGTCGCAGACCCTCGTTCAGCAACTATCATTATAGGCCTTCATGTTTTGGCAGCAAAGTCTGTGAATAAATGGGGGTGCAAACTTTGCTGTGATCTGTTTGCTGCAGATCTGAAACATGCATGCATCTCAGCATCATTTCCTATAGCTGGAAATTTTGAACAAGTACAATCTTGATATCCCACAGCATGCAACGCATCTATCTTTTCGTTACCAAAACAAAGTTGTGAACCATCGGGTAGTGCCTGTGCTTCTAGTAGTACTTAATTAACCACACGTTATATGTCGTGCTGTTTTGAATCAGACTACAGCGAGCATTTAGCCCAAGCACAAACAACCACCTCTGAAATATGAGTCTTTGGACGGACACATGGGGAACTCCCCACTTTTATCCTTTCATAAAATCTCCATTTTCGCGCGCCTTCTCATACGCAATACAGCGTCAAGCAATTTTGCTGGGAGCAATGTTATGGCCTTTCATGCGCCTTCCTTTTTTTGAGACACCCTGTTGGTTATTAAAGGTTTGGACTCCAAAAGGTTGGTATCTTTGGAGCTTTTGAAGCGGGCCGGAGTTTTCCATAGAGAAAGGATACCGCCTAAGAATCCAAATCCGACATTTACTTTATCCGAACCGAATACGTTCACCCTCGTCCAACGCACCATTTTTCAATGGCGTCTCTTTTCAAATTCGATGGAATCAAAATGCTGCGCGCGGCAGTTGTACTTCTCGGGCCAACTACAAGTCACAAGGCACAGTATGCACTTTAAAAATACCTCTAGACGGTTCATAACTGACTCCAGTGAGAAGTGAGAAGTGAGAAAGTGAGAAATGTCTCCTTAGATACTTAGATGGCACGTCTTTACTGGTCGTGCAGGCCGCAGCATCGCTTTAATTCGTTTCGTTGAATAGCCATCGTCATCCAGAATGCCATTTCGACTAGGTGACGCTAACGAGCTGCTTCTCTCTTTTCGTCCATCGGTCGTCTCGTCTCCTGTTGATGTGACAGGCCCATCAGTACTTAGCCTTGCACATGTAGACCACTGAGTCACGATGATGAACCACTCTTATTTGTTTATTAACTAAGGCATAGACGAAGGTATAGTGTACACGGCGTTAAAAATAACAACAAACAATGTGTGATACGAAAATGCAACCATCCTCTCGATGAGGCAGTGCAACACCAATAATATCCTGTCATCGAGAAATTCCTGGATTACATGTAACAAGGCTTCTACACTTTAGCGCAGACAGCATCGACAGTCCACAGTCGTCGTACTTGCCAAGCAACGAGTTGAATTTCTTTAGAATCCTATAGGATAGGAAATCTGATCTAATTTGTGATTTAGCGACAGAGCCCCGAAGTTTGAGCTTTTCTCTAACGTATTCCCTCAGTGTCTCATCGGCGAAATTCCATGGCTCGATTGATAGCGTTCTGACGAGAATTGTGAACACTATGATAGCACAAACCATTGTTCTGCTGTTGCTTAACGATGTGAGGCAAAAAGCGCAGACCGTTGAGAACATTAAGAATAGAATTGTAATCCACTGAGAAGAGTTCCATAAGTTCTTGGTGCAGCTGTTTTGGATGCTTTCCAAGAGATCTATATCCCTCTCCCTAGTAGAACAGTGTTGTTGCAGTTTCCACGATAGGTCGTACATAGTTTTAAAAGCCTTTGTGTACACCTTTAGAGGACTGGATTTCAGATTTCTGAACAGACTGTATATGAGAAAACTTGCTTTTTCCACCAAGAGCCTGCAGTGTTTTGAAAATCATACGTCACTCGCAAAACATAGCCCAAATCTTGAAGTTCATCAACTTTTCTAAGGCCAGACCACTAGTCCTATATGTTGTCCATGAAGTAAGAGTTTTAGATCTAATCACCCAAAGGTGCGTCTTCTCTGTAGCAAGAGATAGTTCCCACTTATCTGCGCAAGAGCTTGTAAAACCGATCGCCGTCTGAAGAGCCTTTGAACCTTCGGTGGTATGAATAGGTTTGAAGACTACATCATCAGCATACACTTGATATGTGACTCCTAGGCTGGCAGTGTTGTTTGGAGGTTCGTGTTCTATATGGACAGAATCGCTCCTCTCTGGGAAGCAAAAAAAGCAAATATCTTCACCCCAAGACAACTCTACGCAGAGTTAGGGACGGCGGAAGCTGGGCCGTTGGCGTCTTTAATCCTCTGCCTGCGAGCGAAAGGCGGGCTCAAGTTGGCTGGAAACAGCGATGACGAGCGAGCGGCGGTGGCGCAGCGGGTAGAGGGCCGGCGTAATCCCCGTGATCGCTGTTTCCAGTCAACTTGTACCCGCCCTTCGCATGCAGACAGAGGGCTAACGCCGCCAGCAGCCCAACTTTCATCGTCCCTAACTTTGCGCAGAGTTGTATTGGTGTCTAGATATTTGCATTTTGTGATGTGTGATGTGATCTAGAAATGTGATGTGTTGCCACAGTTAAGAAGGGATCTCTTCATTCTGTTGAGCAATGAGCAAGGTACCATCTCCCTCTTAGTTCCGCGCTGCTGGACAAGGGAAGGTACGGCAGGATATAGGCTGACTTATCATGCGTGGGTTAGATGAACCATATCCCGGAGTTAACTTCCTTGCCAGTTCCATGCTCTACTCTTCGTCTTTGCCGCCTAGACCACTTTGCCAGAAATGTGCCGAACAGGATAAAAATATGTGTTAATCATTCTCAACGTGGAGTGTGCTAGGCCATTCTTTTTCAGTGCGATATTCTAGAGACAGCTTGAATGAGAGGTGATTCTGCCTATATACAACACTTTGGCCGTTCCGACCTAGCGTTGAGATCCTGGTGGTCTCCAGGTTAGTCTACTGCAGGGCGATCACGTGGAACCTGATACATCCTGTCGCTTCTAGAAGAGCGCGCAGCGTTTGAGGAGACTGTAGTGGCAATGTAGGTACAAGACATGAAACAGCCCCCATGGCGTGTAGTGACCTGGTCCTTAATCAATGACGTCCAGCATAGTACAAAGATAGAGAGAAACGCAACTTGTAAAAGTTTTTTGTTTTTCTACAAATAGACAAACATTTTGGACATACGTATCTGCACCTGAAGGGGTACATCATGCAAAATCCTTCCTTGTTCCACAACTATTTACTAAAGCAAATTAGAAAAGTCCTGAGGCCGGATTCATCAACGACTAACCCGCAAGTATAGCGGTAGAGATACCCACGATGAATCCTGCTTCTCTGACTCTTACTTATTTCTAACTGACTCTTATCTCAACCCCTAATACCCCGCATACCCGCGGGTTTGATTGTTGATGAATTCGTCCCCTGGATGATCCTTTGTGTGACCAAGCTTGTGTACGAAGTGATTGCATTCCGGTTTCCAGCCATTTTCGGGTCACCTTGTTTCGTCTTCTGCTTTTCCAGAAAAAAATGCGACATCGCAACGATCCCATACCGAGGTCTTGTCGACCGAGTTGGGAAAGGAATGTGATGTGATCTAGAAATGTGATGTGTTGCCACAGTTAAGAAGGGATCTCTTCATTCTGTTGAGCAATGAGCAAGGTACCATCTCCCTCTTAGTTCCGCGCTGCTGGACAAGGGAAGGTACGGCAGGATATGGGCTGACTTATCATGCGTGGGTTAGATGAACCATATCCCGGAGTTAACTTCCTTGCCAGTTCCATGCTCTACTCTTCGTCTTTGCCGCCTAGACCACTTTGCCAGAAATGTGCCGAACAGGATAAAAATATGTGTTAATCATTCTCAACGTGGAGTGTGCTAGGCCATTCTTTTTCAGTGCGATATTCTAGAGACAGCTTGAATGCATATTTTGCTTATAAAATGACTTGAGGTGGCTAACCATTAAACAAGCTAGTGTTTTACCCCTATCAAGCAAGCCTGGTACCAATTCAGCGAAATATTCGCCGAGGGCTGATTGACCTGGGTGGCGTGAACCAATTTGAGTCGCACGGGCAGCTGGTGCTTCCACCGCTCCGCTCTGTAAGATGCAGACGTCAAATAATTATAAAAAATTCCTGCACGATCTCCAAGCTTTGTTCGTGTTGCGAAGTGCTCTGGAAAAGTTTGTTAGTGTACAGAAAAAAATTTCTTCCCAAAAATAGCGGGCATGCAAGTAAGCCCGACCATGATATTCAATGCACTACGGAAATTCTTGAGTTCCTAGGTATTGAATGCCTACCATCTATTGTACACCGTTTGGGTAATCCTGAATATCATATCATAAGGATAGGTTGCTTAAGGTTATTTTGACTGCTAGTAAATACAAGAAAGAGGTCCTAGGACGGGCACATCGTCTTCGTCTCTTTCATCAGCGCGGCGTCTACATATATTCGCGCTTTTCTACCTAAAGCGGAAAGAGATCGACGACGGGTTAAACGTCAGCAAGCTCTTGTTCACTAGCAAACCAATCCTGTAGCTAGTGCTCCTCGTAATAATCCTAATTTAACGGTGAATGTGAAAATTTCGTGTAGGCGGCGAGTTTTCGTCTGTCCACGAAATATCGAGCGGTGCCCACAAGGAGGTGTGCTATCCCCTACTCTTTTGTGATTTATACGTCCGAATTGGCTAATGAAATTTCCAAGTTAGATAACGCATGCAGCATGTATGCTAATGATAGTAAAGTTTATAAAGTCATAAAAGAAACTAGCGATATTGAGATCCTACAGGCTGCTATTGACTATGTCAAAAGTTGGCCGAATCGTCGGGATTGCCGCTCACCGCCGAAAAAACCAAGGCGTTTCGGAAATTCTAGGCTAGATGCTAGATATAGAGTGGGTTCAGAGCTCTTAGTCTTTACTGATAAGGTTAAGGATCTTGAATTACGTACAATGGTCAACTATCGTTTGACAGTCATTACAGAAGGCTGGCTTTTATTGCTGTCGACCGTACTTATAATTTGTGTAAAGCCTTGCAGTCGAGAAATTCTCAAACGCTTGTCAAAGCGTATAAAGCGTACGTAAGACCTATGCTGGAATCTGCCACTTCTGTTTGCTCACTGTACAAAAAAAGGATGTTGGCTTACTGGAGTCTGTCCAAAATAATTTTACTCGAAAATTTGCTATGCGTTGTTTGGTCTGAGCTATGAGTTCATTCCAAGTGGAGTCCAGAAACGCCGCATTTACTCTTTGCCTAGCCTGCTTAGTAGAAGAAAGCAAAAGGACTTCATCATGTCACTCAAAAATTTAACTGGAAAGGCTTCCGTTTGTAATTCTAATTTCTTTTCGTTTACTACTTCGTTCATATTCGTTCTCCGTTAGGGTTTTTTCAATGCTCAACAAGGTCTTCACTGATAAAAAGTTTAGACTTTCGCTAAGCCATTTTAAAACCCAGGCCAAGAGATTGACGAGTGTGGAGATTTCATAATTTCATTATTGTCTCCTCTCATTTCGTTGTACTGCTTAGTTCATTCGAAACTTTGCTTTAATTGCTGTTTTTTTCTTGCTTCAACGGAGCTTATGTTTCGGAGGTCTTGTTGTTTGCTTCCCTTAAGAATCGCCATCGCCAGACCGAGGACATCGAGAAGTTCTTCGGCATCAATGATGAGAGCGGTCATCTTCTTATAGACCGCAAGAAGGCATTGAAGCGATGTCGCAATTACTTTGAGGAAATCTCTACAGTAGAATGTCCTCATCGAGCCATCCCTTCAACGGCTCCAACCCACGGCTCTGTCCAGAAGATCACCGTGGAGAATACTGAAGCGGCTTTGAAGAAGATGAGGCCAGGCAAGGCAACTGCTCCCGACGACATGGCGGCTGATTTATGGAAGTCCAAGTTTTGGTACCCTGCTGAATAGTTGGCGAAGTTCTTTAATCAGGTTGTGGCGGAGAAAAAAGTGCCTGAGTGTTGGCGCCAAAGTACGACGATTCCGATTTGGAAGAAGAAGGGCAGTCCTGTAGACTTCTCCAACTACCGTCCAATTCGTTTGCTTTCGCGCAGCATGAAGATCTTTCAGCGAATTATCGACGGGCGAATTCGTGACATCGTCCAGCTTTCCAGCAATCAGTGCTGCTTCGTGGCTGGCTGTGGCACCGTTGATGCCACACACGCAGCCCGCCTCCTGATAGAGAAGCATCGCGAGGAACAGAAGCCAATGCATATCGCCCTCCTCGACTTGGAGAAGACCTTCGACCGCGTACCGCGTGAAGTGATATGGTACGCCTCGCGACATCATGGAGTTCCTGAAGAGCTAATAGAGTGGGTGCGAATTCTCTACTCTTGTCCAAAGAGTCGAGTTCAAGCTGCAGCTGGAACCTCGATGGAGTTTTCCATCTCTGTCGGGGTACATCAGGGTTCTGCACTTTCCCCACTCCTCTTTGTTGTCGTCATGGATGCCATCACACGAGATCTTCAGAACCCCGTCCCTTGGACGTTGCTTTATGCTGATGACGTAATGCTCGCTAGCGAAGATAGAGGTGAACTAGAGCGAGAGGTGAAAGCTTGGTGTGATCGTTTGGAGCGGTTTGGACTTAAATTGAACGTGAAGAAGACCGAATATCTAACGACGGACGTTACTGAGTACAGCTCCATCAAGGTTAACGGCATCGAGCTCCCACGCACTTCGGTCTTCAAGTACCTGGGATCAGCAGTCACGTCCGACGGCAAACTGATGATTGAAGTGAATTCACGCGTGAGTGCAGCTTGGTCCAAGTGGCGCTCGTTGACTGGGGTGCTCTGCGAGAGGAAGATACCGGAGCGCTTGAAGTCGAAGATATACAGAGCAGTCGTCCGGCCATGTACGGCGCTGAGTGTTGGCCTGCGACCAGGGAAGTTGAAACACGCCTCAGCGTCATGGAGACGAAGATGCTGCGCTGGTCGGCTGGAGTCACGCGCATGGACCGCATCCGAAACGATATCATTCGGCAGAAGTTCACTGTCGCGGCGATAACCGAGAAGATGCGCGAAGCTCGCTTGCGATGGTACGGCCACGTTCCGCGTGGAAAGGAAGACAGCGTCTGCAAGATAGACCTTAACTTCGAGGTAATAGGAAAGCGGCCTAGAGGGCGCCCGAAGCAGCGCTGGTTAGATACGTTACATGCGGACTTGAAGATTACGGGTGTTTACCCTGATCTAGCGCTGGATCGGGAAAGGTGGCGTCATAACACCAGAATAGCGGACGCCGCTACGATGCAGATCAAACGCTGAAGAAGAAGAAGAAGAAGAAGAAGAAGAAGAAGAAGAAGAAGAAGAAGAAGAAGTTGTTTGCTCCCTTTAACACGTAGATTCTGTCTACGTCTACAAATAAATAAATAATAACAATCTATAATCGAAGCAAAATCCGTTCGAACGCGCAACCGCCTTTCATTTATCGTGTAACTGGTCTATTCCCTGGCTATAGAATTTTTGTGGTTTTGAGGCGAAAGTTTCTTGGAGGTGTATTTTGACCTGGTCCACGTCTTCCAGCCAAAGAGTGCTGCAGTGAACAAAAAAGTTGTGGTCACTCGGCGCACAGTTTGGGCTGTAAAGTGAATAAGTTAAACACTCCCAGCCAAGGTCTTCGAATTTTTGAAGAGTAGGGTTTGCGACGTGTGGTCTGGCGTTATCATGCTAACGGATAATGCCACTCCTGAAGAGCTGCCTGAACCGGCTCCAGGACCTAACTCCAACGCGACGTCGCGCGCTAGCCGCGTGCGACGTCGCGGCGCTGAAACGGGGACGTGTGCCCGATGACGCATGGTTAGCCGCGGAACGCGAAATGTTCTCAATGTTTAAGGTCCCAGATCACATTTCTAGCAAAGAACTTAAGATCTCACAGAATGTGGTAGGCAACGGTCTGCAGTAGGACAATTCGAGAATGGGTGATAGTGATCTTTCCCCGTGGATAACCATAATCACGGGTAAAAATTGACCGAAGAAGTTAAAGATGACAAATACTGACGCTAGAAACTATCCACATGACCAGGATTGCTGTATAAACTGTCGCTGATCGTCCTGTTGAAACCACATTCATATACCATCTCCAAGAAACGTCGAAATAGGGCAAAGGCGTGCCGCATGTCCCTGTAGGAAGCGTTTGTAGCCGTCGGAAGCATCGTACCGCGACAACTGGTCCAATTTCGTCGCGCACCGTGCCCGACGCCAGGTGGGTTCGCGCGGCGTTGGAGTTATGTCTGCCCCCGGCCTGAACCGATTCTGGTAGAGTTCAGCCTGCACGTGGTCAAGTTGAAAAGAGTAGACTTCATCATCAATGCTGGAATCGCTCTCGATGAGTTCCCAGTGATAAGACCTTCCAGACATCACCTTGTTCTGATGGGATCAGGCTTAGGCGTTGGCAGCGGCTTCTGTTTTGCTCTAAGCCACTGGTTAAAACGTTGACGATTATCCAGTGGAATAGACTTTTCATCACATGTTAGCAGCCGGTGGAGAAATGGTTCCTGCTGTGACGATCAACAGTTCATTCGCGGCATCCACACGCTTCTTTCTCTGCGATAACGTCAAGTCGTGAGGCACCCATTTACCGAGCTTTACAGAAAAGTCAAAGCTGTGCAGAATCTGTTCAATAGGGATATATGGGCACCTAAAGTTGAGTGTCAACATACACGTTGTCAGTCTCGGATTTCCTTCGATGGCGCTTATTACTGCTCGATCAAGGGCGATCAGTCGTCCGATGAGTCGCTTGTCTTCAGTTTCAACGTTGTCCTCACGGAATCTCTTGAACTATTTGAACACTGTCAATCGTTGAACAACTTTATCTCCTACAGCTCCACATATGTTCTGTTGGGCTTCAGCTGCAGAGTGACCGAGCTAGTACTTATGAAGAAGGCGTTCGCGAATAGTGACCCTATATCCTTTTATTTCAGACTGAAAAACTTTCCTATTAAGGCGGAATGGCAGGGCAACAGAAGCAGCTTCGTGAAGTACAGACTAACTGGTTTCAAACAGTGCAAAGACCAAGAGAGCTGATGCACAAATAACCTGATAATCTCTGGTAGAGGAAGTGACTACGAATGAGTCCACGAATTTAGTTGCCAACCTAATATTTCAGTTCAGCATGGAAAATTGGAGTTTTTAAATTGTATCTTAGAAAGCATTCATTCCGTTGAACTGGCGAATGCAGAAAATACACGATGTGATATCCGGGACATCTTGGAGTAAACACGCGCTATTTTGTATCACATACGCGGCTCCAATTGCATCAGTCCAGTTCCGGCACAGCACAGCATAAGAGTCCTATTGAGGTGCACAAAGCACTGAGAAGAAGTGCGGGCGCTTGCCACTGTCTTCCTTTCTTTCGACATCTCGAAAGGCGTGCGCCTTACCTACAAACTACTTCGATTTTCACGCTCATTCTGCCGCTCGGTTGTAGGCGTCACGACGTGCTACGCATTCCAATACTCAACTGAGCGCCTAGGCAACGGCATTGTTATCATTGCTGTCGATCCCATTTGAGCCTAGGCATCGCGTTCAGTGGTGGGCATTTCCACTGCAGTTTTTGACAGTTGCGTCCGTCATAGTATGCCGTCAACCCTAGGTTCTTGAGGAAGAACGTGCTTCATAGGATTTGTATATTCTATTTTCAAATCATATAATAGTAATTTCCTTGTGAGCGTGTGGTTTTCCTTTCATAACTTTGAATCAACCATCTTAAAGGTACCTATTCACAGTTGTTTGATCAATTCTGAAGATAACTGCAGGAATAGTTTGAGACGGCGTGATGGCGTGAAGCTCGTGATTTCTCTATTGGTTCAAATAACTGTGAAAAATACATTGGAATTAAGGGTTCACCGCGCTTGCCCGTATTATCGAAAATGGCGGTAGAACATAATGTTGAGCTGCTGCGTATGTACAGGTGTAGGCTGTCACAAATTTTGTGCCACCCTTGTTAAGGAGAGGTAGAGCTGAGCTTGAAGATAACTCGGTTTTTGTTTCAAAATTTTTTTATTCTCTTCAGTTCTTAAAACAGCGAATCTGGATCATTCAACAAAGGTTCTCTGCTACACCGAAATCCAGGAAGCTGAGATGTTTTCAAATCCTTTTACAATTTCTAGTGAGCTATCTCTGGACATTGAAGCATTAAATTGGCTAGAACGCAGAGAGCTGTTCTCACTACTGCCTCAGCGAATACGTAGTTTCAATGCAGTGACTAGTGCAGAGTGCGGTATTGTAGTAACTTTGGTCTTCTCCCTCTTGGGAGGAAATAAGGAAGAGGTATTGGAAAGGTCAGCTGCTACTCCAACAGCTTAGATTCGAAGAGATCACCTGATGTAGTATATCTTGATTTCTCCCATCCTTTCGATCGCGTTAGTCACATAAGTTACTTTGCGAAATTTTCCGGCTTGGGGTACACTCTGTTATTTACAAGTGGCTAGAAGATTGCCTTACTAATACGACGTTCCAGGTGAAGGTAGGGAAGGCTTTATCAGAGTGCAAGGGGGTTAAGGGTGAGGTGCCTCAAGGAAGTGTGCTTTCTCCTCTTCTGTTTATGATTTATGCTTCCGACATTCTAAACATACTAGGAGATAGCGGTGTGGTGGTCTGCAATTTGCGGATGATGTTAAGGTCTACCGAGCGGTCATTTCTTGTAAAAATCATAACATCTTGCAGCTTGCAATTGGTAGGCTGCAATGGCGGTCTTCTCAATGGAGTCTCCCTTTGGCGCCAGAGATAGCACTTTTCATGAGGATTGGTGTCTCTTCGGCCCCTACGGAGTATAAGGTCGGAGGATAAACTGTTGCGAGAGTTCAGTCTGTAAGAGACCTTGGATTCCATTATAACCATAAACTCGATTTTTCGAAGCACTACATCTAAAGTTATCCATAGAAAGGATCAGGCGCGGATTTACCAAATTTTCAGAGGCCTTTCGACCCGAAGTAAGGGGGTTCTACTGCAGGCGTATAAGTCTTATGTCCGACCTATTGTGCAATGTAGTTCCACAGTATTTTCGCCTACAAAGAAGAAAGATATCGAATTTTTGAAAAGGATTCAGAAAAACTCCACAAGAAAGACAGTTTTTAGATCTGGGAGTTTTTTTACTCCAGAGTACTGCGTTCTAACATATGAAACACCTATCCTAGTCGGAACACTCCGCGGCCCGTCCGAAAGTTAGCGATGTGTGTGTGCTCTTTTAAATGCTTGCAGGAATCATTGACGTTGACGCCTCTCAATTTTATGCAATCAACTCTTCTAAGACTAGGGGTGGGTTAGAAAAGATATCCTATCGCAGGCCGAGTATAAAATTACGCTCCTCCATGTTTATTGTAGGGCAGCCGCATCTTATCTGAAGTTAAGGCACCATTTCATACTTGGTCTTCAGCTGCTGTGCTCCTTCAGCGTATGGCGCAGGAGTTTTTGTCTTTCTGAAATACTAGAGTTGACATGGTATGATTATGGGTTTCTTGATTTTCTGCGCTTTTTTCGCTCAAGTGTGTCTTAAACCGCGTAATAAGCTATTATTATCATTATACTCTGTAGCACCAGCGGCTATAGCGTTCAACCTGGGCGCCTTTTCGGAAAGGTTTTAGAAAGTGTGCGAATCGCTTCCACAAATCTGCGCTGTCGATGGCGTCGCCACCAGAGCAATGGTGTTCCCAAAAAGAAGTTTGAATCGAATCGAAGGTGTCAACCCGATTCCCTCACAAGGAGCCTCTCTTGTTATCGCTAAAAGATAGTAATGATGGCAATGAATATCGTTGTACCGCCTCAGTAACCGGCACTTGAGGCTTAAAGAAAATAACCTCATTCTCTTCAGGAAAGCATTCAGTCTAATGCTGACATTAGTGAACGGCTCATGCCGATATCACGGCTGAGTACTGATGGGCACATGAAGTGTCTTGTAGCATGCGTTTGAAGGCAGCATTTGTGGTGAAATCTCATAGCATTCTGCCAATTCGATCCTCTTAGGTTCTGTGAAAAGAGATCTGGGCAAAACGTTAAGAAATAAAACCATTTTGCAGCCTCGTGAAGGGTTCCGCTACTGATCAAAAAGCATCGGATGCTACGACAAGATCTGCTTTCTCCGGTCTCGCCTTTTATAGACATATGACGAGAGTCATGGGGCAGTGCTCATGAGAAATCTTCTCTGGCGTTTATACTGTGTTTTGTTTACTCAGACTACACCGCAACCTACGTCATCCGGCAACTCACACAGTCCCTTCGCCCCGAAAACGAACAATGCCCCATATCGCCTTCAGTGGATTTCCCGGAAGGTCGCTTGCTCATTAATTTCATTTCGCCAAGCATTTCTAACTCTCGCTGTGTCTCCTCAAGCCGGGGACATTCCAAGTCGTCGTCTTTTCGTTGATTATCTTACTGTATCGCCGTTATTGGTCATTGATCATGGTTGTTTTCGTTTCTTTCGGCCTGTATCGTAGAGGGCATCCATGCCTTACCGTGACAGAATGTCGTCGTGCTTAGGAGGTTGACTGAGGGAAATGAGAAAGAACTCATGGATATATGTAAATTAGTTTCTTCCAGTTCATGCCTCTTCACATCAGCTATGCTTCAATAGTTTTATGAGCAAATTTAGACAGTAACGTTGTAATGTAAAGAAAAAACAGCAACAAATACTACGTCAAGTGAGATCTCTGCGGAACCGATTATATGTGTTGTGTGTTGTTGTGTGTACAGAATGAGAACACAGAAGGGCCTTACTTCTGTAATTGTAAGCATGGAGGATCCGTATCTCTCGGGTGCAGTGCTAGACAGCATAGCTCTGGGCTTTTATGTGTTCCTTACTACTACAGAAGCCTTCACATATCCTACATATTTCCAATGGATATCGTCTGCTGTAGGCAGGTGATGGTGCGTCCACATTTGCGAAGACCTTCAGGAGCTGTTTTCTCAACAACATCGTTTAGCTTTTTTTCTGGAACAAAGGAGTTGTAGAGCCTGATATATGAAGCGTACATTTGTTATGTGGTTTTCCGTAATTAACGTTCTTGAACATGGTAGAAATAGATAGATGTATACAACTAAAAATAAAAGAAATCAGTTAGGAAATAACTCTAAAATTGCATACAATGACTAAACAGCAGTGAAGATAGTGTTAGGGAATGGAATGACTTTATTAACGCAGCCCTGTCTTCAGAAATACTCTCTGTGATACGTACAAGCATGTGTGAGGCACAACGACTGCAAGGTAAGTTAGACGTGATCAATAGAAACATTGAGCAACCCGATCTGACAAGATGCTTTAGTGAAATCAAAACTCTTGCGCCAGGCAGGGCTCGAACCCGCGTACTCTCCTTTCCGAGTAGGATGCTAGTCCGCAGCCCACCAACGCATCAGCAATATTTGCAATGGCCTCTGAGCACTCATCCGTGATATCGCGCTGTTGAATGCGTCCGTACCTGGTGTTGGTGTAATGGACTGCCATCGTATCCGGAAACCCGAGAGGGGTTCGAGCCCCGGGTAGACCAAAGCATACTGTAGCAGCAAATGACCTCTGCTCCTGAACTTTATACAAATGTGCGAATCATTGTTTTGAGCAATCTGGATTTTTGCCGACATCTTCTATCGTTCCCAATAGAGGAGGTCTTCTAATTACGGCGACTTCTAGTGACTGTCTTTCACTGTGCTTGACGTGTTAAGGACTATGAACACTTTTTGGACCACGCACGTCGATGCGCATCCTATACATACACTATCGCGCGAGTGCCGCTTTTGGTCATGGGCTGAGCGATCCGTCTGGTCACAGGCGCAGTCCTGCACCTCGCTCTTTTCAATTCCCATACGGATCAGTATTGAAACCTTTCGGGTTTCACTATGAACGTAGAGTTCTTCTCAGATCTGCGCTACAGCGGGAGAAGAATTGTATCCAAAGCATCTCAACCGGAGTTGGTTCATACTGATGTAAATGTAAGCTGGCCGGTTCCCGAAAAATTACATTAAACTGGTAGTTGCGTCGTATCAGCAGTCTTTGTAGAGGGATTGAACTGTATATACCCTTTTGATGGCTACGTCATGAAACACTATGAAGCTGTGAAGATTCAGGCAACCAGTGCGGTATTTTGGTTGGCTGTGGTACCAGTGATGCAATGCATGCCACCCGCCTACTACTGGAGAAGCATCAGCATGCAGAAGTCGGTGCACGTAGCTTTTGGCATGATTGCGAGGTCTTTGATCGCGTACTGCGTGACGATGTAAGCTTAGCCCCTCGACAACGGGCGAGAAGAACTTTAAGTAGCTACAGATGCTCTACCCTCGTCTGAAAAGTCAGATCAGGCTGCGGTAGGAGCATCAATGGGTTTTCCATCTCTGTTGGAATGCGTCAAGGTTTTGCGCTGACGTCAATCATATTTGTTGACGTCATGCATGCCATTACGCGGAATCTTCAGAAGTATGTTCCATGAACGCTGCTTCATGCTGTTGACGTGATGCTCGCTCTCCCAAATAAAGCGAGCGGCAGTTGAATGTTTGGTGCGACCGCTTGGGATGCTCAGACTTAAACGAGACCTCAAGGAGACGAAGTATGTACCTAAGGACCGATGAAAACGAATCCGGCTTCCTCAATGGTAGCTTCACTGAACTTTGACGCACTTCGTTTTTCAAGCACTTTTCTTCAGCATTAGTGTCTGTTTTTATTCTAATGGTTGATCATGTTCATCACGAGTGAGGTGCAACTTGGCACAAGTGGTGCTCGTTGACTGGAGTGTCCTGCGACAAAAAGATACCGCTTAAGGTGAAGGCTCTATTGCTCGTCCGTCCAGTAGTGATGCACATCACTGAGTGATAAACTGCATTGAAACCCTACTCAGCGCTATGGAGACAAAAATGCTTCGCTGGACAAACAGTGTCGTGCACATGAACCGCATCCGAAACGATGCCGTTTGGGTGTAGTTTAGTATCCGTCCCATAGTTGATAAGATGCGCGAACCTCGGTTACAATGCTGCGCTGGACAAATATTAGGTTGTCCCATAAGTCCCTGCCCCCCCCCCCGTTTTTCAACAATTCATTACAGATTTCGCCGGCGGTCTCTTGCATAGCGCTATACAGCTTTCAAAAGAGAATCACTTGCTCTATCAGAGCTTATATTGCGTTTTTTCTTCATCCTGAATTTTGTCAATTTTTAGCTCATTAAAGTGAAAAGCGAAGAAGCGAAAAAGTGGCCATCTGCGCACTTTTCTCTCCGCTTAGGTTTGGGATTTTTGAGCAGTTTTTTAATAGCATTTTAAAGGCAATGTTCCGTACTACAAGAACTCGTGTTGGCCCTTTTTGCACACTTGTCCTTTATTGATTTTAGGCCATCAAATTGGGACGTCGGAAGGAGAAAATTTATTTTCATCTTTTCATCGACAGCTCCTGATCTGTGGTAGGACTTTTTTGCTCGGTGTTATGTGTCGGTCGAAAGAGAATGTCTTGCTCTATAGGAATTTGTGTTGCCGCTCATGCTGATTTCTGTCGAATATCAACAAAATTCCAAAAAGAGAGAAATCATCTTCACCAACAACTCCTTCTCCTACAATACCGCTCGCACCGCACGGTCAAAAGTGGGCGAAAAAACGCCAACATAGCGTCGCAAAGCGTCGCACGCTCATAACTCCTTCAGTTTTAGGTTTCTTGAACAAAGGTTGGCACCATTCGATTCGCCTCTTCGAGATCTACACAACCATGTGTAACACTTTACCGGAACACCCGTATTTTCGCCGTGGGTGGCCCAAAATTGGCTGGACGGGCGATTAGAGCAGCTTATTTCCCAGGATATGCGTGCTTTCGGAGTATCTCAAAGATGGCGTACGTCGCCAGTGCTCTGTCATGCCAGGAATGCCCCGAGAGTGCGCCGTGCACAATGCACACCGAACCTAACCTATCAATCGAGTGGGCGAGCGCATGTCCCCCGCGCTTCTATCTTCTCTCACTGGGAACTGGGACGTTTTCAAGACTATTTCGAGCCGTTTGGAGAATGTTATCAGAAATTTCTCGTCACCCCACTCATGATTAGCTCCAATCTGTCCCTGCGAAACTTTGGTGTGCGCCGTGAACAATGCATACAGAATCGAACCTTTCAATCGAGGGGGGGGGGACAGCTTGTAGACTGAGCGTTTGGGGAGTTTTATCAGAAATTTCTTGCCGCCCTAGTCAGGAGTTGCTCTAAGGCTGTCCAGCGAGCCTTTGGAGTGCGCCATGAACATGCATAGAGAATCGAACCTTTCAATCGAGGAGGAGGGGGGGGGGACAGCTTGTAGACTGAGCGTTTGGGGAGTTTTATCAGAAATTTGCAGCCGCCCTAGTCAGGAGTTGCTCTAAGGCTGTCTAGCGAGCCTTCGAAGTGCGCCGTGAACAATACATACGGATTCGAACCTTTCAATCGAAGGGGGCGACCGCTCGCAAATTGCACGAATGGGCGTGTTCGGAGCGCAATAGCTCTGTAAAGTTGTAACCTTTCATGCTGCAGCTTGTAGGTTTTGTAGGCGGTCGAACGTTCTGTTCATACGCCAAAGTAGAATGGCTTAGCTTAGGAGGGGGCAATGTTACAGCGGTGCGAAAATGCAGGTGAGGCTTGCGTGATGCATTTTTTTCCGAATTCGGTGAACCACTGCGAGAAGACGCGGCGAGCTAAAGCCTCAAAATGCGTACGCGAACAGAGCGCTTAAGGTACGGTACTTTGCGATGACGTGATCAGAACTTCTCAGCTGCCCAAACTGCCTTAGCGCCATCTGCCGTTTTAGGGCGGCGAACTTAGCGACTGAAGTTTCCTGCACTCTTACTTGTCCATATTTGGGTTTTCGACACTCCCAATAACACCGTTCTGTTCTGCTTGAAGAGCGCTATCGAATTGTATCAATTTCGACCGATTTTGGAAACATAGGCCTGTGTTATACTCCCGCGGGAGCATCCGTGGAACATCCGTGGACGAGGGGTGCACCGCGGCGGACAGCGGGCGTGGCGGGGCGCGGTGATGGGATAGGTGAAGGATCTCGGCGCGATTCCCGTCCTTCCGCGGATGCTCCCGCGGGAGTATAACAGAGGCCATAGATTTTTCGGCAATATTCCATCGAGGACGTGGCGCCCTAGGCCGAGCTGCGCGGACGATGACGTCATCAAAACGGTATTTTCGAAATTGGCCAAATGTCCTCTTGCAAACTTCGTCCAAAATCATCTAGGGATTAATTGGGGTGCTGATTACGAATCCGACGTTCGTTTTTGAAAATTCCGCCGACATCAGCAGGTTGCTTCCCATTTGAGGGTGGTCGGGTCACGATCACCGATCACCCTCAGTTATCGGTATGAGCGCTCAATAACCCTTGAAACAATTTTTTTCAGGCGCTGTTTGACTTTTGTTACATACCAGTTTTTATATATACAGGGTGGCCCATAAGTCCTGCAACAAAATTAGGAGACCTTATTGGTTGTCTTTTTCCAATTGCAAAAAAACCGCATACCAACAGTTATGTAGGATATACTTAGTGGTGGCGACGTCCGTTCCTCCACGTGGTGCCACTGGAAACTGTTCGCTCTGCGAGCTAAGCCGATCACAAACATTCGATTGCAGGCGACAGGCCGAGTGTGACTGCGAGTGTCGAAAACCCAAATCTTGGTGAGTGAGAGCGCAAGAAACTCTAACCGCTTCTTTCGCCGCTTTAAACTGGCAGCTGTGGCTAAGGCAGTTTAATAAGCTGGGAAGCTGTGAGCATGCTCATCGACTCTTCCCGCAGTGATCGACTGAAATCGAAAAAATGGGTTGTACAAGTCTGACCTGCATCTTCGCGCCACCGTAACTTTGTCCGTTCTTAGGCTACATCGCTGTGCTTTGGAGAACTGCTAGAGCTTTTTACTGACTACAAAATCCACAAGCTGCTGCCGGAAGGGTTCAAACTTGTCAGAGTTATCGCGCTCCAATCGCGCCCGCGCGAGCAATTTGCAGCGGTCGCGCCACCTCGACTGAGAGGTTCGACTGTATACGCATTATTCACGGCGCACTCCAGATGCGAGCTGGACAGTCTTAGAGCAACTCCTGAGTAGGGCGGCTGGGAATTTCTGATAAAACTTCATAAACGCCGCGCGTGCAATTTGCGAGCGGTCGCGCCCACTCGATTGATAGGTACGATTCTATATGCATTGATCACGGCGCACTCCAGATGCAAGCTGGACAATCCTGAGCAATGCCTGAGTAGGGTGGCTAGAGATTTCTGATAAAACTCCTTAAACGCTCCGCTCATTCTACTAGCTGTCGCGTCCACTCGATTGATAGGTTCGATTCTATACGCATTATTCACGGCGCATTCCATATGCGAGCTGGACAGTTCTGAAGCAACGCCTGAGTAGGGCAATGCCTGAGTAGGATGGCTAGAGATTTCTGATAAAACTCCTTAAACGCTCATTCTACTAGCTGTCGCGTCCACTCGATTGATAGGTTCGATTCTATACGTATTATTCACGGCGCACTCCAGATGCAAGCTGGACAATCCTGAGCAATGCCTGAGTAGGGTGGCTAGAGATTTCTGATAAAACTCCTTAAACGATCACTCTACAAGCTGTCGCGCCCACTCGATTGATTCTGTCGGGCCTATATGCATTGTTCGCAGCACGCCATGCCGGCAGTTAGCTCCAAACAGTAGGCCGTGCTCGTTCAAGCGCATGGGCAGGCTCCTTCCATCAGCCTAATGTCCAGAAGTTGTGGACGCCGCGCCCTAAACGATTTGCATCCGGCGCGACGCGTGGCAAGCGGAAAACGGCGCTCTCCGGCGCCTTTTGCGCCGCTTCTCATCTTTGGCGCCGCTTGTGCTTGTTTCACGCAGCGGCATGTCCGGTACTGTAGGACGACGTCTCCGTGATTTATAGTTAACTTCCCTCTTTCTCGTAGAGCTTGTAGAGTGCGCTCGGCAGGCATATAGGACATTAGTTTCGAAGACCTTTTAATAATAATGATTATAATAAATTATTACAGCCGTATAAGACAGTGGTGTGATAACAAATTGCGATGGATGCATGCGGAGCTTACCGCATTCACACCTTCTTTGTTGGCCCTCTTATGAAGATAGGGTTGCCGTGTCCTCTTTATGAACAACGAGTGTATCTTTCTCAAATGTCGAACGTCGTTCTTCCAACCTTGGCCTCTGGCACGGTGGAACTTGAGACGTTTTGAGGAGGCTGTCCTGGCGCGGTGGGTGCAAAGCACCGGTCGTCGTATCGTTCAATGTTTCGAAAACGGCAGAGCCCAGCCGGGGTACTGAGGGTGGTGGTGTGTTGTCGTGCAAGGGAAGCTACGCCTGAGCAACCGAGCTGAGGTGAATTCAGAGTGTGGTTCAAACTTCGCTAGACAGCTTGGAAGGTAGCGGAAGAGTTGAAGACTAAAAACCTGCACTGTACATCGCTGTTCGGCACCTATAGCAACCCCCACGCCACTATGAGGCGCTGAACCATGTGAGTGTTGTAATATTTAAGAAATTTGAAGCCATGCCCAAGGATCGTACAACATATGAACCGACACTCAGACGGCAACACGCTCCGCCTGAATACTAGAGTTGAGCTTTTTGATATTTTTTCGAAGGTCGAACAATCGAATAACTCGATTTTTTGAAAATCTCGAAAGCAGAACAATCGAATAACTCGATTTTTTGCGGGTTTCGAAAACCGAACAATCGAATAATTCGATTTCGAGGCCCGTTCTCTAGAGAAGCGAATAAAGACAGAAGAAAACCACAATTGTGGATGGAAAGAAATTGAATTTAGGAATACAACTGAATAAGCGTTTACAATCCAATTAGAAGGCCGGAATAACAAGTTACTTGGTCGCCCACCTCACCGCTAGGCGTAATTTGCTACGCGTACATAATCCCGTCTTCGCTTGATCACTCGTTGTTCTCTTCCGGCTCTTCACTGTTGAACGGTGGTTCCCAAAAAGAGGGTTTTCTGTCGCAATCATTTCTTTTCTGGATGTCCACAGAGCCTTCGTAGGTGAAACGTTTTAGAGGAAGGTCAAAAAGGCAATTAAAGGGGTTGTGTAACAAAGAGGTGCAGAACTCCAAACTATTGTTTTTGTCCACAATCTTCTGACATACGAAGGTGAGGCCTGGGTCGAGGAGTATAGCAATTCTTATCACCAAACAGCCGCATTCTTGTGGGGCGTACAACTGTGCTCATTTTTTGAATATTTGAGTGGTTTTGTATGCACACTAATTCAAATTCGAATTCAATATTCAAATTCTAATGGAAATCAGTCGCATACGTATTCGAATAGGTGATTCGAACAAAACTGTAAAAAACACTAGGTATGAAGACGAAATAGTACCCAAAACAATAATATCGCCACCAGAGTAGACTAGACAGCAGCGATTTTCGTGGTGCTGCTTAATGTTGATGAGATTTTTGAGAGTTGTCAGGGATTCTAATAACCTAGAAAAACCAAACTCTTACATCCTACGTATGTTCAACTCCAACGAAGAAAGTATCGCATTACCTCTTATTAACTGCCACCTCTACTCCCTCTCTAAGCAACTCTGACGAATCCCTAGCTCTCTAGTATTGTTCGAACATCGTTCGATTTCTAATTGTGTTCGAACAGAACCCCGCGATTTTCGAATTCGAACACCAAATGAAATCGCAGATTGTTCGAATTCGATGATAGCGAAAAAGCATTCTTCGAATATTATTCGAAATCGGACAATGTTCTAACAATATCGAAAGGGAATGAAAAGTTGTTCCCGCCAATTACCGTCTGCGCAGAAGTGGAGCAAGTTTGAAGGTGGGTTTTTCGGAGAACGGAGACGATCCATACTCAGGCGACTGACTCTTGATATTGTTCGAAAATTGTTCGACTTCGAACAATATCCGAACAATGCTTTTTCAAGATGTTCGATTTCGACAACATTCGAACAGTGCTTTCTCGCCATTTTCGATTTCGAACAATGCTCGAACATTGATTTTTCGCGACATTTCGAATAATGTTCGAGCAATGCTTCTTCACGAAACTCGATTTTGAATAATGTTGGAGTGATGGTTTTTCGCGGGATTCGATCTCGAATAATGTTCAAATAATAATTTTTGCGAAATTCGATTTCAAATAATGTTCGAATAATGGTTTTTCGCCAAACTCGATTTCAAACATAGTTCGAACAACAGGGATTTTCGAGTAATCGAGCGGTTTGCTCGAAATTGCGCGAACAATTATTTGGCACGATCAATCGAGCTCAAGTCTATTGACTACTAGCTGGGGTTCCTCAGCATCCCACGATTTTTTCGTATTCGATTTTGTTGTTGCCTGCCTATTCCAGACGGCAATCTCGTGAATTATGTTGCCGGTTGAGAAGTCTTTTCAACCGGCAACATAATTCACGAGATTGCCATCTGGAATAATCAGTTCTGAGCAGAAATCTGTAAAGTCGATTGATAAGAGTCACCAGATCGATACTCTTTACTTACGACTTCAGATCTGAAGACCACCTTTTTGCTCATTGCGGTTCCTCGTTCCTGTTTTGTTCACTGATAGCGAAGCTTATTGCTATTCTGGCGGGCGAAACAATTCAGCTGTTCGACTGCAATCGAGCGGCTTAACACGACGTCGACCATTAGTTGCAACGGCGTCTCGGCCGCTCCGGTATGATGGACTTGAGGATGGTTCCTTGGCTCGACTTCCCCTGGGTTTAGCTGCTGCCACTGACTACAACGCCGAAGTGCGCTATTGAGCGTCGGTCGCTGGTTTCACGAGAGACAATCCACTTGCGCCACTTTTTGCTCGCAACTTGCCTCCTTTTTGCGTTCCCACCACTCGTCTCAGTAGCTCAGATGCTGACTGGTTACATTTCCTCCCGCTTGCTCTCTCGCTTGGCACAGAATCCAGAGAGAATCTCGTAAATTCTGTCGATCCCGATTCATAGATTTGGTTGAGGCTTGTCGGGTTTTCTGAGAAAAACCACTCAAGTGGAAGGCGAAGCTCTTCAGCTGTTGACATACTTATACGACTCTTCCAGCGCCACACAAAGTTATTGGTGGAAGAACCGGAGCAGGCCCGCTATATCTCTTGACATGCTTTTAATGAAAATCATGGAGCTCACCGTGCTTCTCAATTATAATTCTTCACAGGTGCAGCGTGAGACGAACACAATCAATTTTCATAACGAAATATTCTCTTTGTACATCCATTCCTTCTCAGTTTCACTTGAGTCTAGCATCAGTTTCATTCCCCGCTAACACATATGTACAACATCCGTAACCACGAATCAGAACCCGATGCAGTTTATGTTCCCATTTTCGCTTACTAATTCAATACATTGCAGCATTAAGAGCGTCAGTCCGACATAGTACGACGAGTCTGTGAACAAAGAACATGGACCCATGCTTCATTTGCGTCTGTCTTATATCTATGCTTCTCTAGCTCCCTCCGTATGGCTCCCACCTAACGAACCTCCTAATCAGCCTGAATCACCTGAATCATGTTTCCGTGTGCTCTACGAGACCACATAAACGACTTTTTCTCTTACAGCAGAGTTGTGATCAGGGATGAGCGGATTAACTGTTATCCGTTATCCGTTATTCGGTTTCCGGTGAGTTTTGGCCTATCCGTTTTGTTGATCGTTATCCGGGGATTTTTCGCCGGATAACGAACAACAAAATATGGCAAGCTTATGATTACTTAGTTGAATATAAGGAAAAATTTTTAAAAAATCGTCTTGTGTTTTTTCTACTGGCAGTCAAGATATGCTTGCAATGCCAGGTCGGTGCCTTCTCAGAGTTCTCAATGCTATAATTTGATTTAACTATCTAATTGCTTATAGCGCATTTTAAATGCTGAACACTGCCTTGCTCATTTCTATTTGTGGGACTTCCACTAAAATTCCTTTTAGCGTAGTGTACGATCTGGAAAAAACCAGTAGATCAGTGGAGAAAAGGACAAACGTCCTTACGAATCACATCGTTTAAGGACGTGCCAGATACCCCGCATCTACACGATCTTTTAGCGCTCTTTGAAACTATGTTTGGCACTAGCAGCAATTTACAATTTACCATTTTTAAAGCAATAGAGACTTTTATTCGATCTGGGCAAGAATTAGTGTTAAATTTAAATGGAGAGTAAACAAAAAGCGTGTTTTTTAACGACTGCTCCATCCAGGACCAGAAATTCCCATGGGATCTATCCATAGTGAGTTCATTGCAGCTGAAAAACATGAATAAAGGATACTAGACGGCGGTAGTGCCAGATGCGACACTCATTCTACTCTTACGTGATAACCTGGGGCCGGGTTCATGAACGCGGCCGGAGGTAAATTCTACCCCCACTTACCTCGACGGTCATTTACCCGCCACTTTCCCCGAACTTACCTCCGTTTTCTGATTCATGACGGCCAAGGCGAGAGTTTTGCTCCGCGGCCAGTTTCTGACCCAATGTGCATGCCTCCGCTGGCCCGCTGGCATCAGCTAACAGGGAACCAAGCAGTCACACTTGCTGTTGGGACGTCGCTGGCGCCGACACTAGCAGCATCGTATTTAGGGGAGATGAAATGTGAAATGTAGGGTTGGGTGAGGGGGGGGGGGGAGGGAGGGAGAGGGGTGGAAACTACAGGAAGTAGAGAAACAATGGTAAATGTGGGCCTACATGACTAATAATGGGTGCCATCCACCACAGTAGCCTCCATAGACAACATATGCCAAGGAAGGCTAAAGTGGCGGACGGGCATAGCCCACCCACGCAAATCGTAAATTACGATTTGCGTGGTGGACTAGGCTCATGGTGGCCCAAGCCGACCCACAATGCCAATAAAGGAAGCAATTCACTTAAAAATAAGTGGCATTGTGGGCCGCCATGGCCCACAGAGCCCAAAAATCATGGAATGCAAGCCTAATAGAGAAAAACAAAAGGTAAAACAACTCACCGAAGTGCGGCGAAAGACGTACGCATGGCGACGGCAACTAGGCGCCCATACCAAGCATTGAATTTGCGGGTAGCGGCCAGCTCAGAGCTGGATAAGGGCCAGCGGAGGCATGCATTGGGTCAGAAGTTGGCCGCGGAGCAAAACCCTCGCCTTGGGGGTAAATGTCCCCCGACGCGCTGACGGGGTAGCATTTACCTCGACACTTACCTCGGATTTTTCCGCCGCGCGTTCATGAATCGCGCGTAAGTGGGGAGTGGTGGTAAATTTTGCACTTACCCGCCGGTAAATCGTTCATGAATTCGGGCCCTGGAGGAGAAATCCAAACCAAGGACATTGAGGCGGAGAGCGTGCCACGGGCAGTACGTCCGACTGCACTATCACGTGCGTGGAAGAAAAAACAATAAGATTGTTAAAAGTGGCCTACTTGACATGTGAAATGGATAGTGTTACAATTACCGACCTACCATTGAAGAAAGAATGGTTTAAAAGTAGTTTTAATTTTTGTTGTTTGTTCGTTATCCGTTTTTCCGCTATCCAGCAATTTTTGGGCAAATTATCCGTTATCCGGGTTTCAGAATTTTATTATCCGCTCATCCCTGGTTGTGATTTGACGTTGGTCCTCATCTCGCTCCGAAGGGACATTAACGCAGCCGTTAAAACAACAGGCGCCAGATTCATCATGCAGTGGGTATAGGTAGAAATGCCGTAAGGGAATCGTACCCACTACCCGCAGTGGGTGAGCAGGTACGATTCGTGTTCATGAATGGAATTAAGGGTAAGGTAGAACTAAGCCTCTCGCGAGAACAGCAGATAAAATAAAATCTGGAGCGCCATTTTGTCAAAGGGACGTTTGTCAAAGCGACGATCGTCGAGTGTTTTCTACCCATACCCACGATGTGGCGAGTGAGGTTTATTTTGAATATCTCATCGCGGGTGCATCTACCCGTTATACCCCGCATACCCGCGGGTATAAGCGTTGATGAATCCGGCCTCAAGTCAGCAAAGAGGTTGGGTTTATGGGCTGAGCGTGCCAGGGTGACGAAAGGCGGAAACCGCGTTCCTTCTCTAACGATAGCACCGTTTTCCTGAAATATCGAAGCGTCGTCCGTATCGCGTATAAATGGGAGGTACCTTACGCGTAGACGCGGTGGCGGTGAATGGTTCGAGATAGCCTGTTGGACAGCTTAGCCTAAATCCCTGCCTACAGTACCGTCGGTAAACGTTCGCCAAAACGCGGCCGGAGGCGGATTAATCCGCCGTTTCCGCCGCCTTGCCATAACTCTCTTCAGAGTCAATTATATTCAATGAAATGCACATTGTTGGATTCAAAATAACATGACCTACCCAATGGCGTAAAAATCTTGACAAGATTCTAGAAATTTTGGGTTCGAGATGACCTAGATTAGCCGAGCCCGTAATTGTCTTGACCTGACCCACATTCGCTACTGAGTCTCGCCTAATTATGCCCCTTGGCTCAAATGGGTCTGCCCAGTAGAATTTTTAAATTTTTAAACGGTGTCGAAAATGTATTTCATGTCAATTTCAGGTTTTGCCTCATCATGGCGATCTATTTGATATCAAATTTGACTAGTTTGGCCCCATATTCGTCATTCCATGCATTCCCAACTGTCGATTTTTTCCATTTTTGCTAATTAGTTACGACCGAATCACTTTTGTTCTAGGGCTGATTTTTGCCAAGTTTCCCGTTATAAGGTGTGGATTACAACTACAGGTTTCAGGTTTAATTTGACCAAAGGTAATATAGTAATCATCCACCAAAGTGGCAGTGCATCAGGGTACCAATGAGACACGTCCTGCAAGGGCTACTTCGCTCGTGTAGATCTGTGTCTCCACGCGACGGATCAGCATAAAAGCTGGATATGTGGTCAGACATCATACAGAGATGCTGCCCCCACAAATACGACGAAGCTGGCAGCTCACGTCTCTCAGTATCACTCCTCCAAAAAGGCAGCTTTCTTCTAGTTCGACCATGAGACTCAACACCGACGTCTGTCGAGACCTCACAGAAGAGTCCCTACCATTTAGCAAAGCCCATATTTGCAATATCTTTCGAAAAAAATTTCACTCGACCTCAGTCTTATTTATTACTTGGGATGAGTCGAGCACTGGAGTCCAGACTGTTGCTGTAATTGCAGTGACCTGACCTGCCCTACCAGGCATCTCCTTTGGACATACAATCACTGCCTCTCTCCTCTCACTACTCACACTAACCATTTTGTACTCAACAAAATATAGAGTGTTAATTACTAATAATGATTTAAGTCTTTTCCTTAAAATTTTTTTTGAACCGCTCTTCGAATCTATGACAGAGTCGAAACCGAAGGATTGACTTGTCACGGAAATAATTTATTCCATCTGTAGGAAATAACACCAGGGAACGAATATGCATCCCACAAAAAATTAAGCTTTAAGTGACATACAGTAAAAAATTCCGGTACGATCAACGCTTTTCCGATACGATCTTCGATTTGATTAGGGGGTTCGACTTTTGGCCGATGTTCGGCCGAAAATCTAGCCTCCTAATCATATTGAAGATTTCACTTTTAAAAGCTTTCTTTAGGTCGTAGAGTCTACCTTTTACCTAATCTCTAAACACTGGTTTTCAATACGCTACTGTTTTTTTTCAGAGTTTCCGAAAGCTCTTCGATTTATGACAGTTTAAGGCACCCAGGCAATCTCTGACTTCGATGGTCTATTCGAAGGATTAACACGTCACGGAAATAGTTTTTCTCATGTCCGAAGGAAAGACTTTAAAGCTTTGTGCATTAAAAAATCAAGTTATTATGCAGCAATCTTCTATGCTACCAGTGGGGTTCTATTACTCGAACATTTTTTTTGCGAATGGGAAAAATCGAGACACCATATCATATTGAAGGTCGTTTCAGAAATCCATGATCTTTTCGCTGTATATCGAGCAAAACTTGGGTCTATTTGATGCAAAATTTCTTATATATGTGTTGTATGCTTCAGGTAGAAAACCATTTTGTTTTCATAAACAACAGAATTTTGTAGACGACCCCTAAATCATATCGAAACTCGCGGCGGATGAACTTGTTTTTTTTACCGCGTTAGGAGCAGTTCAAAAAAGATTTCTAAGGAAAGCACTTGAGTCGTCGTTAGTAATTAACACTCGATATTTTATAGAGTACAATTTCGATTGCAGATGTCTGGTAGAAAAATGGTTGCTTCAGGTAGAAAAATGTGTCGTGTTCATAGCATCCTGGTACAATCTGCGAAAATTGAAGCGGACCAAGCTAATTTGAAGACCGCCGAAAATAAAAGAGTTGAGTTCTTTGAAGTAGGAGAGACTACGAAAAAATACAATTAACTCCGCCGAAATGAAGGGAGAGTACGACGCCCCACCCCAACAAAAGACGTCACAGTAGGACCCTTCTGATTCTCGAACCGCAAGCCTCACCCTGCGTTGGGCTCGTGTGAATTGTGGGAAGGGTATGTCCAAAGGACATGCTTGGTAGGGCAGGTCAGGTCACTGCAATTACAGCAACAGCCTGGACTCCAGTGCTCGACTCATCTCAAGTAACAAATAGATTGAGGTCGAGTGAAATTTTTTTCGAAAGATATTGCAAATATGGACTTCGCTAAATGGCAGAAACTATGCTGCGAGGTCTGGACAGACGTCGGTGTCAAATCTAAAGTCGGGTTTGAAGGCAACTGCCTTTTTGAGGGAGTGAAACTCCGAGACGTGAGTTGCCAACTCCATCGTATTTGTGAGACAGCATCTATGCATGGTGTCTGACCACATATCCAGCTTTCAGGCTGATCCGTTGTGTGGAGACACAGATCTACACGAGCGAAGTAGCCCTTGCAGGACGTGTCTCATTGGTACCCTGATGCACTGCCACTTTGATGGATGATTACTATATTACCTTTGGTCAAATTAAACCTGAAACCTGTAGTTGTAATCCACACCTTATAACGGGAAACTTGGCAAAAATCAGCCCTAGAACAAAAATGATTCGGTCGTAACTAATTAGCAAAAATGGAAAAAATCGACAGTTGGGAATGCATGGAATGACGAATATGGGGCCAAACTAGTCAAATTTGATATCAAATAGATCGCCATGATGAGGCAAAACCTGAAATTGACATGAAATACATTTTCGACACCGTTTAAAAATTTAAAAATTCTACTGGGCAGACCCATTTGAGCCAAGGGGCATAATTAGGCGAGACTCAGTAGCGAATGTGGGTCAGGTCAAGACAATTACGGGCTCGGCTAATCTAGGTCATCTCGAACTCAAAAATTCTAGAATCTTGTTAAGATTTTACGCCATTGGGTAGGTCATGTTGTTCTGAATCCAACAATGTACATTTCATTGAATATAATTGACTCTGAAGAGAGTTATGGCAAGGCGGCGGAAACGGCGGATTAATCCGCCGCCGGCCGCGTTTTGGCGAACGTTTACCGACGGTACTGTAGGAGATGATTATTGGTGGTGTTTC
>OX377206.1:30832185-30891750 GCA_947396885.1 Heligmosomoides polygyrus polygyrus
CTCCTTCGTCCAAGCTCACTAGCTCACCATTGAATAACCTCTTTTGAATGTGTTATAAATATACCATATATTACCCTTCACGTCAAATTGAATACTCGGGTAGGTAAATTTAAAATTTCAAATAGATTTATGTATACTAAATTTCCACGGATCTCCCTCGATATAGAGCCTTCGGGCTCTCTTGTAAAGAGGGATCTCGGGCTACTTGTCGCAGGGCCACGTGGCGCGTCCCGGGTGGTGGATAGGGGAATTAAACGCGAACCAAATGCGACCGTGTACTGCCCAGAGACGCAGGTGGGATGCAAGGGATGGACTCCTTGCTCCTGCTTTGTCGGGTCGACGCGTTCCTTGTGGGTTGTAGCGGCATGTCCGTGCACAATGTGCGTGGATGTGTTCCGTGACTGTGAGGATTGTAGAAGTGCCGCCTCATAGGGAACACCGGGGTGGTTTTCAGTTCGAGTCAGCGTGCTGCATGTTTTTGTACATGTTAGTTTGTTGTTACTACGCTTTCTCATGATCACAGGGTTAATTTTAGGCCATCAATGCGTACAACAAACAAGGCTGTCTATTTGCGCCTTCAGATGTGCTAGTTCTTCAACTATTCACATCTGCACCACCACCATATCATACCGTCTCACCAATGATACCGTAATCGTAATTGCACACAAATACGCTTAATCTTACGGTTGAATGTTATGAACACGGACCATATCGGTACATAATTGCATTAAAAATGTCGTTCTCACCTGAACGTCTTGTCGGCCGACTATCTTCTACATTCACACTGGATTTCACACCTCCGACAAGGAGAGAGATTGTGGTTGCGGATGCCATAAAAGGACTCCTCCTTTATGAAGATATCGACTGTCAGGAAGAAGAGGCGGTACAGGTTAGAGGTAGTATAATGAAAATGATACCTTTCTACACGTATCATGTAGTTGGTTTCATAGGTGCGTTTCGATGAGGAGGTGGATGTGATCCCAGATTATAAATAATCCAGACCTACCGACAGTTCTGCGCTAAGGTGATTCGGTCGTGTTGTCATACGCGTGGCTGGGAGATGGTTTCGTTGATATTCACCCAGGACCCTTCTCTACACCCACAAATTACGCGTTCAACGAAGAAGAAGTGGTCATTCCTTGCCAGGAAGAACATTGTTCCTCACTGGCTTTTGTAAGGTGCTGTCGGCGTAACAAGCGCTTATATTTATTTGTTTCATGGTTTTGTACCTTAGTTGTTGATTAAAAGGGAAATAATAACATAAGACTTTTAATTTAATAATATAAAGGACTTTTTATTCCCGGAGAAATGATATGGCGCAGATATGAATAGTTGAAAAACTAGCACATCTGAAGGTGCAACTAGACGGCCTTGGTTTGTTGCAAGCATTGATAGTCTAAAATTGCCTCCTGTGATCATGAGAAAGCGTAATGACAACAAACTAACATGTGCAGAAACATGCAGTACGCTGACTCGAACTGAAAACCACCCCGGTGGTTTCCTATGAGGCGACGCTTCTACCAACTGCACCGCCGAGGCACATCTCGATGGGTGTCGTAGGGGTTGATGAGTGTTGCGCGCACGCCTTCAGACCTCCTTTTCTGGTTTTCAAAAAAAGCGTTCAGCAAAAACTGACTGTGGTTCTGGACTCCGCTCACAGGGCCCTACATCCTGTCAACATAGCATCGCAAAAGCTCACCATGAGTTGGGAACCTTTCCTTGTTAGAATCACCATCGAAGGTTGCATGTATCTAACAATAAGTAGCGAAGTCAGCTCGACCAACGACTTGGTGACCGAGCTGGACAGGTGAAGGCTTGCGGAGCTTCCAAGGGCCGGAAGAAGCTATGAATTAGACGAAGAACATCCGGCTCCGTGCCAATCTACTCGACTCTACTGTTCTTCGTGCGCTAACGGTACACGATATACGAGCGCCGTAACAACTGGATTCCGCGGGATGTCAAAAGAACACGAGGACGTGCAATCCTGAACGAAAAGTTTGAGGCCCATCGTGCACCTCGACGGGGAACGATTCATTGAAGGATGCTTAGAATTGCAGGAAACTAAGAGTAGCTGCATTGTGTCTTCATTGCGCTTGATCCACTTTCCCGAAGCGACAGCTTGGACGCTGCAAAAGCCACACGCCGATCGTGAAGCGGTAGACAAACGCCGGCATGGAGGATTCCGCCAGACGAGAGCAGGTGACGTTGCATTGCGAACGCAGCCTGCTGGTGCCGGCAGGTCGACTGCTGGCCGTTCGTCCGCCACTGAAGTGCGGAACGCACCCAGCGGAAAGTGCATGCTATTTATCACACCCCGATGCTGCTGCGTGTGCTGTGCGTGTGTTCGGCCACGAATGGCGGCGTCCTCTGCACCGTCAAATGTGCAGCGGACGACGGCTGCAGGGGATCGAGCAGTTCGGTTCATCGAGAGTGCAAAATCACCGGGGCATATAACGAACGTCGCCAATTAAAAGCCGGCCACCCGCAGGCGCTCATCAAAAGGCGCGACTCTACGCTTGCCGCCGCAACCGCAACCGCCGCCATTCGGTCGCCGCCACCGCTGTCGTCCGCTGTTGTACTAGCGGCGCACTCTGAGAAGTCACCATCTATTTTATCGATTTCTTTTGTACTGCCGTGTTGTTCAAGAGGTCTAGCTAGTCACGAGGTGCTCGGTTATCACCGGCAGAGGTTACTTGGCATGCATTTAGGCGGTAATCATTTTCTTCGGACCGCTGGTTCTTTGCCTCTCGCAACGGCTTCCTTTCTCTTGATTGCTCACCACCGGCACGCTTCTTCAGCTCATCGCGTCCGCATTCGAGCTTCCATGGCGAAATCGGAATGGAAGGGGGCCACCAGTACAAGGATGCCAAGGCGCAACCGAAAGTTCCCAAAGCGCTATTTTTGGGTGCTACGAAAAAGTGTTGGCCCCCAGCTTTGCAGCCACTAAGTGCATCTCCCCTTGTTTTGATCAAGATCGCTCACATCATGACAACGCTGTCCATGTGACTGTTTTGCTACTTTCTTCTTCCTTAGGCGGGGTGTCCAAGAAGCCTATTCTCTGTTTGAGATGCCAGAAAATCCATCCGCTTCAATCATGTTTCTCTCGTTTCTCAGGTATACATGAAGCACTAAGTTAATGTGTTGAGTTTTTTCTATGCAGTGATTTTCGTTATTGCTACATCGTGTCCATTTTGTTTTAACACTGTTTGTAGCGCACTATTTCAGTGCAAATAATAAATAAATAAATAAATAAATAAATAAATAAATAAATAAACAGTCAAGATATCCAGCTTATTTTAATCAGCAACAAAGCACAAATCACATAGGTAATGTGATATCGAGATAGCGCCATGCACTCGGCCAGTGTTCACGTGATCAGTGACGTAGGTGCCTTTTTTGCGGTTGATGATTGCACAGTATTTTGCAGCTACAATAGCTCAACCTTTAGTGATAGCTTTGACTTCCTGAGATTACTTCCTGATCTTCAAATTGTTGCTGCTGTTGCTTTGTTCAACTTGTTGCTTCAATATGAGGCTAAACACTGGCTATTCGCATTATTTCTCGATCAAGGAAACTGTTCTTAATAGGAATGTTCTCAAAAATTTTCTTAACTTCAAGAGCTCATCGCCAGTGCCGATGGCACAGAACTATATGGTAATGGTGAAAGAATTATTTATTTATCTATACGTGGAGGTCCACGCAAAAAAATGGCACAACAAAACATGACCATTAAAAACAGAACAGAACGAATAAAACATATATTGTTAGCGTCAGATGACAGACAACAGTAACAGTAGGAAGTAAACTATTAATGAACATCCTGAAGATACCTGTCAACAAGTCTTTTGAATTGCCTTAACGATTTTGGTAGGATGTTTTTCTTCGAAAATTTTTGAAATTCGGTTCCAGCTCGGTTTGTAAAAAATGTCGACCTTATATTACTTCTGGCTTTTGGAATTTGAATCTTCATCTGACCGCCTCTAGAGTTTGAGTTAGATAGTGAATAAAATTCCTGAAGAGGAAGATCCAACATACCATTGATTAGCTTATAGAGAGTGATTAGATCACATCTTTTCCTACGAGAGGCAAGGGTGCGTAAATTGAAGAGTTTGTTCCTCACAGAAGCCGATGGGATGTTGGAGTAATTACACCCATGTACTCTTATCCAGAGTTTTCTTGTAAAGCTATTTTGTACAGATTCCAATCAAGAGATTTCACGTTTACATTTGGGACTAAATACTGTGTTGCCATATTCAAGTACAGGCCTGACATATGTCTTGTAAGCGAGAACCATGTAAACGACCGAGTTTGTTTTCAGTGATTTAAAGATATTATGCACGATTCTATCCGCTTTCTTAGCCGCATCTTCGCAATGCTGCTTGAAGGAAAGCTGTGAGTCAGAATGAATCCCAGGTCCCGCACAGTAGGGGCACTGCTGAGTGGCTGGTGATCGAGAAAATAGACCTTTCTATTGAGCTGCCCTCCAATGTGAAATACTTTCGATTTCTGCCCGGATAGTGGAAGATTCCACTTAGCTGACCAATCAGCAATTGAATTTATCGCACATTGAAGGGAGTTTTGATCTTCCTCATTCACAATATTTTTGTATATTTTTATGTCATCAGCAAACATTTTACAGGTGACACCGTGTCGATCAATTAAGGAAGGAATCCCTGAAGTATATATAGTAAATAGAATTGGAGAAAGGACTCCGCCCTGTGGGACACCACTAGTAACCGCGAATGATTCAGAAAATGATTCGTTGACTCTAACTTGGAAGGATCTATTTGTTAAAAAGTTTTTAATCCAGGTAATTATTCTTGAATGAACACCTATTTTTTCAAGGCTCACGATCAATTTGCTGAATGGAACTTTGTCGAAAGCTTTCATAAAGTAGATAACATCTACATTGATCTTTTGATCAATAGCCGGTGTCCAGTCATTCAATGCCGACAGCATTAATGTCTCAGTAGACCTACCAGCTCGGAAGCCATGCTGACTTTTGGGAATAAGCGAATTCAATTCAAGATAACCAACGAGAGCTGTTTTGAGCTTTCTTTCAAATACCTTTGCAAAAACCGATGTACTGCTTATAGGACGATAGTTTGCGGCAAGATGGTAGGGTGCTTTCTTTGGGATAGGAGTAACGAACGAATGTTTCCAACGAGCTGGTACTTCTCCTGACATGTAGCTGGCATTAAATATATGCTCAAGCGGGTAAGAGATGGCAATGGCAACATTCCGGATAAAATATGATGGTACATCATCTGGAGTAATGGTGTAGTTCGCGGGCAAATTAGATAGTTCTTTAAAAATCTCCTCTTTGTAAAACCAAATTAAGCTTTCCATAACGTATGGTGATTCCTCACCATCGAAGTGATCATCACTGGCTGGGCACTCCGAAAATGATTTTTGGAAATGCTTAGCCAGCATCGTCGCCTTTGATAACGCAGTTATTGCTGAACTACCTGCTTCATCCTTCAAAGTAGGGATCCTTTCAGGTCGCTTCAGCACAGAATTTAGTAGTGTGTAGAACTTTGATTTGTTTGGACTTTCAAGAATTTTTCTCTCAACGTATTTTTGGTATCTGTTCAAAAGACGATCAAATCTATCGCTTAAGATTTTAAAACAATCGAAATTATTAGAAGAAGGATAGCAGTGATAATTCAACCACATTTTTTCTTTCTGCTCAAAAAGCCTTACAAGGTTTGGTGAAAGTTTCCCATAGTTTAATGGAATTTTTTCAATAGGAATGAACCTCTCAATACATTCGTGCAAGATAGATAAGAAAAACTCATACTTGTCGTTAACGTTAGAGTATCTTTCAAGTAGTGACCTCCAATCCAATGACAGTAAGAATTGGCAGATCCGGTCATAATCGGCCTTGTAAAAGCATCTACGAAGTCGATAGGTTTGTTTCATTATAGAAGACTTAATGGTGAAAGCTATGCTCGAATGGTCACTAGAACCTATTGGTGACTGGATATTAATGTTTTTGACAAGACATGGATGATTTGTAAGAATGAGGTCGAGGACACTGCGATGGCGAGTCGGTGTCAAAACATTTTGATGGAGATTACACGATTGGCACATCTCCACAAAACGTCTTGATACCATGCTAACACTAGAAGGGGCCTGCTTGGACCAATCAATGTCCGGCAGATTGAAATCGCCCATTATAACACATTGCACGTCGCAAGAGGAAAGGTCACTTAACACTTTAATAAGTTGGATGGTACCGTCCAAAGAAGAATTGGGAGCTCTATATACTGCAATAATCCTCAAAACGGTTTGAGTTAGCTTTACGTCACAGCAAAGTATTTCAAACCCATCGGCGAAGGATTCAGACCATACAGTTTCAAAAATGATTGGAACCCTAAAAAGTACGAGTACTCCACCTCCTCTTTTACGAGTTCTGTCGCACCTTGCATAGGAGAAGTTGCTACACAAACTACCCAAAAGTGGCGCAATATCTACGGACTCATTTAAACAAGATTCTGTGATAACAACTATGTCACTCTTTAAGCTTTTTATCGAAAACTGGAGTGCCAAGGTATTCTTTTGGAGAGAACGAACATTACAATAAAGGCATTTTAGATCAGCGACAGGTATCCGAGGAGTGCTTATTAGTTTACCGAAGAAGCGTTAAGTTGAGTAGTTTGAGAGTTCAAGATCGACACATCATGCGACATCCGACGCGATAGTCTGGCTTCCCTATTGCGCTCCCTTTCTTCCTTGGTGAGTGAGGGCCGTATGTACACGCCCCTACAAGAAAAGGAACGCAATCGGTAAGCTCTCCTAAGTAACAAAGATTGATAAAATGTATTAGGTAGAACAACCTTTAAAAGACGAGGAATTATAATGAACGGCCGATCATGGCGTAATCCACGACCCCCCTACTGTCTCTGATGAGCTCTGTTCATCGCTACTAAATTTTTGGTTCACTGAACTATATGATATTTATCGCCTTTACAGAGGCATAGAACCATCTAGGGAGAGGTTGGAGAGACGGACTAGGCAAAGGGGAAAAAGCTAACCTGCTCCAGAGGTCAAATTGCGTATATTAGGGATGTGCGTAAATGAAATTCGAGATTTCGTAAATCGTAATTACGGAAAAACTGTCGTTAATCGTAAATCGTAAGAGTCATCTGAACTGTAGTGGAGTGCAACTAAATTTCCTGAAGCTTTTTTCTGCTAATGTTAATCAGATGTGATTCAATATTTATTTAACTGTTGTGTTATTTTCAGCTTAAGCTGAAGAGATTTCTTATAGAACATACATCTTTCAAACCAAACTAAACACGTTTCAGGAAAGTCGAAAAACTGTACATTCAAAAACTATACTCAAGCCTATGCCTGGCATTCCAACAAAAAGCTTGCATCGTTTGATTATTCATTAAATTCCTAACTTACTATTCCTAATTCCTAACGATTTTTAGCTTGCGTATTGGTCCAAGAATTAGCAGAAACAACAGCGAACATTTCGATGTCAAAACTAAAAATTTAAAAAATCGTTCCACCACTGACCAATACGCCGGCTTCCTGCTCAAGCCTGCACTTATAAGATTTCGAAAGCTTTATGTCGCGAAGGTGAGCGGCACTGGTAGATGGGAGCGCGCCAGCCAATAATAACCAGAGCACAGACCAAGCATTTGCCAGCCGATCAGGGTTCCGAATGTACTCGCTCTTTCTGAATGACGTGCCCATTCAATGCGGTCTGATTGGATGGAGCGGTCCCATCTCGCAATGCTACCCGTCTTCGCGACATATACGAGACATTAGTGGTTTATCGTTTCCACATGAGTGTAGCAACGTTCTACGAATGGTACTCGATCGTGGATTTGCGTCACTTCTATTCGGAAAGGTTAACATGTATCTGTTACAGACAGATTGACTCGATTATTACCAAACATTGCCAAATACTTTTTACCAATTAGGACCTGGAGCTAGAATACTCGTCTCTCTTTCTCCAAGACACTGCGTCCAATATCTTTCTGTTGACTGGCATGAATCAACCTTCATCAGTAGGAATGCGATGTGCCTTGCTAGCTCTGGACCGGAAACGGAGAAGCCCAGTCCCCCCCCCCCCTCTCCTAGACAAGAGCTTACCTTTGATACTGTATTGCACTTGTTTCTCCTCTTGAACCTGACCGGTTCTTATCGGCAGCCCTTACAAAAACGGAAAAGTTAGTTAGCGAAGAGAAAAATTGGGTTCGAGAAGCCTGTGGACGGACGGTATTGTCTAACACAGTAACAGATCAGATCATCAAAAATCAACTCTAAAGAAAAGTGGGAATGACTATAAGAAGGACCATTAGAGTGGGCACATAACCCAGTGCACATAAATTTGGTCGACAGTTGGTTGTTAATCAAAGATCACATTTACGAAAATTTACGATTTACAGCCCAAAATGTCGTAAATCGTAAAAAATATGGCAAAAATAGGCGTAAATCGTGAAATCGCAGATCATAAATCGTAATTATGCGCACCACTGGCGTATATGTGTTACCTATTCAAGTCGCTTCAAGCAAAAAGTGCTCGGCATTTATCAAACCGTACAAGATCTAGGTAGTTTCAATTCTAGAGGGAGTGTTAGTGTTTTCTCGCTTCATAAAAAGAAATCCGTAGATCTCATTGAATATGTTCTGAATAGCTTCACTCACACACAACATGGAGAGTGCCTAGTCTGCAGAGCAGGAGAGCAGGAAATGACCTTCTGATGGCTTTTAAGGTGATTGTTGGAAATACACTGAATTCTAGTGGTATTTTTAACCTAGCACTTTCATGAACTAGAGGAGCACGTGTTGACCTGAGGGTTCCAACCACCAGGTCGTTAGTCCGTCGTGGTTATAATGAGAACCTTCTCCCTTTGCCGCCTTCTGCCTTTAAAAAACTGATTTTGTCTCGCACTTAGTGCTTTCCTGATGAATTCGCTGCTCATTTGAAGCCTGACTTCCGTGTTTCCTATGTTGCAGACGTGTTGGAGTTTTCTACTGTTTGTTTCACGCCTAGCCGTTCTTGTGAATTGCGTTGACACGACATACGCATCCAAAGATAAAGATAAAGATAAACTGAAGGAAGAGGACTATAACCCAAAGGATGCTTGCTTAATGATTCCTCATCTTCCGATGGTGAGGAGTTTGAAGGAATTTATGGCCAAACATTAGTCCTGTTTAATACGCTGTGCTAACAAGTCGCAAGTTTTCCGGAAGTGCAGGCATACGGTTTAACTAATAACTTAACTAAATCGAAATTTACGATGGGTTAAACCTAGAAGATTTTGGTAACAATATTTTTGCAACCCTCATTTTCCGTCATATCCAGGTCAGCCAACCTATATGTAGTAGAAAGAAGCTAGGAGTTCAACTACTTTCACTCGTTGACGCATTTTGTCTCTCTGAGCTTAACAATTAATTCCTCGTAGACTGGGCACTATTCTTGCGGGAATATTAGAAGAACTGGTGTTGTTGGTTTTCACCAAAGAGCCCCACAGAGAATATGAGGGCTCAACTTGCCTATTTTAGTTAAATTCTGACACTATCGGAAAGTTCACATTTGACGTTACAATGGAATCGAATCGGAAAGGCAGGAAGGATAACGCAGTTCGTGGTCTGTGAGCATGGCAAACGTTGACAATTTGACATCAAGCTGAGTAAAGATTGTTCTCTGTGGAATGCTGACTTCCAAAAAACGTACAGCTCCACCAATGAACCTCACCTGTTATGTATTTGTTGTCAAGTACAAACTTCTTTTCTTCTTGCATGCCAAACCGATAGATCAGTTCATACTGAACGAACGAAGAATGTTTCCGTAGCACGAAGTGAAGGTGCTGACACAGGACGGAAGCAGGACAAGAAGGCTTGAGGGCAAGCCTCAAATTGCCCTTCCCTTCACTTCCGCAGTCCCAAATCCACGTTTTACGAGCAGCTGGATTGTGGTGCTCTCCGGCCTTCTGGGTTGCCCACTTTGTCACGATACAGCGGCCAATATCCACCGTTACTGTAGACCACGCAGCAACTTGGGCCGGAAGGTTGAAGCCATGCCAACTGTATAATTTTGTATATAGTGTGAAATGACGATAAAGGATTGTAAACTCCCTCTTTCATCCCAGGCAGAGGCGTGACATAGAGGAATATTCTGATAGCTACAGCAATGTATTAAGCATTAATGTCAAGGTAGACACCATTAAAAGAAAAAAGTCTCCAAATGCCTAAAACCACACCTAGGCGTGTGTACGATATAGTGACCACCGCCTGAAGTAAGCCACGCCCCTATATGGTACGGAAAGTTGCAGTCTTCTCGACTGTGTACTTTGTGGGTGGTTCTTGTATGTAGTGTCAAATAATAATAGAAGATTGTAAAACCTCTCTCACATCCCAAGCGAAGCATATATTTGTGAACTCCATTAAAACACATCTGCATAAAAGTAGATTCACCAGTGGCTCCGAAGACTTGCCATGACCGAAAGGAACATATTGTTTGAGTTCTCGGCGAAAGTGCGATTCAAAACAGTGGTTGTTATTAATCCTTGGAAGGCACGTATGTGTCACATTGGAGCCAGTCACCAACCTAAAACGAACGAAAGCCGTTGGGACCACTAGTTTCGTTCTTTTCTTCTTCTCTTTTTTTGGTTGTTGTCCTAGCGCTCTGACCTGATGCGCTCTGCGAAGTGTTTCTTTCTTCGGCCGTCTCTGCAAAACTACTTTTGACATCCTCATGAATGCTTCCTTAAATTCGCCCATACTACGGTGATTTGTGACGAGAATGCTCGAACAGAACAGTGTTTTGATAACTGTTGATCAAACAGTTCAAAAATCTTGTAAGCGAACGTTATGTAGGCTTAAAGTACCAAATTTGAATTCTTATATCAGAATGTTCAAAAAAGCACGCCTACCCGAAACGCTACACGGGAACGCTCTGAGTTCTTAGCTCTGGCGCATACTTTGTAAAACGCAAATGGTTTATTTCGCAGTTCCGCGGATCTATACTAGTCGAGTGGGGCACATATCTAAAAATTATGTAAGAAGTTGCGTTGGGATTCACTGAGTGGCTTCTACAGGAGAAAATGAGGCGTAAGCTGACAAAATTCACAAGAAACGTATTCGACTTCGATGCGGTTGTAAACAGACAAAGCTCACTTCACCATAATAAATCCTGTTATAACATGTCATGCGGCGGTCAGCCGTATTCGAATGCGCTTTGCCCTTCCGACATCTTTACAACATTGGTGTGTTATTGTTTTTTGTTTGTTTTTCGCTTGTTTATTTGGTTTTAGGTCCTATGTTGTCCTCTCCAAGCGACTCCTTGAGTCTCATGTCAATTAGTTGCATAATTTTTAGTTATGTTCCCCCTCCCCGACTATGATAGATCCGAATTTTAAGAGTTCTACCAGTCATTGCTTCTAAGGGTTGATAACTCCTGATTGCGGCCTTCACGATGTGATTCGTAGGTTCGCCGTATCGTGCTCGTGAAAACCATTTTGAACGCCTTCTACCTTAGCGTTGTTTTTCACTCAGACACTCATAGAGACGACTAGCTGATACATGCATCCGCACAGTTTTTCATGTGTATAAATATTAATTATTCCGTGGTTACTGCTTTTTATACACTGGTGATCTATAAGTTCTCAGACAAGTATTACTTGCGATTGTTCCTTCATTCAAGAAGGCTCTTTTCGCCGCTAGGCAATGGCCGGAATATGATAAGATATCGATATAGGGAAAAGCCACTCCTACAAGACCGTTCCATATCTTTCCATTCTAACGCATGCTCTGTTCACTTTAATAAGTTAATCTCTGTTTATATGGAATCAACCTGGCTGGGTGGGCTCGATTTAAATCTCTAGATTGGCTGCACCAGGCCCCTTGAGCACGACCACGTGGGTCAAAGCCCATAGAGGCCGATAGCAAGGGTACCAGCTCTGCGTCACCGCGATGTACTCGTCCTTGAGGTTGAATTTTGGGTTTCGGTCGGCGATCCAAAGCGCCTTGAGTGGCACTTGCCATGATCATGACGGCCACCCCAACCACCGTGGCCCCAAATCCTGTGCTCGCCCCCAAAGGAGTTGGCATAATGGAGTTTTGGACCTCAATCAACCTGGTACACAGCGGCCTGCCAGTTGCTCCTGTGTAGTCGTCCTCACACTGATTGCATGGTATGAGATATATAACTCCCGACATGCGCGAATCTTCTCACCGATTTCGGCTGATATGAACAGAAAGTTGACACAGAAAGGGATTCTCCTTTCCTCTTGATGATATGTTGCCGTTGTCCGTCACTGGCAGCATCTACGCAATTCTTCTGAGCAATCTTTATCCTTGTCTTTGGAGGCGCAGCTCGTTCCCACTCGAGTCATAGCGAACTCCGGACGCCAAACAAAACACTAGGAAGCTCACAGAACATATGTAGTATAACAAACACTAGTAGACTTAAAAGGAACTACAACATGCAGGGAGTCTCAAATGTATACACTGTTTGAAACGTGATAACTTTGCTCACAGTAAGGATACCGAAGAAATTAAGGGCTCATATGAAAGCTTGAGAAAATGGAAATTTTCCTACATGTGAGCGGTATGGATTGCTACATGCACTGCACTCAATGCGTTAGAAAATCGACGTCTCCAGTTGTACATAAACGCTGCCACAAGAGCTGGCGCCAACCTTTGTCCCATGCCAGTCCCCTTACCTGCCTATAGCAGTTCCCTGACTACATTAATATTATGCATTGCAGTTTAGACAGCCATTCAACAGTGTCATTATTTGAGCGATGTGAAGCGTGAAGCACACAAGCTTGGTGGTCAGGGATGAGTTCACTCACTGCTTATAGAACGTCCTCCTGGAAACGTTTGTGTACAGTAACGTTACATCAAACGATTCCATTACACATCCTTCCCTCATAGTACTACCTTCAGGAGCATATTGGTACTGGGTGAGCCGGAATGATATTGAAGAGCTTACGAGGACAGCGTTCAGAACACCCGAAATACCGTCTGTTGGCCTACCGATGCTACATACTTATAATTGATGTAACCTTGAAGTAGGATGAGTCAAAGGTGGCATAACCCTCCCGGGCTAACTTGTGAGTTTTGCAGCAGCATACCGGCAGTTCACGTGCGAGTCGGGTAGGATACATCTTGAGAGGACTGCAGACTCAGGCAGTCGTCTATGTGCCTGCTTTAAATGAAAATTGACTGTTTCTGCCGCTATCAATTGAGGCGGCGGCATGCTTTGTAAGTAGCTCAAGAGTTGTTAGGCTGTAGATGGTGTTGTCCTGAAGGTGAAACCTTGTAGCATATCCAACTCTTGAGGAAATACAGGAACTTCCCCGGCCTTGTCACTACCTGTGACTTCTATCTCGCTAGCTCCCTTATTTCTCGCAATCCGCCTTCGTGTGCAGAAATGGGACCGTTAGTGGATCCAATCAAAACAGGAGGTTACCTCTGCAGCCACCATGCACAATGAATGAAGAAATTATAGAGCACTTTAGAACTTCAACTTGTATTCAGTCTGCTATCGCCTAACAGCAGGAAACTAAAGTGTCCCCAACATGAAATTAAAACTCAGCATTCACTTGGTTTTGATTTCGATCTTCTCTGAGGGCGTCAAAGTGAATTCATGTAATAATATGTAGTATATACTATTATTAAAGTACCAATCGGCTGGCCGTAAGACGATAATCGTTCTCCAGCTACCTCTATTGTAAGCAATGTCCGATTATCTCGACTCGCGGAGCAGTTTCAGCTTTTCTCCTTTGAGTGGTGTAATTTCGGTCTCTTTCAGTTTCCAACTGATGGGAGAGATCAGGACTTCATGTTGCAGGAATCCTAAGAATGCTTGTTTTGCTGCAATGGTGAGTGTTTCCTTGTCCTTATATTGCATACTCTTCCTCTTTCTTTTCAAAAATTCTACGCATATCCGCAGCATTTTTAACAAGTTTCCTGCCTAAGTGCAAAGTTGAAGCACACTTTTTTACCTTCCTTTCTTTCAGAACGATACAGGAGGCATTAATGTAGCACCCATCTTGCGTTGACGCAGCTTTTATGTATGTATTGGGTAGCACATAAATATTGCAGTGAAGACTTAGTCGCATGAAAGCGGGTAAAGTAGATCAATTTTCACACGATCTAAAACGATGTATTCTAATACACTACAGATGACGATGGAGTAGTACCAAACATAAGGGCATTCTACTGGCGTAATGAGAGACTTCAGATCGTGTGAGTAGCGTTGCGTAGTGCGTCACAGCGCCACGTTCTCCTCATTTGTTCCATAGACGATATCACACTCTCCTCCCCGTTTTCTACGCGATGAAGAGCAGGAATTTTTCCAAAAAGGTAGATAACCGATGATCGAGGAGCTAAATTTGGAGGAATTACTCTTTTGCAGGTTCGAAGTTGGGCAGATTGAAGAGGAAATGCTACCACGTTTTTCTTCTTCTTGCTTTTAGAATCTCTGTTCTACCGGAATGTGAATTTTGCTTCTTCACAGCAGAGTCGGATTTAGGAAAGATACCGTTATATCACTATTCCTATCCAAGGAGAGTTTCTAGTGATTTCCACTCCTTGCACAGAAATATCTAGGGTGCGTGGTTAGACATGTTTAGAAAATCGTATAAATCGAATAATACTAGCTGTTCAGTTAGCTCTCCTGCATTATCGGCTTTCTAAGAACTAGTCCTTAGCATTGTTCTTGTTGTTCTGATCCGATGTTCGCTCTGTGGATCACCTTGAAAAGATCCACACACCATCATGACACGTAGAGTACACCGATGAACTTCAGAAATTTGGCGATCCCGGAACGGAAGTGTTCCAACACTGGGAGCAGGGGAAGAAGGTCGTTTTAGAGCATACTGCTCTCCAATAAAAGGAGCTACATACACATACATTAAAGCTGTATGCAACATAGTACTGAAGATGAGCTACACTGTAGCTATATGGTTCAAGGAAATTGACAGATCTGTCCTAGCTAGGTCGCCTAATTTTGTCGCAGTACTTGTGTTGTGGGCCATCCTGCTGTCCTATGTGATTCCCTCCTTGTATTTCTGCTGGTATGACGCTCCGCTCCGGCAACAATTCCCCATTGGCCGTTTTCGGCCAGCCCCACATCATTCTTTCATTATCAATCAGCTATAAATGGCGCACAGTACCTAGCATTTGTCCCATCATATTTGGACATCTACTTAACCATCTCAATTTCGGAGTTCTATTTCAAGTCGTACTTTTAAAAAGCTTGGAGCATGCATCACACTAGCAGTGGAGGAAATACAATAAGAGATAAAATATGGGCAACTATTACTGAAGGACTTCACGACGGTCGGGAGCGAAACAGCTTTCCATACACGCATTTCCTAATGTTCATTTCTTTCAATTCTTATTTGCGGCTTCCCGTTAAGTTGCTACAACGGTGTTGATTGCTCTTGTTCGCTGTCTTGGTGCAAATCAGCTCTCTACCTTGATTTAAAAGCTGCGGAACACCATGTATAGGTGAGGAGACACACTGGATCTGACAGTTTTAGCTACAGTAGCACCGAAACAGGGTAATTAAGTGTACAAATTCCACTTTCGCAAAAAAGTTATACGAGTCGTAGCTGCCGTATATAGAGTACAGAATATATAGTCTCTTCCCGTTATAACGCGCTTGAAGGGACCGGAGAAAATCTGCGTTATAACGGGAGCCTCACCCTAACTGGAGCTTACCTTTTTACACTCTCTTATGCGCAGGCAAAATCGCATACAATAACTAGAGAGCAATGCAATATGTACTCGTGAAGATAGTGTGAAAGCACAGATTATTACTGATGCCCTTTCTTCGGAGAAACTCTCTGTAATAAGGACAAGTATGACAAGTATATGCGAGGTACAACGAGAACCAGAAGTAAGTTAAACGTGGTCAGCAAAAGACTGAGTGACCTGATGTTAGAGAATACTTTGTTGCATTCAAAACTCTTGCGCTAGGCAGGACTCGAACCCGCATCCTCTACTTTCCACTTAGAATGCTAGCACACTACACCATCAGCGCTGTGTGATCGCGGACAGCATCCGCGATATCTTCGTTGCAATGGCCTACATTTCTGCACTCACCCGTGATACCGAGATGTTGCGCGTAATGGGCTAGCAGCATCTTGTCCGACGAGTAGAGAGTGCGGGCACAAGTCTCGTATGCCGCGAGAGTTTTGGTTGCAACAAACATACAGCCGCATATAGCTTCTGCACCAACTGCTCTGGGCTTAAAATAAGTTCGTAAAACGTTCTTCTTCTTCTTCTTCTTCTTCTTCTTCTTCTTCAGCGTCTGTCCCGCTTCGTAGCGGGATCCGCTATTCTGGTGTCATGACGCCACCTTTCCCATCCAGCGCTAGATCAGCATGAACACCAGTAAGTTCAAATGTAACGTATCAGACCAGCACTGCTTCTGACGCCCTCTAGGCCGCTTTCATACTACCTTGATCTTAAGGCCTATGTTGCGGACCAGGAGTGCACAATTAGCGGTTAACGACTTAACGACTCCAACGAATTAACGGCATTTTTCGTTAACATCTTGCTCAACGGCTTAACGGAAGTTTTTAGAAATTTAACATAATTTTTAACGGGCTTTTTTCTCGGTAAGTTTATCGCCTTTATCCTTAGTCTTCACTAATGTTGCAGACCTCATCCTCCCGATTAGGACTGTTCCTGAAAAGGTATTGAAATCAAAGACTACTTTAATGTCTTCATGAAATTCTCATATCTTTTATAGCGCATTTGAATTTTTGGAAATAATCAATTTTAGAGCTAGAAATTTCTTCGCCCCCAAACACGTCAACAAATTCACAAAGATGATCTAACCTTTTCATAAGATATGCCTATCCTCATTTGGCGCTGCTTATACTAGAATACTTTTGCTCCCCACCTGGAACAGTCGAGGCGGTGAGAATATCTTCGGCCGCTGGAGGTATTTTGATACATGTCGCGAAGGTGAGCAGCATTGGTAGGTGGGAGCGCGCCAACCAATAATAACCAAGCAGAGCACAGATCGAACACATACCAGCCGATCAGGCTATGGACTGTACACGCCGTCTCTGAATGACACAGCCATTCAATGGGGTTTGACTGGATGGGGCTTTCCCTTCTCCCAATGCTGACCGTCTTCGCGAGACATACCCATGTTTTAAACGATTTTAGAATTCGCTAATACCAAAAATTTGGAAAGCTACTTCCCTGAACGTTAATGCTTTGACGGCGTATCTGACCCCTTCGTCGGTGTAGGACCGTGTGACATGATGTCGTGTCACTCTTCTGACGTTGCAAACAAATGGGTTGGTCCCACGCACCTGGCTCGCGGAAATCGTGCGATCGACAGAGTGTTAGCATTCCGCTGATAAGCCTTTAATTGTATTTTTATTGATTCCTTCTGTGCTTAATGGGCTGATGCACCCGAGATTGCATATGCTCGTAGAACAGTCAGACAAAAGGCTTTCGCAAAGAACAAGGAAGAGGGGTGCTCCAGGGTCTGCCCGACTGCACATTTTAAGATGCCTAGCCGATGTGATATGGGCAGCAGCCCACTAACCATAAGTACCGTTATCTTGAATGATATCCGTAGCCGTTCTTATTCCACACCCTGTAGATAGTTTGTTGCTGAACGCCTGTTTATTTTGCTATCCACACTTTCTTGATATTGAATTGTTTATTCTACATTGCAGTGGTATACTCCATTCCTTGGATTGCTGACCTGTTAAAGTTGAAGCATATAACGTTTTCTTTGATTCTTCATTTGAAAGAATAGTTTAGCTAATTGCGCCTTTTTAACGAAATTTACCAGAAATTGAAAGAAAATTTTTCGATAAAAATTTTGATTTAAAAAATTAACGCGCGGAACTTTGTGCGCACTCCTCTTGCGGACGCTGTCTTCTTTTCCCAGAACGCAGAACCGTACCATCGCAGGCGAGCTCTGCGCATCTTGTCAGCTATCGGCGCGACACCGAAGTTCTGCCGAATGACATCGTTTCGGATGCGGTCCATGCGCGTGACTCCAGCCGTCCAGCGCAGCATCTTCGTCTCCATGACGCTGAGGCGCGTTTCAACTTCCTTAAACGCAGGCCAACACTCGACGTTGTACATCGTTACTGGCCGGACGACTGCTCTGTAGATCTTCGGTTTCAAGCTCTCCGATATCTTTCTGTCGTAGAACATGCCAATCAACGAGCGCCACTTGGACCAAACTGCAGACGCATGAATTCACTTCGACCATCAGTTTGCCGTCAGACGCGACTGCTGATCCCAGGTACTTGAAGACCGAAGTGCGTGGGAGCTCGATGCCGCTAACCTTGATGGAGCTGTACTCAGTAACGTCCCTCGTTAGATATTCGGTCTTCTTCACGTTCAATTTGAGTCCAAACCGCTCCAAGCGATCACACCAAGCTTTCACCTCTCGCTCTAGTTCATCTTTACCATCGCTAGCGAGCATCGTCATCAGCATAAAACAACGTCCAAGGGACGGGCTTCTGAAGATCTCGTGTGATGGCGTCCATCACGACAACAAAGATGAGTGGGGAAAGTGCAGAACCCTGGTGTACCCCGACAGAAATGGGAAATTCCATCGAGGTTCAGCTGCAGCTTGAACTCGACCCTTTGGCACACTCTATCAGCTCTTCAGGAACTCCATGATGTCGCAGGACGCACCATGTAGCCCCACGCGATCGCGGTCAAAGGCCTTCTTCAAGTCGAGGGAGGCGATATGCACTGGCTTCTGTTTCTCGCGATGCTTCTCTAACAGGAGGCGGTGCGTGTGTGGCATCAGTGGTGCCACAGCCAGCTGCGAAGCCACACAGTTTGCTGGAAAGCTGGGCGATGTCACGAATTCGTCCATCGACAATTCGCTCAAAGATCTTCATGCTGTGCGAAAAGCGAATTGGACGGTAACTGGAGCAGTCTGCAGGATTGCCCTTCTTCTTCCAAATTGAAAATGTACGCAACACTCAGCAGACACTTTCTTCTCCGCTACAATCTGATTAAAGAATTTCGTCAAGCACCCAAAAGAGTGCCAAAACTTTGACTTCCATAAATCAAATGAGCCGCTACGTCTTCGGGCCGCCCAGTTGCTTTGCCATGCCTCATCTTCTTCAACGCCGCTTCAGTCTCTTCCACGGTGACCTTCTGGACAGGACCGTGGGTTGGAGCCGTTGAAGAGATAGCTGGATGAGAAAACCCTACTATAGAGATTTTCTCAAATTAATCGCGCCACCGTTTCAACGCCTTCTTGCGCTCCATAAGAAGGTGAACGTTTTCATCATTGATGCCGAAAAACTTCTCAAAATCCTTGGTCTGCCAATTGCCGGTTTTACCAAGTCGGTACAGATACCGCTCACCATCGCGTGACTCGAGCTTCTCGTTGACATCTTCATAACGAGTGACTTGTGCAACAGCCATGGCATTCTTTGCAGCTTTCTTCCCTTCTTGGTACTTCTGCCAGTCATCGTCTGTCTTGTCGCTGAGAAACACGTGATAGAGCGACTTCTTCTCTCGAACTTTTGCTTTCACGTCGTCTGTCCACAGCCGCGTCTGCTTTTCGACCTTGCGTCGTCCAGGCACCGTGATGCCGACTTCCAACCTTGCAGCTTCACGTATCGCGTCGGCAGCCTTCTTCCAAGTTTCGTCGACAGTTGTGAATGTTCCTGAGCTGCTTCCTTCTCTCTCATTCGCCACCACTTGATTCTTGCAGCACCGCATCGCTCGAACTGCTTCTGCCTTGGATGGGCGGGCTTCAAAGTGCAGATCAGCGGTCGATGCTGTGGGGCGACCGTCTCGTACGGCACGATCTTTGCGTCTGTGACATTACTTTGATCGCGATCTTTCACAGGGACAAAGTCTATCTGAGACCTGGAACTCCGACTATAGTATGAGATGAGGTGGGAGTCGCATTATCTCGATACTCACTTAATGTCATCAACCATGTGATGTGATATGGGATCTCCATAGGCCGGCCTGTCACTAGGGCCTGTCGCCTGTACTCGAATGTCCGTGATTAGCTTAGCTCGCAGAAGCGAACAGTTTCCAGTGGCACCACGTGGAGAAACGGACATCGCCACATCGCCATGTATTCAGCTGTGTGCTGGCCTGCAGCCAAGGAGGTTGAGACTCGCGACTCGCCTCAGCGTAATGGAGACGAAAATGCTGCGCTGGACGGCTGGTGTTACGCGTCTGGACCGTATTCGCAACGATGAAATATGCCAGAGGTTTGGTGTCGCTCCAATTGCTGACAAGTTACGTGAAGCTCGCCTTCGGTGGTATGGCCACGTTCTTCGAGCTAGTGGTAACACTGTTAGGAAGATTGGCCTTAACATAGATGTTCCCGGAATACGGCCTAAAGTGCGGCCGAAGCAGCGTTGACTTGATACGTTGCATGTGGACCTAAAGGTTGCTGGTAACCATCCCGATCAAGCATTTGATCGCGTAAAGTGGCGTCACCGCACCAGAATAGCCGACCCCGCCTCGAAGTGGGACAAACGCTGAAGAAGAAGAAGAAGAAGAGGTGGGAGTCGCGTTTTCAGAAGACGGTGTTCATAATGGTGGGGTTATGCGACTCCGCATACTCAAGAATACGCTCACCATCGGCATTACGAGACCGGCATCCGAAACCACCATGACAGCTGTACTCGTCTTTCGTCGCGCTGACGTGCCCGTTAAGGTCACCAGCGACTACGAGACATGTTTTGACCGTAGCTCTGCTTTCTTCTCATCAAGTAGGCTTCAAAACTCATCTTTGGCTTACACATAGCACGGCCTTGAAGCCAAGTCGTATGTACCTTGACTTGCGGCAGGACCACCTCGTCTCCTGCAGCGCACAGATGACTTTTCTACGCTCCAGTGCTTCAACCAGCTCGCACGAGCGGCCCTTCAACGTACCACATTCAGCGTGGCCACGTGGGTCCTGCTTACGTTACGGGACTTTCGGACTACCTCAGTCGTCCTCGCATCAGGGACCCTCGCATACCTTCCACACTCGCCGGGCTCTGCGAGTGCGCGTCGGCTCCCGCGGACGCCGTAGCACTATCTCGATAAACATGACTATTCATACACCATGTAATATGACATGGTTCTTCGTAGGCCGGCCTGTCACAAGGGCCTGTCGCCTGCAATCGAGGGTACGTGTTCGGCTTAGCTCGCAGAGCGAACAGTTTTCAGTGGCACCATGTGGAGGAACGGACCTCGCTACCAAGTTCGTAGAGCGTTGTTTTGCGTAATTTTCATTTGAACCGACATCGTTCTTTAGAGGAAATCTCCCAACACAAGGCAGCTTCTTACGACCACCCGGTGTCTTATTCGGCACTCAACATAATACACATACATGACCGTGAACACTTTTGGCTGGAAAGCGGAAAGCAGTAATTTGCATTGACGCTTTTGTGTCGCACGTCACTATGAACGAGGCAATAGAAGGGAAGATCTGTCACCGTTATCTTGTTCGTTTTCAATTTCTGCGTCGGTCCGCAATTGGGTTTTGCTTGCGTTTTAACGAGAGTCACTTCGAACGCAAAGTTATTCCCGCGACTGTGTTATGACGGGTGTAGCGTTATATCCACCGCTTCTTTGCTGGAGTTGGATGTATTGGCGCAAAAGTAACCCGGCTTATTCCCGGAAAAAGCTGCGCTTGGTCGGGAGTCGCGTCTTATCCGGAGGAGTTATAACGGGAGAAAATGCATTTAAATGCTTGGACAATGAGTCCAGAATAAGGGTACAACTATCGGAAATCTATGGGACGAAGACAAGCTCAAAGACGTAGAGCGTAGTAGAATAGTATAGAATAAGAGCAGAGCAGGTTGAATACTTTTCTCATTTCTTTTTGGTTAAAAACCGGTCAGTAGCAAACAAGTCGCGAAAGCGTTACTCTCCAAGCCACGCAACTGGGAAAATGAAAAGAAAACTCCTGAAAATTATGTGTAAACACCAAGAGCCTCAAATCTCAACAAGTCTATTGAAATGCAAAAACACCGCGGCAGAAGAACCCAACCCCGACCTCCCTCGCATGAAGCAACGCAGCTATCCACTGCGCTACAGGCTGTCTCACGTCAGTGGCATCGCGGGCGTGTAGGAGACCCACCAGCGTTCGTGAGGCGCCGATTCTATGGTAGCATCAAGAACCCACTACCCTTTCAGTTTAACGACTTTGCAAGAAAAGGGAAACATTTCTATACTAATTGTGGAGTGTTGATTCTTTCTATGTGATTCACTTTCCCGTTCAGACATACGCTTCAGACCCTTCTCTTGTAAGATCAATACCCTTCATCCATCACTCAGTTTTCATTTTTTTCCTCACCGCTTACCTTTCATCAGCTCCCTATCCCCACTTATTTGACGCAGCTTAATCCACTCGATTGATGACACAAACGTACTTTCACTCCACGAGACGAAGTTGAGATCTTCCACTGTCTTCCCACTTGCTGTTGCGCGCACCAATGCATCGCCCTGTACACTCGTGCACTTGCGTTCCAGCTCGCTGAGGCTTGGCACGTTCGCGCAAAGCTATCTTCTCCACCAGCGAGGCGGCGAGGACTCCGCCTGGGGCTCCCTGAATTTGATTCCACCATAGAGGGTTTAGCTGTATCCTTCCACTTAAATCGCACCGCTTTTTTGAACCACCGAAAACCTGATCCACACCTCTCTTGTTTAATTGGACACTCGAGACATCGATCAGGGCTGGGCGTTAAATTTTGGTTGTTACAATTTTAAACGATTCTCGGACGATTTTTTGTCAAATTTCCTTTAACGATAAACATCGTTGAAAAGTACGTTTTGTTTCTCACTATTGTTTTAATCGAAAAAAAAATGGAAGCGTTCTGTGCAATTTTCATTTCACACAGGTCCCATTCATTAGGTTGGAAAAGTCTCTTCATTTTTTCAAAGATTTTTTACTTTACAACTACAATGTCAAATCAGCTGAGATAAACTCCATTTTGTTCCACTACACTTCTACAAAAACTGGGATCTTTTCTAATTCCTCTCGCTTAAAGACTGCAGTTCTGGAGTTGAACCATCGCTGAATCCAATTTTTGAGGTCTTTATCCGTTTCAAAATATTTCACTCCAATTTCTTGATTGAGAGCGCGGAACGGATGGTAGCCGATAGGGTCGAGGTCAGGGCTATACAGTGGATGTGGCATTACCTCCCAGCCCAGCTTCTTTATTGTTTCTCTTTTGAGTCCTACAACATGTGGTTCTGCACTGAGTGTCTGACAGGGCATGTGGAATCCAAGCTCCAAATTTCCATGCAAACCCTTCAGATGGATTCCCACTATCCTATGAGACACTTCGAGCTTCTCTGCCAGTTGACGTGTCGCATGCCTACTATCGGTACGAAGAAGATGGAGTAGTTCAGTGTCGTCCAATTCAATTGGCCTTCCTGACCTAGCTTTGTCCTCGAGTGAATAATCTCCCTTTAAAAACTTCCGAATCACTCGTATAACAGGCGCGATGAGTAGTAGATCCCAAGCCATATATGTGGTTAATTTGGTAGGCTGCCTGCCGTGCTGTATATCCCTTAATGAATTCATGATGAATGCCGTGCCGAAAATGGCAATGAGGTAGATCTGGCATTGAGTCTGGGTGGGTGGATAGATAACGAAGTACAAGAAGGATCTTGACCTGTGTCCGCGTGCGAACGGTAGACAAGTGTGCAAGGATTATGAAATCAGCAATCAATAGTGGTTAGTGTGTTTACAAGGAGAACGGTAAAAAAACCTTTCGAAGTGTGAAGAGACTTTTTCCAACCTAATAAATAAAACTAAACACCTTTGAAATCAAACAGAGCACCTTTCGAACACAAAGGATCATCTTCCCAATTAAACCCGGCCCTCTTCAAAAAGTGCAGTTGACGATAAATCACAGAAATTTGTAGAAACAGACATTTTCTCACTTCCATCTTCAAGTAAGCAGTGCTCACGCTGTCAATCGGATGGAAATCGCGTAAAAGCGCATGGAGTGATCTCTTCTTGTAATGTGCTACCATTTGATATTTCCTTTTCTATCACTTGGAAATAAGCGTAAAACGTTTTATTGCTTAAAGCATAGCACGTCTATTAAAATTTTGTACATTGCTCACATTCGTGAACTATAACTGTTAAAAGAAACTGAAACTTTTAGAACCGAAGATTTGTATTAACCTCCTTAGGAAAATCTAGAGCGAAAATGAAAGTGAAATCTAGATGGCACACGCCTCGATTTCGAAGGTGTTTTGTTCGATGTAAGAAGTGTTCAGTTTCACGTGAAAATTGCATATTTCGATCTGGCTCCACTCCTGTGCTAAATTTGCCAGAGATGATATGTGAGGGCTCTGGAACAAGTTCAGGAGAGGGATGGTTTATCATAGGAGGAGGCAATGCCCCACATGCAGGGCTTCCCCATCATGTTTAGCACTCTGCAGCACCCTCTTGTCCTAACGTCAATTATTTCAAGGCAATTTTCCGTCACAGTTGGTATCGCAGCACAGCACAAATGGCCCTTGTGACACCGCCTAGATACAGTGAGCATCGTGGTGTTCTAGAGCTTTCGGTTGTAGAGCTTCCTCTGTCAGACAGTAATCGGGTCGATCACACAGCCGATTTGTTCAAGTGCTGCACCTACTTCTGACCTCTATGCGGTTCGAATTGCCGTCTTCCCTCATTTCATGGCTCCTTGCTATTGCACTCACATGTTCTCAAGCGCTTATCCCTCGAATAGCTTCTAAATATCTGCAAGCGCCTCTAAAGGCTCGCTCAAGTAGAATGGCTACAATTGTGTATTGTCTGACTCAATAGCCTTCTTCATTAATATTTCTACAATTTTAAGACGCTCGAGGCGTTGGTGTTGGCTCAATCGCTAGCTTTTACAATCGGGCACATATCAAAAGGTGAAGATCTATACGACTCCTCTCATGCTTTTCTGTCACAAATCGTCAGCTGGGATTTTCTTATCCCAATAGTTGCTGTGCAGGTACTGCTTTGTCTTTTACTAATTTTGCCTTTGCTTTCGTAGCTTTTTCAAAAATGCATAAATGCCATAGTGCCCAATGTTCTATGGAAACACTCCATTTCCTACAGTTGATCCATTCGCCCTCTTTTGGTCTCATAAATAGTATTACTTGCTTCGGTAATTTGTTCTTTTCTAAGCAACGTTTCAAGAACGTTTCACATTTGATTTGGTAGACGTGGCGTAGGGAAATTGCTTTGGATAAGTGCTAATCTGAGCACAAAAGTTCCACTAACTACGGATTCACCCTTACTTTGTCGCCAGCTTTTGTGTTTGCTGTGACTATATCAACTGTTGCAGGTGACATTGCTGCTAATGAATCTAGTCTCATTTTTGGCGATTCGATGTATTGTGCCATATTTTTTGCTGCCATATATTGCGTTGTCAGTATTTTCATTGTTCCTAGCGGCAGGGCTCATAGGAGTTACAAGTACGTTTGCTGGTTACATGCTTACTTCATAGATCAATTATCTTTATTCCTTTCAAGATTGTTGTCCGGGTGTAAGAGTGTTCTGCACGACGTCTAGTATACAATTGAAGTGGCTACTCGACCATTAACGCCAAACTGTGTTTGCGATGTTAAATAAAGCAAAATCTCACTTCGTTTTATCCACATACTTCTGGACTGCTTGAAAATTGACTGACCATTCTACTGACAAGGGAAGTCCATGAAATTTCCCCAAAGGTTCTCAACGAGACCTATATGGTCTTGTAGAGCATCGGACGAGTATCACAAAACTTCGTTTTTGCTCGTTTTTGCTTCCGCCCACTGGGTGGTCCGAAAATGGCAAAAAAATGGTATCACTTCAGAGCCGGCTGATAAGGCAAAAGCGACTCATGGAGTGACCCTGTCGTGCTCTGAACTTAACCTACAAAAGGTTTGGAGCTCAAATTAAAGTTTGATCACAGTAATATGATAACTTCCTATGTTTCCTAGACGAACCTGTAGTGTACATTCAGATGATGCATTCGCAACAGTGGCGGTAGCGACTGATTGGTCGAGTGGATGCAGTGCGAACTTGCGAGAGGTAGGGGGGTCTTGGGTTCGATTCCGGAGAAGGTTACGGAATTTGCTGTATGGTTTGCTCCCATTTTTTGCAACTGCACTGAACTTTACATTTTGGCCGCGGTAGGATACCGTATTATTGGGTAGTGGGGAATAAGGGCCAAGAAGTCATTCTTTCGCCCTCTCCTCGACCTCTGGGGTCGTGAAGTGTCGGTTATTATTCGTACACCCCGTTACTTACACATAGCCATCGTAACCGTCTGCCATCCATCGTTTCGACGAAAATAGTTTCCAGATAGGTTATCTACATCCCAGATAGCTCTATAGATGAATGTGGGACGAAAAATCTGTTTCGATATCCAGAATTGAGGGAGTGAGTACAGGTGCTCTTATCTGCAATGCCCCGAACCGTCTCCTGTAAGTGTATAGGAGAATGGTCAGGAAAAATACACAGCTAGACAAATACTACGAGATGAATAAAATATGCTGTACTTGGTAACAGTAGTAGAATTGTGAAAGTTGCGAGAAGATTAAAAAGATGACTGCAAAGAAATCCGAAGAGCGATGAGCATGTCTCGATGATGGGTCAAATCAATACTTGTCGATCGTGTTCACGAATGAGCTGACATTGAGAAACACTTCCAAGTAACTGAGAACATACGAAAGAGGTTATATAGGGATGGAATCCAATGGAACCTTCCTCAGCGAGACAAGCGTCGTTTGATGGACGCGCGATATCGCTCCACACAGCAAAACCAGCTTCTTCTATATCTGACGACAGGTTGAAAGCGGGGTTAAGACGCGAAGACTGTACCCTACCGAAGCCAAAATGTACCAATTATTTGCAAAAATGGGAGCAGTCCACAGGTAAATCGCGTGGACAGCCTCGGTTTCGAACCCTCCACCGCCTCCCGTAAGTCCGCCTCGCTATCCACTCGGCCATGCAGTCGCTGACACCGGCGTTGGAAATGAATCACTTAAATGTAAGCTGCAGCTTCGTCTAGGAAACGTAGAAAATTATCATATTACCATAATTCGAACTTTAATTTGAGCTCCAAACCTTTTGTAGGTTAAGTTCAAAGCACGACGGAGCCAATCCAGGTGTCACTTTTGCCATATCAGCCCGCCCTGAAACGGTACCATTTTTTGCCATTTTCGGACCACCCAGTGGCCCGCAGCAAAATCGAAGCATAGTCCTGAGACCCTCGTCCAATTCTCTACAAGACCATATAGGTCTTGTTGAGAATCTTTGGGTAAATTTCATGGGCTTACCTTGTGAGCCGCCTGGACCTTCGCAAACGTATGCCGAAACGAATCTACCTTTTTGTTGAAGTTTGGCAGATAATTAACGAAGAAGGAATGCCATTTGTTCGAATTGTTGCCCGTTTTGGGATGAAAATTAAGATTTCATTAGTATTTGCATTCGCCTACCTGAACTTTGGAGAAAGGCATCTACAGGGTGTTCCAAAATAACGTGATGAAGGTTTTTAATTATAACTATAAAACAACTGAAAGCTTTACAAAATAACATATAGATAACAACGACATAGACACTAGGCTAAGACTAAACTATGTTAGTGTGGATTCGGTCTCCTCCTCCCCCCCCCCCCCCCCCCCCCCCCCGGAACGAATACTGAAGTCAGAACGCTTGGTGAAGTTTTTGGCGATGGGCCGCAGGTCATCTTGAGGTAGTCGTTCCCACTCCCAACGCACAGATGTCTTCTGGGCTTCCACGTTGTGGTGGCACTTAGCACGGACCCTGGCCTTTAAAATGAACCACGCGCTGTAGTCCGAAGGGTTCAGATACGGGGAGTGCGCTGACCATTCCGCAGACATGGCGAAGTCCTGAAAATTGTCCTTGCACCATGTTTGCGTGCTTTTCGCCTTGTGTGCAGAGATTGAGTCTTCTTAAAACGTCCATAGTGCATTGTTGAGGAGCCACTAGCACCAGAAAAGCCACAGAGCCTCGAAGATGTCCCGTCGGTAACAAGCATGGTTTTGCCATAAAGATAATAAGATAAAGAACGGCGTTATTCAATCCCTTTGGGATGCGTGAGGCAGTTGAATGCGTATTTGACCATACAATGACTTTCGGTGGTCAGCCGACGAACAAGTCAGCGCTCTTCCCTTCCCAGACAAGTCTGGTACCAATTCACCGACCCCGGAGGGATGGAAGGCTTGGTTCGCGTAGGCGGGAAATCCGAACCAAGAACCTGGTATCGGGTGCAGACGACAGCCGGCGCCTCCTCTGACTGCGCTCCACGCGCCCAATAGCGTATTCGCAAAGTCACCAAGAACTAATTCTCTGCGCCGGTATTGCACTAGGCTGCTGCGTTAGCCATTGCTCCAGTACCACTCTTTGCTTGGTGGAAGGTGTTCAGCACATTTTGGTGAGACGATACCAGAACAAAGAAAAAATCAAATGCTGTGGCTACTGGTGGAGCGATTATTTACTAAACGCAGAGAACAACACATAAGAACATAACAGGAGCAACATTCGCGATGGGACGACCACACGCACGAAGGAACAGCCTGAAAGGCGGAGCTCCACTTGAAGTCTTCTTCTTCTTCTTCTTCAGCGTGTGTCCCGCCTCGTAACGGGTCAGCTATTCTGGTGTCATGACGCCACCTTTCCCGATCCAGCGCTACATCAGCATGAACACCAGCAGTCTTCAAGTCCCTATGTAACGTGTCAGACCAGCGCTGCTTCGGACGCTCTCTAGGCCGCTTTCCAATTACCTGGAAGTTAAGGCTTATCTTGCGGACGCTGTCCTCTTTCTCACGCAGAACGTGGCCGTACCCTCGTAAGCGACCTTCGCGCATCTTGTCGGCTATCGGCGCGACACTGAACTTCTGCCGAATGGCATCGATGCGCGTGACTCCAGCCGTTCAGAGCAGCATCTTCGTCTCCATGACGCTGGGGCGCGTTTCAGCTTCCTTGGTAGAGGCCAGTACTCAGCGCCATACATTGCTACCGGACGACTGCTCTGTAGATCTTCGACTTCAGGTACTCTGGTATCTTCCTATCGCAGAGCACGCCAGTCAACGAGCACCACTTGGACCAAGCTGCACTCACGCGTGAGTTCACTTCGACCACCAGTTTGCCGTCAGACGCGACTGTCCCAGGTACTTAAAAACCGAAGTGCGTGGGAGCTCGATGCCGTTAACCTTGATAAAGCTGCACTCGTTCACGCCCGTCGTTAGATACTCGGTCTTGCAAATTCCAGGGGACTTCTGCAGATCCCGTATAACGGCGTCCATCACGACAACAAAGAGGAGTGGGAAAGCGCAGAACCCTGATGTACCCCGACAGAGATAGGAAACTCCATCGAGGTTCCAGCTGCAGGTTGAACTCTACTCTTTGGACAAGAGTAGAGCATTGGCACCCACTCTATGAGCTCTTCAGGAGCTCAATGACGTCGCAAGGCGTACCATATTCTCCAAGTCGAGAAAGGCGATATGCACTGGCTTCTGTTTCTCGCTATGCTTCTCTATCAGGAGGCGGGCGGCATGTATGGCATCAACGGTGCCACAGCAAGCCACGAAGCCGCACTGATTGCTGGAAAGCTGGACGATGTCCCGAATTCGACCTTAGACAAATCGCTCAGAGATCTTCATGCTATGCGAAAGAAAGCGAATCAGATCGGACAGAAATTCGAGCAGTCCGCAGGACTGTCCTTCTTATTCCAAATCGGAATCGTTGTACTTTGGTGCCAGCATTCACGCACTTTCTTCTCCGCCACAATCTGACTGAAGAACTTCGCCAACCACTCAGTGGGGTACCAGTACTTGGACTTTCATAAATCAGCTGCCACGTCATCTGGCCCAGTCGCTTTGTCTAGCCTTATCTTTTTCAGAGCCGCTTCAGTCTCCTCCACGGTGATCTTCTGAACGGGGCCGTGGATTGGAGCCGATGAAGAGATGACTGAAAGAGGAAGCTCTACCGTAGAGAGTTTCTCAAAGTAATCGCGCCATCGCATCAATGCCCTCTTGCGGTCCATGAGAAGATTGCCGTTCTCATCATTGATGCCTAGAAAACTTTCCAATATCCTCGGTTTGGCGATGGCGGGTTTTAGCAAGTCGGTACAAATACTGCTCACCATCGCGCGATTCGAGCTTCTCGTTGACATCTCCATAATGAGTGGCTTTTGCAACAACCACGGCCTTCTTGGCAGCTTTCCTCGCTTCTTGATACTTCCGCCAGTCATCGGCTGTCTTGTCGCTGAGAAACACGTGATCTTCTTCTCTCGAACTTTTGCTTCACGTCGTCTGTCCACAGCCACGTCTGCTTTTCGAACGTGCGTCGTCCAGGAACCGTGATGCCGAGTTCCAACCTTGCAGCTTCACGTATCGCGTCGGCAGCCTTCTTCCAAGTTTCGTCGACGGTTGTGAATGTCGGTAGCCGCACGCGAGAAATCATAGCTGCTTCCTTCTCTCTCATTCGCCACCACATGATTCTTGCAGCACCGCATCGCTCGACCTGCTTCTGCCTTGGAAGGGCGATCTTTAGGGTGCAGAACAGCGGTCGGTGCTTAGGCGACCGTCTCATACGGTACGGTCTTCGCATCTGTGACAAGTCTTCGGTTGCGATCCTTGACAAGGACAAATTCTGTCTGAGACTTGGAGCTCCCACTATAGTATGAGATGAGGTGGGAGTCGCGTTTTCGAAATACGGTGTTCACTACAGTGAGGTTATGCGATTCCGCATATTCAACGATACGCTCATCATCAGCGTTACGCGACCCGTAATGGAATCCACCTTAACAGCTGTACCCATCTTTCGTCGCGCCGACGTGCCCATTGAGGTCATCAGCGACCATGATGACATCTTTCGATGGCGCCTCTGCTGTCTTCTTATCCAGCAGGCTTCAAAACTCATACTTGGCTTGATCGGGGCAGCCAGCCTACGGAGCATACGCAGAGAGGAAGCAATAGAGTCGCTCCTTAGAGGCGACAACGATCTTCATCAATCGATCGTCAAAGCGTTCGACGCTTACAATTGAGTCACAAAATCGTTCAGAAACTATGACTCCAACTCCACTGGTAGTCCTAGGAGTTCCACATAGAACGGCCTTGAAGGCCCGTCCTATGTCCCTTGACTTGCGGCAGGACCACCTCGTTTCCTGCATCGCACATAAATCAGCTCTTCTGCGCCTCCTGTGCTTCAACCAACTCGCACGAGCGGCTAGTCAAGGTACTCACATTCAGCGTTGCCACGTGGGTCCTGCTTACGTTATGGGACTTTCGGACTGGCTCAGTTTCCCCCGACGCCGTCCTCGCATCAGGGAGCCTAGCATACTTTTCACACTCGCCGGGCTTTGCGAGTGCGCGTCGGCTCGCGCGGACGCCGTAGCGCAATCTCGAAAAACATGACTATTTATACACCATTTAATATGACATGGTTCTTCGTAGGCCGGCCTGTCACAAGGGCCTGTCGCCTGCAATCGAGTGTACGTGTTCGGCTTAGCTCGCAGAGCGAACAGTTTTCTGTGGCACCACGTGGAGGAACGGACCTCGCTACCAAGTTCGTAGAGCGTTGTTTTGCGTAATTTTCATCTCAAGAATCTTGAACTGTCATACACCATGTGACGTGACATGGGTCTTCGTAGGCCGGCCTGTCACAAGGGCCTGTCGCCTGCATTCGAGTGTCCGTGATTAGCTTAGCTCTTCCCAGAGCAGTTTCCAGTGGCATCACGTGGAGGAACGGTCATCGCCACCGGGGCGCCACTTGAAGTATTCAAAGTGTTCAATTGCGCAATCTATGGCGAATAAAAAGGTCGCGGTGTAGAAAATGTGCCCGTATGGTGGAAACATTTCTTCCCGTCGGTACACATCTTGATTTGTTTTTACTCCTTGGTATACAAATCCACGGGGTCTTTCCGTTGGTGTAGATTCTACCCCAAACCATGAGCGCCTGCGGATTTTGACGATGTTCGGCGATAACAGAGCTGACCGGAGTCTCTTCAGATCAGAGTCTCCCGTTTTGGTGGTTATGTGCCTACTCCACCGTGAACAGCTGAACAGCGTTTGCACCCACCCGCGAGCGGCGGCCCGTAGCTTGAGCTGGCGGCGTCAATGGAGCCGTTCGGGTACATTCTTGTCTATGAGGAGATGGACTTTATGGAACTTCTATGGCTCGAGTCCGCGTTTCTCTCTGGCTATTCCATGCACTGCTCTCACAACTGCCAAAGATATCATGGGCGATTTTTCTCAGGAGACTTTTGAATTTGGGATTTTTCGCTTCTCGAATGGTTAAGCTCCTCACATCGACGAGCTTCTGCGGAGACAGTCGACCGAGCAGGTTAGCGAGGTCGCATTGGCGCTTTCCTTGACGATGAAGCTCCAAAATCGCAGTGCGATGATTTGACATCTTGAGAAAAACCGTAATTTGGACAAAATAAAACTTTAAAAATTACCACTTAGACAGACTATACGCACAACAAAATGGCGCTATTTTCGCCATGCTGCAGATCGATGCGTTCCCTTCGGAGAATGTCAAATCTTCACCACATTATTTTGGAACACCCTGTACAGTTATATCTGAAGTTGGTTGCGACTGATAAACAGATACTTCCGTTGCAGTGCGCAGAGCCGAGCCTAGTGGCACAGCCGTTAGGCTCTCTTGCCATGCAGGAGGTTTTGGATGGGCGTGCCAGGGAAGGGGGAAGTGAGGAATGTAGGACCTCCAGAGCTGGTTTCAGTCTTGAAGCAGTTCTATTCATTTTGCAGATTTATCAGTTTCACTGAGAGAAAGAAAAACTGAGTAAAAAACAATAAATGAATAAATAAATCCTATTATATAAAACGGCAAAGCATGAATCACTGACGGTCAACAGCTGTCTACGGGTGCAACCGTCGTCAACTGTTGACTCAACCGTAAACAAGCCTGCGTGGCAGGCAGTCATGAGCACCGGTGCTGGCTGCCATGGCGCTTTCACTGCAGGGTGGTCACCAAAGAATACCCACTTGATGAGGTTTCGCAAGATGTCAGCGCGGCTATAGGCGCTCGCACACTCGGCAGCGGCAGCGGCAACAGCGGCACCGGCGGCAGCAAATGCTTAAACATAAGCCGCATGCACATTTTGCAGCTGGCAGCGGGCAGTGGAATGTGGAACTGCGTCGCAGCCGCACGCAGCGGTAGTGAGGAATGCTTGAGTCATTCCTCGCTGCCACTGCCGCTGCGGCCGCTGCCGGAATCACTGCGGCGACGGAAGTGTGCACACCCCGTCCCTGACTCCTCCGCTGCCGCAGTGTGACTCCGTCCAGCGTGGCTACCGCACTGCCGCTGCGGAGTACAGAGGCATCGATTCCTGCCAAATCCGATGCTAGCATTTGCTGCCCCCACTACCGCTGCTACCGCTACTGAGCGTGCGAACGCCATAAAGGCCCCATACACTTCTGCGGTAACGCGGCGGCCCTACCCTTGATCTTAGGGTAGGGTTGCAGAGCTCGCCACCGGCGGCGTCCCTGCGCTATCCTTAACTGCCCCTTGCACAACTATTCAACCTGTCCCTACTCTTAGGAGAGGTTCCACAGGTGTGGAAGGAAGCCATTGTAAAGGCTATTCCAAAGGTACCCAACACCAGTGTGCTAAAAAATTTTCGTCCTATTAGTCTTACTTCTACCTCAGTAAAGGTGATGGAAAAAATCCTGTTCCAAAAGCTCCTAGCCTGGTTGAATAAATTCAATGTTATTCCTCGCGAACAGCATGGTTTCTTGCCTGGGGCCTCAACAACAACTAATCTAGCTGACACGCTTTATGATATCTCTTATGCAATTAATAATAGAAAACTGGTTGATGTAATTTATCTTGATCTGTCAAAAGCGTTTGGTAGGGTCTGCCATAAAGTACTGCTGTCCAAGCTGGAAATGCTTGGAATTCAAGGTAAGATGCTGAACTGGTTGAGATCGTACTTGTTTAATAGAGGAATGACTGTAAGGGTGGGGCACTGCTTCTCTACGAGATACGCCTGCGAAAGCGGCGTCCCTCAGGGAGGAGTTTTGTCGCCTTTGTTATTTATGATTTATACAATTGACCTTCCCCAACTTCTTACAACTTCCACTGAAATTAAAATACATCTGTATGCTGATGATATCAAAATATGTGGAGTGTATGATAAAAAAAACTGAAAACGAGGTTCATTTGGCCCTTCAAAGATCTCTCGAAAGGATGCATCTTTGGGCTTCTCATTCTGGCATTCCAATAAACACAGAGAAAAGCACCGTTATGCATCTTGGTGACGACAAAGTGTCTGTCTATATCATTAACGATAAGACGCTTACACCTTGTTTCTCCAAAAAAGACCTTGGTGTAATGTTTGATAAGACCTTAAGTTTTCGTCCCAAATGGATGCTCTAGTTCGAAAAGCGTACAGTACTCTATTTTTTATTCTACGTAACATCAGTGCTCTGATGAAGAAATGTTGATGAGACTGTATAAGACTTACGTTCTACCTCATCTTGAATACTGTTCTCCAATTTGGAGTCCTCACCTAAAGAAAGACATTCTCAAAATAGAAAAGGTACAACAGGTCTTTACACGACTTTTGTGGTTCAGAGTAAAGTCTCCTCCAAGTGGATTCAATGCTCCAAGCTATGCTGATAGGTTGAAAATATTTGGATTAAAGACACTCCAGGAGAGGCGTATTATCTCTAACTTGACATTTTGCTTTCGTTTCCTCCGCAAAGAGTCGAAGTTATCGTCTAGCAAGTATTGGGTGTTCGTTCCAACAAGCTTGCGGAATGGTAGGTTTAGCATCCGCTATCGCAGAATTGGGAGGAGGAAACATTCTTTAATGTTCAACAATCTCTTTAATCGCTGCGCTAGGTGGATAGAGTTTCTCCCTCCGGATGTATTTGAAGCTGAAAGTAGCTCTGCATTCAAGAGGCATTTGAAAAGGTTTGACCTTTTCCAGTTGTTGGGGAACTGTTAATTGTTTGGTCTTACCGTGTTTATTTCAGATAAGCTTTGTGGCTAGGCTCGCATGATGATGGCCGTATGGTGTTGAATGCTACTGATACAACAGTTCCAAAAATTTCCATTTCAACACGGAGCTATGTGTGATAGATGCCCATAGAAATTCGATGACTTTGCTGATGTTTATTGAGGATGTAACTGGTTATACTAGGCGATGGTTCTAAATTATGATTTTCTTTTCACGTTACCTTGCTTTCATGAAACTACGCAGCTTATACCTCTTTAAATACTAGTCCAATGTCAAGGTTTGGTTCTTAAATGATACCACGCTTTCGCCGCAATATTGTTACAATCACCTTCTATCACACCACATGGCCCTAAACCATAGCCCTAGACTAGGTTGTTAGTTGGGTCAGTTGGTTGGCAAGAGAGGTCAACTTGAGTAAAAATCTTTTGAAAATTTTTGCCATTCTACAGGCTTATTCGCCTTTTATATCATCCAGTCGCGGCTATAGTAGCGATAACGGCTGTCACTGAAAGAAGAATTGTCTCGCCTGAGCACGTAAGGCTACTACCTGACGCTTAGGTGTTGACCAGCCTATAATGTTGCTCGAGAGTGGTTTGATTATAAAGACCACGCTATAGCTGGGCTGCGTATACAAACCGATTCATTCTACTTTCTGTGTGCTATTCTAATGCATTGGCGAACTTGCCTTCCAACAATGCCTATGTTCCGACACCATAAATTCTCTTAAAGGGATTGCCTTGTAGTACATATAGACTTTGGACTACATAACCACACCATCTCATTGTGCTCTATATTTCACAGTCTTTAAGTGCAAAACGAAGGCACGGCAAGGTAAAAGAACAAGCGAATTTCTAGTGGTTTTGAACACGAGTATTTAGAGCACGCTTTTAGTATTTCATCTTGCCACATCGTTTGCGAGTGCTTTTGATTTTTTTCCTTCGTTATTTTTTTAGTAAGTTGTTTGTGTTTTGTTTATCTTTTGTTTGTTTATCTTTTGCTGTTTTTTTTGTTAGTACTGGATCTGGTTTTAGAATTAGTTAACGATGTGATTGAGGTTATGCGCACCTTTGAGTGCAGTAAATAAAAAAATAAACTATAGCAGCGAACGGCGTTGCCGCAGAAATGTGGCATTAAGGCTTGAACACACTTTGCTGTGGCAATAAACCTTGAGCAGCAAAAGAGGGTGCATGCTGCCTTCGCAAAGGATGCGCGCAGCAAACAACAGCGCGCGCTCTTGCCAGCCGCAGCAAGAAATGTCGTTCGACATTTCTTGCTGCGGCGGCAAAAAGGCCCGCTTGTGCTGCAGCAAAGCGTGCTCACGGGTGCGCCGCTGCCTTTGGTGCACAGCAAAAGAGGGAGCGGATCGATACTATCCGTAGCGATTGCCGCAGCAGCAGAGGCAACGAAGTGTGCTCGAGCCTTTACAACGAGCTGCCGGGTTCAGAGAACACGTGAAGCGTTGCGGAAGAGGTCTGCGGAGGTTGACCAGGTAATCAACCACCATGGTGAAGCCTCGACCAGACATCCAGTAACTGCCGAGATTATGGATTTATATAATTTCGTGATTGCGTTTGCCTACGGACGAGCTTCGCAGTAGGGAATGTATTTCGATTGGGCAGTCGATATATCGATCGATATTACCGATCGGTTAAGCGCTGCTATCGGTCGGTCTCAATCTTAACCGATCTTGTTGGGTTTTGCGTGATTATGATTGGTGTGGGAAGGGCTTTACAGCATAGAGAAGCTTCGAGCTACGCATGTTGGTCCCATCTTAGGTGTTTACCGACCAGCTGCCAGATGGGTGGAAAGCAAAGAACACCCATCACGGGATTGCGCTCTGTACGGGTTTACTCACGTTTAACCTTCATTTTCCCTTCAACTTCGCATTCCAGCCTTATTGCGTTTTTTGCTGCATTTCTCTATTTTTTGCCCTACCGCTTAGTCTTACCTCACCCGCATTGTAGCTGTAGCAATCCATGCATATCCTATCATAGCACTTCTACAGGTGCCGCAGATGTCATCAAACGTGCGTCGGGATGCAGAAGACGAGCAGCAGCTGTCATATAGTGTCCGTAGGGATTCGGAAAACGTGGAGCAGCATTCCTAAAACCTGGGCCAGGATTCGTATATGTGCTTCAGACGTCATCAAGACCTCGTCGAACGTGCGTCTGCGCGACTAAGATGGCCCACTGGAAAGGTGCTTCAATCAGGCAGTCAATTTCGATAGATATTATCGATCTTTTGATTATGGTGGACGTCGGGTACCGACCTTTTAAGCGGTGCTGTCGGCTTCCTCTCGAACTTATCGAGGTGGGAATTTAGTGATTATGTTGGCCGAAGGAGGCACATCACAGCCGGGCGAGTTTTGATCAAGCAATCAATTCCGATCGATATTATTGATCTTTTGAGCGGTGTTATCGGTTTTCTCTCAAAGCTAGCCGATCGAGGTGGGAGTTGTGAAATTGTATTAGCCGAATTGAACGCCTTACAGCAAAGGAAGTGCTTCGATCAGGCAGCCAATATCACCGGTCTTTTGAGCGTGCTATCGGTTTTCTCTCAGAGTTAGCCGATCGGGGCAGGACTGCGTAGTTATGATGGTCGACAGATGGTAGTTGCGTGATTGTATTGACCGAAGGAACGCTCCACAGCCAGACGAGTTTCAATCAAACTATCACTAGCGATTGATAATATCTATCTTTAGAGCGGTGCTATCGGTTTTCTCTCACACTTAACGGATCGTGGTGGGTGTTGCGTAATTGTAATGGCCTGTAGGGTATGCCGCCCCAGGGCTCCGGTTGGGAAGGCATTTCCCGTAATTCATGGCCCTGGAGTCTGCATCCTTAACGAAGACTTGACGAGGATGTCCGGCAAGCGGACACGACGGAAGGAGCCAGATAGCTGGCACGACCAGACGACACTCCTAAGATCGACTAAGACTACAAGAAGGCTCATATCTTATTACTAAGAGTTTATTGGCGAACTACAACACTACTATATGAGGATGTGAAGAGCAAAGAATAAGCATAGCACGAAGGAAGGAAAGTTAGGACTAAGGTTGTGTGAACTAGGAATAAAAGAAATTGAGAGGAAGAGGAAGAAAAAAAGGGTCCATGGAGGAGAAGGGAGAGGAAAGGGGTCCGGGGAGGAGAATGTGAGAGGACGGTCCTCCTTCCTCACATGACGGCGTGGAGAAGAAGAAAGGGAGACTGTGGGGTGGAGGGTAAGGGGGTGTATGATGGCTGGATCCGATCGGACGAACGAGTTCTCATGTTGTCCCGTCGGCTCCTTTTATATGAATCGGTCGAGTGCGCCTCGATTGTCCTTAATGGCGTTCCCTCTCGTGGTTTCGTGTATTTTTGTTTTTTCCTCCGCCAATAATCCGCGCTAACGAGTTGTTATCCCAATTGTCCCAGCGCTTCAAAATCGGCGACCATTTCCCAGTTCGCGGGACCGGTCCACCTAATGTCTGCTGGGTTGTCCTTTGGCGTCGTTGTAGTTCTGTGCGGACACCACAGCTGGATTTTGATGACTCATGTCTTATGTTTGGCGACCGTCTCGGAATCGTAGTGGAAATCTCTTTTTTTTATTGATTATTCTTGGTGCTGTCCTTACAGGCCGACGGAAGGGCTTCACAACAGAAAGAGTTGCAACCAGGCAGTCAAACGCCGTTGAGAAATTTTGATCAGGCTTATTTCTCGCGCTCGCTTAATATACTTTTCAGCCTGCCTGGCAGCGAACTAAGACAGGCCAGCGAAGAAAACTAGGGGCACCTACGCTGGCTTCGGCTATGTATTCAACCACGTAATGGGTCTCAATCTTCAGCAGTGGTTTGACCAGCTGTCTTACTCCTATATACCTATGAGGATAGTATCTTCGTCCTAAGTCACTTCTTCCAAAATTCATCACACCTCGTGGATTAAGCACGACGACAGGACAGAAATGTCAGACGTATTAGCCTTGACGAGCTGCAATCAGATGGAAACAACCCTAGACGAAGCAGACGCCGACGAAGCGGCGACGGACGCTGGTGAATAAATAATCGAACGTGGTTTAGAACTCTAAACGAGCGATATATTAGGTTGGAAATTAAGTCTATACCATTTTTTACATTTTGTTCTAAATTTCGCTGAATGTCTTTTGCACAGCACTACACACCTTTCGAAAGAGAATGATTTGCTGTATCAGAAAATATGTTTTCTTTGTTCTGTTTGATATTTGCACATTTTTAGGCCAATAAGGCGGATGATCAACAAAAGAAAAATTATCTTCGCCGACAGCCTCTTCTCTCTGCTTAAGTTTCGGAATTTTTTGCTTAAAGTTATAACCCATTCGAAAGAGGACGATTTGCTCTGCAAGAATTTGTGTTGGCTGTTTTCGACCATTTTCACTCTCGTTAATTTTCAGGGCATTAAAGTGGAGTGTCCAGACGAAATACGCTACTTTTATCAACGCGTACTACTCATTTGTTTCTTTTTTAACCTGAACCTGATGACCCAATAAACAGCAATATTCAGAACGACCAAGGAACAAAACACATTCTGATAGAACGAAACATGCTCTTATAAATGACACTGACACTGTGAAAAAATAGCAGAGGTCATTGTACTCTTTTTGTCCGCCTTTCTGTAACGGCACTATTTTACAATTAGTGCGCACATGACCAGTAGATACTGTGGTAAGAACTAGGTCTGTGCTACACAATGTTTTAAAGAAATCCACTGTTTGAGCGGGCATGAAACTCTTGTATCTTTCTTTTGATAAAAAAATGTGTTTAAGCTTGTTATAATATATTATAATATATTATAGTGCAGGAACGTAAATTCATCAAATGCATCGAACGGAAACACAGCGTCCATCCAATATGTTTAGATGTGTATGTGATTGAGAGCTTTGACGCAGCTCGCGTGGAGTTGTGCAGAATGTTTTCTAAACAAGTCTCGGTTAGAAATGTTTGTTTTCAGTTGACCGGATAGTATGGGTTTTTGGCTGGTCGTGGCTGCCGAGCTTGCTATTGCTGTTGCTATTCCTGTACCTAATTGTGGAACTATATTTTGTCAGCTTGAAACTAACCGTCTTTAAAATATTGGTAAAGCGGAAGAAGGTAAGTTTTTTGCATACCTGTCATTTGTTGTGGCATCTCCCCTGAGGTGACTGCTTTCCATTTCAATTTCATCGTTCTACGTTCTTAAACTGCAATATCCTAGGCTGTACAAGGTACTGCGGAGAAACCAGCATTAACAGCAGCTGATCCTATGTATTCTTATAGTCGACGGTCGACCGTCGTCATAACGGACGACTTTCTGCAGCATCCGCCACGATTTTGATCTCAGCGCATCTTCTTGGGTGATTTCTTTGCACACTTCCGAATAGTCTTAACATGTAGTATGCCGAGAGTGACGCAAATATGGATGCCTCTAACTGCCTAGAGGGATGACCACTTTGGGAACGAACCTTGGATGGATGGGTATATCTGGTGTGTTCAAATGTTTGGGTACACCTGCAGTCTCACAAATTGGTGTTCATTCTTCCAACTTCATAAAGATAGAGAGATCCTGGTTCGCGGGCAGTTGTATTCGGTGTAAAATACACTTTTAATAACCACATATTTACCATATGGTTATCATTCGTCAGAACTTTTCTGCCTGCAACGGAAATTCTAAAATAATCTTTCTCCCAACACCCCTTATCTCGAGCGACCAGACATATTGTCTTGTGTGTTGCAAAACGATGCAACAGTCGTTGATATTTTAAATATAGAAATAGAATAGAAATAGGATAATAGAATATTCCTCCCGATGGCTTGGCTAGACTTGTCCGCAATCCAGCGTAGAGTTTTACGCAGGCTCACTGGTGAGCTCGCCTCATTGTTTCCTTCACTTCGCTACTTCATCGCCAAGCTTCATCATATAAACATCAAACTGCTCTGTAGACGAGGTGTTGAGGAAGTTGTATCTGTGTGGCTACAGACATTTGCGCTGGTTGCTCTGGGATTTAATCCATGTTGACAGAAACCCTGTTTCCCGCCCGTTGTCAACCACGCGTCCTCATTGCGCTGCAAGCTTCCATCGCTAGAAAGCGAAATTTGACAAAGGTAGGGGATGCGTTATGACTGCATAAACTCCTCACACATTTCAATGCAAATACGTGCATGAGCGACGCGCTCACCGCGACGAATAATCCCGATAATTTGCTTTCTCACTGCGGTTTAGCACATGAGAGAATTGTTTCGCTTTGTAACACTGGGGCTGCAGACCTTTTTCGAATTCTTCAAAAATTCTAGCTGAGCATACTATTAGCTACCAAGAGGTACCTCTATAAGCTCGTATCTGATACCACGGCTTTATGCTAGCATCAAGCATCCTAGTTAGTGCATTTTTTGCAGCTCAAACGCGTCAGGCGACTGTCTCCAAAGAATTGCATAAAATTCCCACGTAATACATTTCTTATGGGTCTCAATTGAATATCAGTAGCAAAGGCTGCTTTCGCCACTTCTCACGCATTCATCCATCAAGGTCTCTTGCTTAGTTCGTCACAGATGTACTTATTTTTTTAGCAAGGAAAGCGCGTAACGTGCCATGGAAGGCGAACGAAAAGTTGGATTTATGATAACGTGGTTTATTTTCTAGAGAAGCCAGTATAGTTTTCAGAACCTTTTTGATGAAGTTTGCTTGGTCCTTTATGGTGGTGGGAGCCCGTTCCTCCACAGGGTGCCGCGGGGGAGCGGATCGAACTTACGAATGGTCATCGCGGCTGCGGCCGCCACCACCGCGCGGTAATTAGCCGCCACTGATTACTGTCGCGTGTGCGGGAGCCGCTGCCACGAACGCGACAACTACTCTTCCGAACCTTACAAGAAGCTCCGAGTAGTTTTTGTCCAGCTATTCGGCCAACTGCGACTCCTTTTGTCAGAAAAGGCCACTGGCTACCTTTTGCGTCACAAGGGGAACGGCCAGGCTAATGGATCATAGGCAAGGAAATATTATAGGATAGGAAGCTGGAGACGGGATCGCACGAATACCAGGGACCAAGGAGTCGGACTTGGAAATGTTTTTGGAAATTGAAGCCAATCTATTGAGGGAAACTTAAGGACACAAATTAAGATGCTGCCGAATTGCTGTAAACGAGCATAAGAACGGTTGAAAAATAATCCTAAAGAAGGTAAATGAAGGGAGTAGAATGGGTAGAAGCAAGGCAGAAGGACTACATGGAGACCTAGTGAGAGTACTCTTAGATCTCAAAGACTCGCAGGCCCGTAACATGTGCCGCAGAAACCTATCCCATTCTTTTTCACTTCTCGTCTGCGCCATAGACCTGGATGTCGTCGCGGCTGCGGCGGACGATGTCGCGCTGGCGGCGGGTCAAGGCAGGAAGTCGCCAGACGTAGCCGTGGACCCGCCGCGTTGCGGCATAGGTCGCCGCAATTAGCGATGACATTCGTAAGTTCAGGCCCTCACCCGGTGCCGCGTAAGACTCCTCGCCTTGCGGACATAGCTGAACACGGGCAGCCGAGTGCAGGCCGCCTGCCTTCGAATGTCGGGTGCGTAGCGTTCGTATCGGCTGGTTGTAAGCGCCGCGGCGTGGCCATACCTGCGGCGTCATCCATCCCCCTGCTCGTCGTCTCCGCTCACACTGTGACACCCGTCGCGCGCGCGGCAGAGAACGGCCGGACGGAGGCCGTCGTCGGCGGCCCCACGACGGTGGCCCGACGGACGAGCGCAGCACACAGGTCGACTAGATTTTGTGGGACTGAAATCAATGATGTTCAGAGGGTATGCAAAACTAATGTAAAGATACATGTCGTTGTGAAACAAACATAGCTCTACATCAGAATTTCGAGCTCTATCTAGTGAGCTCTACCTCAAGCTTTGCAGTACTACCGTTGATGCGAGATTCTTAAATTTGAAACTGAAAATATTTCTCCGCAGACGTGCGACGAAACTGTGAAAGGTATATTTCCAAGCAAAAATTTCACATAGAATTGAACTACGTCGTCAAAATGCCTTCTAGAAAAGGTCATTTTTTGAAGAAAAAAATTGTGTGTATCACACCTTTGGGGGTTTGTCTCGAAGACAACATTCCACGCAGAATTCAATCGCAAAGTTGGTATCCTATCCTATATGCATATATAAAAGAGTTGTGTGTGTTTTTGTGTATATCATTCAAGCGGTCCGAAACTTCAGCCCTGGGAGTAGTCGAGGTCGCTGAACTTTGAGGTTTCGATCACCATCAATCGATATTGATCAAATTATCGATTCTTTGTGGACATCAATGAAGCGGTTCGAAACTTCAGCCCTGGGGTAATCGACGTCGCCAAACACTTATGGTCTTATGGGAGGGCAATGGTCGAGGTCATGTTTATTAATCTGTCCTTGCTTGCTGCTAGCGAGCCCTGGAGGACACGTCAACATTTCGACGATGTTCTCGAACTTCACGTAGCACTTCATGATGAACTTCTGCTCTTCGAAGAAAACCCTAGAGCCGGGCCTGACTTTTGTCATGGGCTTAGATATATAGAGTGGGTTATTAGAGCGATAGCGAAAGCGATAAATTGTGCAATCATTAAACTCGCATGTCTCGTGTCCTTCAGTTGTCAAGGGCTAAACGTTAGAAGAGGCACAGCACAGGTTAGTGTGGCCAAGTAGTAACAGGATTTTAACAAGCAGTCAGCCCGTGCACAATCAATCAAGTTTGAAATGCAAGGTTTCAGTCGAGTGCACGGCGCAATCTTGACTATTTTGCAGCCCACAGAAATTTCGTTACTCTGCTTTCATATGAATCTCAAACATCTTCAAAAACTTTTTATTGCACCAATGGTAGAACTTCTTAAATAGTGCATGCATTTTTTAGGATACACTGGATTTTTCGCAGGCCGTAGTGTGATGTTAACTTTCAAACCTTTCAAGAAGCTCTCATCAATCGAAACTGTCATTTCGTGGAGAAATTATAACAAGTATTCAAGCGAAAGCATCAATCGAGTATAAAATGCAAGGTTTCAGGCGAGTGCATGGCGCAATCCATTTTTCAGAAAATTTCTACTTTTTTATGTTTTCGCCTGAGCCATCAAGTTTCTCAGTACCCTTACTCTGAGAAACGTTATCACCTTTCAAACAGTATATACCTTTTTAAGATACCCTGTATTTGTGAAAATAAAATTCGTAATTGAATCCTCATAGCTCATTAGGTAGAACTCGAAATTGAATTCTGCGTAGAATATTGGCTTGGAGACATGTTTCCAACGGTGTGATACGCTCAATTTTTTCTTTCAAAATTAGACCATGGAGAAGGTGTTTAGACGACGTGGTTGAATTCTGTGTGAAATTTTAGCCTGGAAGTATACCTAGTATACCTTCCCTTCGTGGGACGTTTGCGAGGAAGTTTTTCAGCTTTAAATTTGAAGAATGTCGCATCAACGGTAGGATTTATAAGCTTGAGGTAGAGCTCATTAGGTAGAACTCGAAATTCTGATGTAGAGCTATGCTTGTTTCACGCCAACACGTATCTTTACACTGTTTTTGTAGATCCTCTGAACATCCTGTTGACTGCAGTCGCAGCAAATCTGGTCGACCTGTGTGCTCCGCTCGTCCGTCGGGCCGCCGTCGTGGGGCCGCCGACGATGACCTCCGTCGGACCGTTGTCCGCCGCGCGCGCGACGGGTGTCACAGCGTGAGCGGAGACGGCGAGCAGGGGATGACGCCGCAGGTATGGCCACCTGGACGCGCTTTCGCGGCGCTTACAACCAGCCGATATGAACGCCTCCGCCTCGCTGAACAAAGGCATCTTGGCCATTGGCAACCAACACCCGATCTACTTGCTGGCTGTAATCTACGAGCTGTTCACTCGAGTCACCCTGAATAGGATCTGCAGTGTGATGAACAACAGCTGTGCGAACAGACAGGATTTCCGAGAGAATTCACCACTAATAGCCACATTCACACTGTGACGAAACTCATCGAAATATCACGTACATCTACAAGCTGCCGCTAGGTCTTACGCTCATCGACCTGAGGAAGGCATTCGAGGACTCGAACCCGTAACGAACACCCCTGCTAACCTGACAGGAATGCTGTGGTTACACCACCGTCGCTGTTTGACCTAACGAATTTGACTCCGTCAACACTAAAACGTTCATCGAAGCCCTGGCTTCCTAGTGAATGCATTAAAGCACTTCGGGAGCTATACAGCAAATTCCCCACGAAAATATTATATTCAACAACGCCGTTGGCGTCAACGTGAACGGAACGGTTTGGCAAAGGAAAACATATCCCTTCAGCTCTTCAGCACCACTTTCGACAGCATCACGCAAGAGCTGGAATAGGAAGGCATGTGAGTGAGAATCGATGTCAATATTATTGCTTCGCTACTTATTAAACCGAGTATTGGGTAAGCGATGCGAATGCCAGCTGGCTTCAATCATTGATGTGAGAACGTTGGACTACAGCTGAAACTTACGAAGACGGTGCCGTTGGGAGGCGTACGAGTTTCTGACGCCTCATTCAGGTTCCGTAGAATGAACCTCTCTGAATGCTAACTAGATATAAGTCGCGAAGTCAACGTGGCCAACATCCTACTGGGCGAAAATACGAAGGTAGGATGAAAAAGCGGTCAGTGTTGTTTTCCTAGGAATGGAGTGGCTCAATTAACGCAAGTTAGAGAAGGCCTCCTGAGTTTCGAGCTCCGTCGATGTTCGAGAACGGAGACGCTGTTGGATGGGCCAGGTCGTCGAAAATTGGGTGGGCCGACACGTAATGAGCTTCACAGACACCTGCTGGACGGAAGCCGTCCGGACTGGATTCCGCATGATTTCAAGTGCACAGGACGCCCACCAGCGCGTCAGTCGAACTTTTTCGCGAAAGCCCTGAACGGAAGCTATAATGAACATCGTGTCCTTCGAGCAGAGAGGATCTACTACTGGTGCACTCTGGCACGTCACAGGGACGAATGGAGACGTTGAGCAACTCAATGACCAGCAAGACCACAGGTGGCAGATGACATGCGCGACCACTTTTAGCAACTCAACCATGTATTTTTACGAGAAATCCTGAGGCGAGAAAGAGACAATCTCAACTGCAACAGATCAACATTTGGTCGCGCATTCAGCAGGAACTTATTTCATAGACTACCGTTCTCTTTCTGTGAAACCTCGGCGGTTATTGTGTGCGATCAGGTGTTGTTCCAATGAGGTTGATGGGGGAAGATCGTTTTTCGGCTTAGTTTTTCCTCTGTGTAATCAACACGAACAAAATAGCATTTTCTGAATCACTTCTTTAAGTCGTCATGTAAGGCTAGCATTGTTGTGCTTGAAAAAAGCAACTAGTCCTACTCATTATTCTTCGCTTCTAAAGGAGCTTTCGAAATTTTTAGCGCTATCCTTTGTTGACTGAATTACAGTGAAGTTTTGTGGAGCTTATCTGTATGCAGCAGAATTTCAGGTACCGAATGCGGTTCTTGCAATGTGTCTTGCTCAACAGGTCATCTCCCATTTACGCTGCAATGAAAAAGCCTCGTTGGTTTTCTTTCTTCATTCCTTAAACGGAGTCTGTGATTATTATTTCATGAAATGATCTTGGTTTTTAATACGGCATTCAGACGGTAGATTGTGATCATACATTTGTGCAAATAACTCTTTCCAAAATGAATGCTTTGAAACCGATCGTGTTTTGTAGTGAAGTCGTGTTCCTCAGTGCAAAGTACGTTCCTCGTTTTCAGAAGTGCTGCAGAATAAAGTATTGCAGGGTATGAAATAATTTATTTGTTGGTGTTTTGGTGGAGCAAACTGTTTCACGCCACTTGCTGTGTGATATCCTTTCCTAACAGCATTCCAGCTAATCCGATTTAGGCGATTTCTGTCCTCGAAAGAACTTTAGTATACTTTTCATCTTCAGCTTAACCAGCGTCAAAGCAAAGCGACATTTCAGCAATAAAGGTGTTCCTGCCGTGCCATAACCTTGGTTTAGTGGCTTGCTCCATTCAGCACCTTTCTGAGTCTGGAAAAAGGCACGGGTTCGGTCTAGTGTAGTCAACGTTGTCGTTTTCAAAAGAAAATTTTTATCAGGAATTCACCTTCGCAGGGTGTCCAAAGAAAAATGCCTTCACTGCTTGAATAGACAGACACACGACACAAGTTTCTCCCAATTTATCTTGAACCAATATATTTAGGTCTATCCTGTACAGCTGAAATTGCGTCATCTCTTGGCTCCTACCCTTGAGATCGCATTACTTGCTGGATTAATAGTGTGTAGTGTGTTCACATGCGTATAAATCCAGAAATACCAAAGGTAATCAGTAAAGAAGGAGCACATCGCCGTTCTCCATTACGTGTCCTCAAGTAAACAGTGTTTGCACTACCTATCAGATAAGCTGCAATGTTCTGGACGTGTGCACTGCACAGTCTCTGACTGAATAATGCTCTGTGTCTGAGCATTTCGGAAGGAACCTACGTAGAAAGGAAGAATGGCAGGAATTTTATCATCATTAAAAAGGCGTGCACATTTTCCCTCAAGAAGCAGGAGTTCTTAATACGGATTTTCCTAAAACAAAGGATTACTCTGTCTTCGATAGAAAGTGACCATTTCGATGTTCTTTGCCTACTTTTTAAGTGAAAAAGGAAAAGTGTCCAGTGTAAACTAAATATGGTCTGCATATAAACAGCCGAGAGAGCACTTCATTTCATTTACAGCAAACTGTTCTACAGAAGGTTCTTGGCCCTCTTCTTCTTCCTTCCCTTGGAGTCCAAGCCTGTATTGCGTCAGCTGTTCTATAGAATTTGGTGTGTGTAAGATACAGAACACGAATATTTTATGCCTGAAAAAGAGTTTAAAGCCCATAGCGCTGTTGTCAATAAATTTCGACTAATTCGATTGGGAAGGGTGAGAAGACGATAAACCTTAAATTATGATATAGTTTCCAAATTGCTGTAAATGCCCTCAAGATAATAAATAAATTAATTACAGGAGGGACGTGCATAGTATTCTCCGAAAATCTATTTTTATCGCTGCAGAAAAAATCTGTATTTGTCTGTGTAGAAGTGTCCGCAACTACCGCAATTGCCTTTTAGGGAACTAGACGAGCAGAAGTTTAGTAGAAGAGAATGGCATGCAGAACGTACCGAATTGGAAATTGTTAATAAACTTAGTTTTGCGTGATGTTCTCTGCCCAATAAATGCCAGAAGTCGAAGGAAAAACTTGAAGCTAGACAGAAGCACTGCTCTAATGGTAAGCAAGAATTCTCAACGTTCTTCCCAACGGAGACCAGAACCTTCTTTGGGCAAAATACAATTTCCGCACTTAGCTATGTCCCAATTACAGGTGAGAATCTGTTATAAGATCTGTTATAAGATTTGCCTTCTTCTTCTTCTTCTTCTTGTTCTTCAGCGTCTGTCCCGCTTCGTAGCGGGGTACGCTATTCTGGTGTCATGACGCCACCTTTCCCAATCCAGCGCTAGATCAGGGTGGACGCCAGCCGCTTTCAAGTCCGTATGTAACGTATCAGCCCAGCGCTGCTTCGGGCGCCCTCTAGGCCGCTTTCCTACCACCTCGAACTTAAGGCCTATCTTGCGGACGCTATCTTCCTTTCCACGAAGAACGTGGCCGTACCATCGTAAGCGAGCTTCGCGCATCTTGTCAGTTATCGGCGCGACACCGAACTTCTGCCGAATAGCATCGTTTCGGATGCGGTCCATGCGCGTGACTCCTGCCGTTCAGCGCAGCATCTTCGTCTCCATGACGCTGAGCCGCGCTTCAACTTCCTTGGTCGCAGGCCAACACTCAGCGCCGTACATCGCTACTGGCAGGATGACTGCCCTGTAGATCTTTGACTTAAAGCGCTCCGGTATCTTCCTATCGCAGAGCACCCCAGTCAACGAGCGCCACTTGGACCAAGCTGCACTCACGCGTGAATTCACTTCGACCATCAGTTTGCCGTCAGACGCGACTGCTGATCCCAGGTACTTAAAGACCGCAGTGCGTGGAAGCTCGATGCCGTTAACCTTGATGGAGCTGGACTCGGTAACGTCCGTCGTCAAATTCTCGGTCTTCTTCACGTTCAATCTGAGTCCAAACCGCTCCAAGCGATCACACCAAGCTTGCACCTCTCGCTCGAGTTCACCTTTATCTTCGCTAGCGAGCATCACGTCATCGGCATAAAGCAACGTCCAAGGGACGGGCTTCTGAAGATCTCGTGTGATGGCATCCCTGACGACAACAAAGAGGAGTGGGGAAAGCGCAGAACCCTGGTGTACCCCGACAGAGATGGGGAACTCCATCGAGGTTCCAGCTGCAGCTTGCACTCGACTCTTTGGACAAGAGTAGAGAATTCGCACCCACTCTATGAGCTCTTCGGGAACTCCATGATGTCGCAAGGCGTACCATATTACTTCACGTGGTACGCGGTCAAAGGCCTTCTCCAAGTCGAGGAAGGCGATATGCACTGCCTTCTGTTTCTCGCGATGCTTCTCTATCAGGAGGCGGGCGGCGTGTATGGCATCAATGGTGCCACAGCCAGCCACGAAGCCGCACTGATTGCTGGAAAGCTGGACGATGTCCCGAATTCGTCCATCGACAACTCGCTCAAAGATCTTCATGCTGTGCGAAAGCAAGCGAATCGGACGGTAATTGGAGCAGTCTGCAGGACTGCCCTTCTTCTTCCAAATCGGAATCGTCGTACTTTGGCGCCAACTCTCAGGCACTTTTTTCTCCGCCACAACCTGATTAAAGAACTTCGCCAACCACTCAGCAGGGTACCAAAACTTCGACTTCCACAGTTCTGCTGCCACGTCGTCGGGCCCAGTCGCTTTGCCTGGCCTCATCTTCTTCAAAGCCGCTTCAACCTCCTCCACGGTGATCTTCTGAACGGGGCCGTGGGTTGGAGCCGTTGAGGGGATGGCTGGATGAGGAAATTCTACTGTAGAGATTTCCTCAAAGTAATCCCGCCATCGCTTCAATGCCTTCTTGCGGTCCATAAGAAGACGGCCGTTCTCATCATTGATGCCGAAGAACTTCTCGATGTCCTCGGTCTGGCGATGGCGATTCTTTGCGAGTCGGTACAGATACCGCTCACCATCGCGCGACTCGAGCTTCTCGTTTACATCTCCATAATGAGTGGCTTTTGCAACAGCCACGGCCTTCTTTGCAGCTTTCTTCGCTTCTTGGTACTTCCGCCAGTTATCGGCTGTCTTTTCGCCGAGAAACACGTGATATAGCGTCTTCTTCTCTCGAACTTTGGCTTTCACGCCATCTGTCCACAGCCAGGCCTGCTTGTCGACCTTCCGTCGTCCAGGCTTCGTGATGCCGAGCTCCGACCGTGCAGCGTGACGAATCGCGTCGGTGGCCTCCTCCCAAGTTTCGTCGACAGTTGTCACTGTCGGTAACCGCACGCGAGAAATCACAGTTGCTTCCTTCTCTTTCATTCGCCACCACTTGATTATTGGTGCACCGCATCGCTCGACCTGCTTCAGCCTCGGAGGGGCGATCTTTAAAGTACAGATCAGCGGTCGATGCTGTGGGGCGACCGTCTCATACGGCACAACCTTCGCGTCTGTGACAAGACTTCGGTCTCGATCCTTCACAAGGACAAAGTCTATCTGAGTCCTGGTGTTCCCGCTATAGAACGAGATGAGGTGGGAATCGCGTTTGCGAAATACGGTGTTCACTATGGTGAGGTTGTGCTTCCGCATATTCAAGGATATTCAAGGATACGCTCACCATCTGCGTTACGCGATCCGTAACCGAACCCACCATGACAGCCGTACCCGTCTTTCGTCGCGCCGACGTGCCCGTTGAGGTCACCAGCGACTATGATGACATCTTTCGACGGTACCTCTGCTGTCTTCTCATCAAGCAGGCTCCAAAACTCTTCCTTGGCTTGATCCGAGCAGCCAGTCTGCGGAGCATACGCAGAGAAGAAGTGATAGAGTCGCTCCTTCGCGGCGACAACGATCTTCATCAATCGATCGTCAAAGCGCTCGACGCTTACAATCGAGTCACGAAATCGTTCGGAGACGATTATTCCGACACCACTGGTGGTCCTGGGACTTCCACATAGAACGGCCTTGAAGCCACGTCCTATGTTCCTTGACTTACGGCAGGACCACCTCGTCTCCTGCACCGCACAGAAATCAACTCTTCTACGCTCCAGTGCTTCAACCAACTCGCACGAGCGGCCCTTCAACGTACCACATTCAGCGTGGCCACGTGGGTCCTGCTTACGTTACGGGACTTTCGGACTACCTCAGTTGTTCCCCGATGCCGTCCTCACATCAGGGACCCTCGCATACTTCTCACACTCGCCGGGCTCTGCGAGTGCGCGTCGGCTCCCGCGGACGCCGTAGCACTATCTCGAAACACTTGAGCTCTCATACACCATGTGATGTGACATGGGTCTTCGTAGGCCGGCCTGTCACCAGGGCCTGTCGCCTGCAATCGAGTGTCCGTGTTCGGCACAACTCGCAGAGCGAGTAGTTTCCAGTGGCACCACGTGGAGGAACGGACGTTGCCACCTGTTATAAGATTTGCCTAATTATGGAAATACCGGTTTTACCGAATAATTCAAAAAAATGACTGATGGTTGTAGGATGAAGCTTTTTTTTGGTCTGCGGTCTATGTTCGAGAATCGCTTTAGGGTCCCAAAATTCAATGCAATTGGGCAACTACGCGACACGTTGCAATTAGCATGAGTGTAAATGGCAAGTATCGTATAGAGCAAATGTTGATTGGCCTGCTGAATGTGAGCTACACCCCTACGTCCATGGAGAGAATTCGCAAAATAATCAGTGATGTAGGAAGTGTTGGAAAACGCGGTAATTTCAATAACAAAAAAAAACTATAGAAAGGTAAAATGTAGTATAGAAAAGGTGTGATAGTCTCAGCAGGAGCAAATCAGACGAGCAAAAACAAAAAAACGCAACCATAGACGATTTGTAAATGATGAGTAACTACGCTACTGACTGCGTCATACCGTCACGCAGTCCAAAAAGTATTGCGACGGATTAATCTTCACAAACCGTAGCACGCTCTAGTTCCTCTCAGCTCCTACAAACATTTTTAGTAAATGTAATCACCGTAAAACTCACCTCTCTCTGAATAAAATGAAATAAAAATATTTCTGTATAGAATAATATAGGTATATACAGCGTGTCTCAAAAAATGTGTACACTGTTTGAAAGGTGATCACTTTGCTCACAGTGAAGGCACTGAAGAAGTTAAAAGCTCATAAGGAAAGCTTAAAAAAATAGAAATTCTCTGACATGTGAGCGGCATGGAATGCGCCATGCCATCGTCTGGAACCTTGCATTTCACACTCGGTTGACTGTGTTTCGCTTGGCTCCAGGACCTAAATCCAACGCGACGTCGCGGCGCTGAAACGCGGACGTGCGCTCGGTGACACGTGGTTGGCCGCGAAGCACGAAATGTTCTCAGTGTTTAAGCTCCCAGACCACATTTCTAGCGAGGAACTTAAGATCCCACAGATTGTTGTAGGCGACAGTCTGCAGTAGGTCAATTGATCCGAGAATGGGTGATAGTGACCTTTTTCCGTAGTATAACCATAATCGCGGGTAAAAATTGACCGGAGAAGTTGTAGATGGCAAATCACCTGTATCACCTGTCGTCCCGTTGATCACCGACTTGCTCGAGCGGGCGCCAGCAGCGTCTCCATTCCTCCCTGTCGCGTGCCAGAATGGTCCAATGGATCCTCCTCGCTCGAGGGACACGAAGAGCGTCATATCGGTCGTTCAGGGCTTTCACGAAGAAGTCCGACCAACGCGTTGGTGGGCGTCCTGGTGCTCTTTTGACATCCCGCGGAATCCAATCTGTGACGACTCTCGTCCAGCGGGTGTCTGCGAATCGCATTACGTGGCCGGCCCACCTAATTTTCGACGACTTGGCCCGTGCGACAGCGTCTCTGATCTTCGAACGTCGGCGAAGCTCGGAACTCCGGAGGAACTCTCACTTGCGTGAGTCGTGTCACTCCGAGCATCGTCCTCTCGATTCCACGCTGCGCGACGCTGATCGCGTGTTCCTCCTGCTTTCGTATAGCCCAGGTCTCTGAGGCGTATGTTAGGGCAGGAAGAACAATGGAGTCGAATAGGTGGGCACGGAGTTGGACTTTCTTCGTCTTCTTCGCGACTTCTTCGACGCTCTTGAAAGCTCCCCAAGCCGCTCGTTTCCTCCTGCTCAGCTCTGGTGCTAGGTCGTTGGCCATGTTGACTTCACGACCCAGATACACATAGCTGGAGCATTCGGAGATGCTCGTTCCGTTGAGCGAGAATGGGGCATCAGAAACCCATCCGTTCTTCATGAACATCGTCTTCGTAAGATTCAGCTGCAGTCCAACGCTTCCACATACACGATCGAAGTCGGCCAGCATTCGTTCCGCCTGACTGATGCTCGGTGTTATGAGCACGATGTCGTCAGCGAAGCGAAGATGGTGCAGTTGCCGGCCGTCGACCTTCACTCCCATGTCTTCCCATTCTAGTTCGCGCATGACGTTTTCGAGGGTGGCGCTGAAGAGCTTCGGGGATATGGTATCCCCTTGCCGAACCCCTCTCTTCACGTCGATGACGACGTCGTTGTAGAATGGTGAGATCTTGGTCGTGAATCCACTGTACAGCTCTCGAAGGACTCTGATGTACGGAGTAGGAACGCCCTGGGTGAGCAGGGCTTCCATGACCGCTTCAGTCTCGACGGAGTCGAATGCCTTCTTCAGGTCGATGATCGTAAGGCACAGCGGCAGCTTGTACTCTCGCGACACTTCGATGAGCTTCGCAATGGTGTGTATGTGGTCGATCGTGCTGAATCCTCTCCGAAATCCTGCTTGTTCGCATGGCTGTCCTTCGTCCAGCGTTCTACTAATCCTATTCAGGATGACTCGAGTGAACAGCTTGTAGACTACGGACAACAGGCAGATCGGGCGATAGTTGCCAATGTCGTGCACATCTCCCTTCTTGTACAGCAAAACGGTCTTGCTGGTCTTCCACTGAGATGGAACCTTGCATTCGGACAGGTAGCGTGTGAAGAGCCGCGCCAAGGTGTTGATGAGCGCTGGCGGGAGGTTCTTCAGGTGTTCAGCTCTGATCCTGTCAGAACCGGGTGCTGTTCGTTTCTTCACCGACGAGATGGCGTGTCGGATTTCGGAAGAGAGAACAGAGGGGACGACGTATCCATCCTGCGGAAGATGGCATGGGGGCAGGTGGACGTGGCTATCGAAGAGATCGGAGTAGAAGTCGTGGATGACTTTCTCCATGGTCCTTCTGGAAGAGGTGATGGTTCCGTCAGGACGTCGGAGAGCGGTCATCTTGGTCTTGAAGTTGGCGAAGTTCCGGCGGGCATTGCGGATGCTCAGCCCTGCCTCTGCTGCTTCAGCCAACACTTCCGCCCTTCTCTCTTTGAGATCTTCCTTTACCGACGCTCTGCATAGCTTTGCAAGCTCGGACGTCAGTTGGTAGTTGCCTGACGCTCGTGCTGCTCCACGCTGGCGTATCAGCTCAAGAGTTTCCGGAGACAGGCGTCTCTTGGTGGTCTTTAAGCTCTCGGCTCCCTTAGCACTAGAGATCGTGGAGATGGTGCACGAAGCGATCGTATTCCTCGTCGACGTTGTCCATGACGGCATCTTCCCAAAGGCCGACAAGAGAGGTGTAGAGATCCCAGTTGATGGTCGTTCTGGGATTCCTCTTCTTGAACTTCGCGGCCTTCTCTCCTTGACGCGAAAAGCGGAACCTCGCGCGAAGGAGGCGGTGGTCCGATCCCGTGTAGAACTTTGGGACAACGGAGACATCGGCCAGGCAATACTTGCGATTGAAGATGATGTGGTCGATCTCGTTGTGGAACTGGCCACCGGGGGATTCCCAGGTCCATCGTAGGGAGGGAGGCTTCTGGAACTGCGAGTTTCCATGGATGGTCTTGGTCGACATGATAAACTCAGACAGCCTTTCACCTTGCTCGTTCCACTCCAAACCGTGGGTTCCGATGTGAAGTTCTTCCGGCGACCTTCGTGGCCCGATCTTGGCGTTGAAGTCGCCGACGATCACCTTGTAGAAGGTGTGATCTTCCTTATAGCACTTCTCCAGCTCCACGTAGAAGGCCTCGACGTCTTCGTCGTCGTAGTCGGATGTTGGGGCATACGCGACGAACACAGTCAAGGCTGGCACGGAGCCACATCGCTTCAGTCGCAGACGTCCGACTCGGCTTGTCAGAGACTCGTACGAATCGATGTTCATGGCCAAGTGCGTGTTGACGAGGACACCAACGCCGCCTACTCCCCTGCTGTCGCATGTTCCGAGGAGCAGTTCTTCTCCGGAGTCGTAGGCGGCGTGTAAGGGGTGGTGTCTTCTCGTCTCGGTCAGTCCGATGACGTCGTACTTGATCTTCCTGGCTTGCATCATCAGGTCCTCGACGGATGCTTCCGACGCAAGCGTGCGGGCGTTGTAAGTACAGATCGTCATCCTAGTCCTTCTCAGTTTGCGCAGCCTGGTTAGGCCCTGAGATTTTAGCAGCCTCTCCGTACTCGTCCTTCCCATCGCTGCAGAAATGATGGCTCTTTCGGGGTCAGGGGAATGAGGCCCTTTAGTGCTGCTGTGTTTGACTGGAATACAACACGGGTAGCTAGTCAGGCTCTGTCGTGCGGGCGGGGTACTCCGGGCAGCCAGCCAGACTGCCCGAAGGGACGGGGCGAGACTTAAGGCGGCCTCGAATCGCCTTACATGTACTCCCAGTCTACCGAGTGCAAGCTTTTGGCCGAGCCGACACAGTTACAATCCGCACAGTCACGGACACATCCACGCACACTGTGCACGAACATGCCGCTCCCACGCACAAGGAACGCATCGACCCGACACAGCAGGAGCAAGGAGTCCATCCCCTGCATCCCACCTGCGTCTCTGGGCAGTACACGGTCGCATTTGGTTCGCGTTTAATTCCCCTATCCACCACCCGGGGACGCGCCACGTGGCCCTGCGACAAGCGACCCGAGATCCCTCTTAACAAGAGAGCCCGAAGGCTCTCTATCGAGAGAGATCCGTGGAGATGGCAAATACTGACGCTAAAAACCATACACATGACCAGGATTCCTGTATAAGCTGTCGCTGATCGTCCTGTTGAAACCACATTCATATAGCATCTCCAAGAAACGTTGAGATAAGGCAATGGCGTGCAGCATGTCCCTGTAGGAAACGTTTCTAGCCGTCGGAAGCATCGCACTGCGGCAACTCGTCCAATTTCGCCGCGCACCGTGCGCGGCGCCAGGGGGGTTCGAGCGGCGTTGGAGTTATGTCTGCCACCGGTTTCGCTTGAATACATGTTATAATTTCTTCACAAAGGTGACGTTTCGATTGATTTATGCTTCTTTTAAAGCCTAACACTTAAAAAACAGCTTATTGTTTGCAAAAACTGCAGGGAACCCGAAAAAATGAAGGCACACTATGTGAAAAATTCTAACATTGCTGCTGGCGAAGATTTGAAAGATTTTTCAGATTCATATGAAATCACAGAGCAAGGAAATTACTGCGGCCTGCAAAAAGTTAGGATTGCGCCATGCTCTCGCCTGAAACCTTGCATTTCAGACCTGACTGATTGTGCATGGGCTTAATGCTTGTTACAATATTGCTAATACTTGGCCACATTAACCTGTGCTGTGCATCTTCTAACGTCTTCCGTCAGTCCAGTAGCTGCAGTTATGCCGATTATTCTCTCCATTCAGTTTGAATGTTGCTTCATCAGTCCACAGAATCCGTCTTGTAAAATGGGGCTCCTGCTCACAGTTAAGTCGTGCAATCGATAAATTTGCATGTCACGTGTTTTGCACGTGATTTTCAAGTTTTATACGTTAAAAAACACAGCACAGGGTAATCTGGTCAAGTAGTAACAAGATTGTAACAAGCATTCAGCTCACGCACAATCAATCGAGTTGGAAATTCAAGGTTTCAGGCGGAAGCATGGCGCAATCTTGAACTATTTGCACGCCTCAGTAATCTCGCTACCTTGCAATTTCATATGAGTTGCAAACATCTGCAAATGCTTCACTAGCCGCAGTGTCAGAACATTTCAAATAAAAAAGCACTACCTTCATTTTGTAGGGTCCCCTGCATTTTCGCAAACAATAGGGTGTTTTTAAGTGTTAAGCTTTAAAAACGCATAAATCAATCGAAGCGGAACCTTTGTGAAGAAATTATAACATGTATTCAAGCGAAACGCAATCAACGTAGTGTAAAATGCAAAGTTCCAGACGAAAGCATGGAGCATTCCATGCCGCTCACATGTCGGAATATTTCTGTTTTCTTCAGCTTTCATAAGAGTCCATATTTTCTTCAGTACCTTTACTGCGAGCAAAGTTATCGCCTTTCAAACAGTGCATACATTTTTCTGAGACACCTTGTATATATGAATGCAATACGTTAGAAAGCAAACACAGAAACAATCATAAAAAAGTACAGGGACGAATACATACAAACAGTGAGACAATACTTACAAACAATCATACTATTCAACCAATTTCGGATCTGAGCAACAAACTTTCAACTCGGCTTTTGAATTGTCTCGGTGTTAGGGGAAACTGAACGTGCTTAGAGAATTTCAGGTATAAACTACCTGCCTTATAATTGAAAGACATTGCTCGTAAATTGGTCCTTGGCCGAGGTAGCTGTAGCTTAGCGGAGCCACCTCTCTTGTGCGAAGTCTTCATCTTAAAGAATCTACAAGGCCCAGAATCGGTGGTAAAGTATGACAGCCTGTGTACAAGACAGATGTCAAAAACCCTACGGCGAGAATCTAGGGATGGTAATTTGATCGGAGATATATCTCGAGATATTTACTTCTGATTGATGCCTTCGGTACACGTGAATATGGAGACTCCCTATTCTAAGAAGAAGCTTCCTGGTGAAGTTGTTTTGTACTTTCTCTATAGTATAGAAGTTCTTTTTCTTATACGGAGCAAATACGGACACACTTGATTCAACAAGGGGACGTCTATTAGTCTTGTACACCCTAAGGAGAACAGATTTATTCCTAGTGACTAATGCCTTAAAGATGTTATATGTTCGTAGCATAGCCGTGTTACATATAGCACGTATATGCCTTCCAAAGTTTAGGTTATTGCTATAAGAAAAACCCAAATCCTTGACAGAGTCCATTTCGCGTAGAGAACATCCTTCAATGTTGTACCTATAAGTTTCCATTCCAGAACAAAGATGCAAGACTACATACAGTATTTTGAAGAGATAGCGGCAACTGCCACCTTTTCGCTAAATCAACATCAAATCTATTGCATTTTGAAGCACACATACATCCTCTGAGACTGCAGTAGTTTTGTAAGTCTTCACATCATCAGCATACACCTTTGTGATGACGCTGCAGTGCTGCATGACATCAGGAATCTCTGCGGTGAAGATGTTGAAAAGCAAAGGGGAAAGGACTCCCCCTGTGGGACTCCACTGACTACCCGCCTTACGCTTGAAAATGAAGAGTCTATTTTGACTTGAAATGTTCGTCTGGTGAGATATTGAGCAATCGATTTAAGAATATGGAGTAAAACTTGCATCTCTCCAGTTTGAAAATAAGATTTTGATGGGACACTCTATCAAATGCTTTTGCAAAGTCCAAGTAAATGACATCGCAACTGCATTTGTTATCATGCACCTCTGTCCAATCATTAAGACATTCCAACAAATTGGTCCGAACAGATCTACCAGGAACAAACCCATGTTGATGCTGAGAGATAATGCTGTTACCAGTAATATGAGTCATTATGTGCTTTTTTATAACCTTCTCAAAAAGCTTGCAAAAAACAGATGTGATGCTCATTGGTCAACAGTTTTCAGGATGATAGCCGGTTTTTTAAAAGTATAGTAGTGACAAAACAATGCTTCCAACGTTGAGGAATTTCACCATACACATTAGCAACTGATTGTGAAGATAAGCAAGTGGGCCACATATGACGGAGGAGTTTTTTAATGAAGTGCAGAGGTATGAAATCAGGGGTAACTAATGAAGAGTATTCACCCACTTGTTAGTTAAATCATAGAGTAGATCAGCACTAAACCATGGAACATCCTGCATAGGCTCAACTGGACTAGAATCGAGAGGAAGTGGAATTTCGCCGTTATCTGTCTGAAAGCTTTTCTCGAATTGGTTTGCTAACACATTTGCTTTCCCTGTAGCTGAGGTTGTCATGACACCCCCCTCTACAAGAGAACAGACGAGGCTTTTGTCTTTAATATTCTTGTTGACAAACCTGTAAAATTTGGATTCCAGATTCAATTACTTTTTTCTCCAAGTAACTATTGTACTTCTTGAGGTGTGACGTAAATTTTTTACTGTAGTTTTCAAAGGAATTCCAGTTGAGAGTGCGCCTAGCCTCCAGGAACAGGCACTCTCGATGGACTAGCATGTTGTTTAAATATTTGGGCAGAACAGTTGATTTTAATGGGGAAACCTTTTTGAGAGAAACGTGAGTTTCTATGGATGCTTAAAGCATAGAAATGAAAAGTTCATATTTTGCATTAATGCTAGGTGTGGAATCAAAGAGCTTCCTATATTTAACCTGAGCTAGATCTGCACAAACATCTTCGTATTTACACTGAGAATACACCCTGCAATAAACAGCTGTAGGAACAACGGCTTCATACGGTGTATCAAATGCAATGCTATTGTG
>OX377206.1:30891950-30959784 GCA_947396885.1 Heligmosomoides polygyrus polygyrus
GGTGAATACTACGTTTGGTATCGACTTGAGTCCTGGTGTTAACCAAATTTTCAGATGGGACTTCCGTCAAACTCGCGAGCACGCCACGTACATTTGACCATAAGGAAATTCTGGACTGGGGAGATATACGCAAAGGAGTACCTGGCGCGGGTAAAGTATTCCGTTAAACATGGGATAATGCTGAGTTCAGCAGGCAGCCGGTCGTCGTACGACGACGATGTGACCTCTGCTTCCTTTCTTTTCGATCTTCTAACTCCAGAAGGTTGTGGTGCGACGAAGGGAACCCGTCTTCTGGATTCAGTGACTCAGAAACGCGCACAGACGCCGTTGTGTCAAGCAGGAGGAGGCTGCGCTTCCTCTGCTGCAGCAGCATCTCATGCTCAATTCTGAATGCGATCCCTCGCCGCAGGACGACGGTGTTTCCTCTTCTGACTCCAGGAGGTTGTGGTGCGACGGAGGCAACCCGCCTTCTGGATTCAGCCACTCAGAAACGCGCGCAGACGCCGTTGTGTCAAACAGGAGGAGGCTGCGCTTCCTCTGCTGCAACAATATCCCATGTTGAACGGCAAACGTTGCCCGCGCGAGATACGCGGAGGCGTCGCAAGGGGTTCCATGAGATTACGCGTGGTTCCACGAGGCGTATCTCAGCCAGGTTTCCAACCTGAGTGAGATACGCCTCATCATCTACAGGGCAGGGAGCTAACTCAATTATATAGTGGTAGATATATATAAGGTTGTCCTATAACTCCTTGCAGTTTTTTTTCAACGATTCACTGCAGATTTTGCCTGCGGTTTCTTGCACAGCGTTGCATAGCTTCCCAAAGAGAATGATTTGCTCTATCAAAACGTGTATTGCGTTTCTTTTTTCATCATGAATTTGTCAATTTTTAAGTCATTGAAGTGAAAAGTGAAAAGTATAAAAGTGAAAAGTAGCCATTTGCGCAGTTTTTTATAGCATTTGGAAGACAATGCTCTGTACTACAATAACATGTGTTAGTGCTATTTGCTCATTTGTCCTTTATTGATTTTTCGGTCATCAAATTGGGACGTCCGAAGGAGGATGGTTATTTTGCCGATAGCTCCTGCTTTGTGGTTGGACTTTTTGGGTTGGTGTTATATGTCACTCGAAATAGAATGTCTTGCTCTATAAGGATATGTGTCGCGTTTATTGGTTTCTTCTGAATATCAACAAAATATCAAAGAGAGAAAAATCGTCTTCACCAACAACTCCCTCTCCTTCTTCAGTTGTTGATATTCGACAGAAGTCAGCGTGAGCCAATAAACGCGACACAAATTCTTAATGAGCAGGACATCCTCTTCCAAACGACATATAACACCAAGCAAAAAAGTGCAACCACAGAACCGGAGTTTTGGCAAAAATTCGAACGGAAAGGTCGGAATTCCCAATTTGATGACCTAAAAATCAATAAAGGACAAGTGAGCAAATAGCAATAACACATAAACACATATTCTTGTAGTACAGAACATTGTCTTCCAAGTGCTGTGAAAAACTGCGCAAAAAATTACCAAACTAAGCGAAGGGAACAAGTGCGCAAACGGCTACTCTTCCACTTTTTCACTTTTCACTTCAACGACCTAAAAATTGACAAAATTCATGATGAAGGAAGAAATGCAGTAAAAAAACTTAAAAACCGAAGTGCGTGGGAGCTCGATGCCGTTAACCTTGATGAAGCTGGACTCGTTCACATCCGTCGTTAGATACTCGGTCTTGCAAATTCCAGGGGATTGGCTTCTGAAGATCCCGTGTAATGGCGTCCATCACGACAAAGAAGAGTGGGAAAGCGCAGAACCTTGGGGTACCACAACAAAGATAGGAAACTCCATCGAGGTTCCAGCTGCAGGTTGAACTCTACCTTTGGACAAGAGTAGGAATTCGCACCCACTCTATGAGCTCTTCAGGAGCTCAATGATGTCGCAAGGCGTACCATATCACTTCGCGCGGTACGCGGTCAAAGGCATTCTCCAAGCCGAGAAAGGCGATATGCACTGGCTTCTGTTTCTCGCGATGCTTCTCTATCAGGAGGCGGGCGGCATGTATGGCATCAACGGTGCCACAGCAAGCCACGAAGCCGCACTGATTGCTGGAAAGCTGGACGATGTCCCGAATTCGTCCATCGACAACTCGCTCAAAGATCTTCATGCTGTGCGAAAACAAGCGAATCGGACGGTAATTGGAGCAGTCTGCAGGACTGCCCTTCTTCTTCCAAATCAGAATCGTCGTACTTTGGCGCCAACACTCAAGCACTTTCTTCCCCGCCACAACCTGCTTAAAGAATTTCGCCAACCACTCAGCAGGGTACCAGTACCTGGACTTCCATAAATCAGCTGCCACGTCATCGGGCTCAGTCGCTTTGCCTGGCCTCATCATCTTCAAAACCGCTTCAATCTCCTCCACGGTGATCTTCTGAACGGGGCCGTTTGTTGGAGCCGTAGAAGGGATGGCTGGATGAGGAAATTCTACTGTATAGGTTTTCTCAAAGTAGTCGCGCCATCGCTTCAATGCCTTCTTGGTCCGTAAGAAGGTGGACGTTCTCATCATTGATGCCGAAAAACTTCTCAATATCCTCGGTCTGCCGATGGCGAAACTTTGCAAGTCGGTACAGATACCGCTCACCATCGCGCGACTCGAGCTTCTCGTTGACATCTCCATAAGGAGTGGCTTTTGCAACAGCCACGGCCTTCTTTGCAGCCTTCTTGGCTTCTTGGTACTTCCGCCAGTTATCGGCCGTCTTTTCGCCAAGAAACACGTGATAAACCAAGAAACGCTTCTTCTCTCGCCCTTTTGCTTTCACGTCATTTGTCCACAGCCATGCCTGCTTGTCGACCTTCCCTCGCCCAGGCTTCGTAGTGCCGAGTTCCGACTGTGCAGCTTGACGAATCGCGTCGGTGGCCTTCTCCCAAGTTTCGTCGACAGTCGTGACTGTCGGTAACCGCACGCGAGAAATCACAGCTGCTTCCTTCTCTCTCATTCGCCACCACTTGATTCCTGCAGCACCGCATCGCTCGATCTGCTTCAGCCTCGAAGGGGTGATCTTTTGGGGTGCAGATCAGCGGTCGATGCTGTGGGGCGGCCGTCTCATACGGCACGATCTTCGCGTCCGTGATAAGACTCCGGTCGCGATCTCTCATAAGGACAAAGTCTATCAGAGACTTGGAGTTCCCACTGTAGTATGAGATAAGCTGCGAGTCGCGTTTTCGGAAGACGGTGTTCACTATGGTGAGGTTATGCAATTCCGCATAATCAAGAATGCGCTCACCATCGGCGTTACGTGATCCGTATCCGAAGCCTCCATTACCGCTGTAACAGTCTTTCGTAGCACCTACGTGCCCATTAAGGTCACCAGCGACTATGATGGCATCTTTCGACGGTACCTCTCCTGTCTTCTCATCAAGCAGGTTCCAAGACGTGTCCTTGGCTCGATCAAGCAGCCAGTCTGCGGAGCACACGCAGAGAAGAAGTGATAGAGTCGCTCCTTAGCGGCGACAACTATCTTCATCAATCGATCGTCAAAGCGTTCGACGCTTACAATTGAGTCACAAAATCGTTCAGAAACGATGATTCCAACTCCAGGTAGTCCTAGGACTTCTACATAGAACGGCCTTGAAGCCACGTTCTATGTCCCTTGACTTGCGGCAGGACCACCTCGTCTCCTGCACCGCACAGAGACCAACTCTTCTACGCTCCAGTACTTCAACCAACTCGCACGAGCGGCCCGTCAACGTACCCACATTCAGCGTTGCCACGCGGGTCCTGCTTACGTCACGGGACTTTCGGACTAGCTTAGTTGCCCCCCGATGCCGTCTACGCATTAGGGACCCTCGCATACTTCTCACACTCGCCGGGCTCTGCGAGTGCGCGTTGGCTCCCGCGGACGCCGTAGCACTATCAGGAAAAACTTGCAATGTCATGAACCATGTGATATGACATGGCTGTTCGTAGGCCGGCCTGTCACAAGGGCCTGTCGCCTGCAATCGAATGTCCGCGTTCGGCTTAGCTCGCAGAGCGTGCAGTTTCCAGTGACACCACGTGGAGGAATGGACATCGCCACCATTGCAAATCTTCCTTCAACAAAAAAATTCTAATTGTCTTGGAGAGTCTCTAGCTGAATGCGAAAGAAACTTGCATTGATTTTGACAAGGTCACTTTGATTTCCGAAGCGTCAAGCTGGTTTAGAAGAGGGTCCAATTTGTCGTGAAAGGTGTCCAGTATGACGTGAAAATTGTATATATATTTACCCGATCTCCGTAACTCGTGGATGGTCAAAAATTACTGGAGCAGGCTTTTTCGATTGAAGCAGCTTATCTTCAGCAATCGTGCTTTCGTAGTCTTCCTAACAGGCTAATTTTGTTGGTTCCTTCGAAACGCAAATACTTTAAAGCGTTGACACCTTTCCAGCTGAAAGTTGTCCGATTCAGAGACAGGTGGCTGATCTAGCGGATAGGCTACAATTGGAACTGTGACTTGGTGATGTCAAAAAATCTCACTTTTTCGCTCTATAGCGAATTTTCTCCAAAATTCGGTCAAACACTATTGGGAGCTTCAAGATGCTCACAACACACGGAAAACATTCCATTTGCGAGCAGACTTGTTGCTGCTTTACGACGCCCTTGCAGTAGCCATTCGCTATCCTCAGTTTTAGAGCTCCGAACGCTAATGGCCGAAATTTTTTTTTCGCTGGTAAACAGATTATACCCTCTGAGACCGAGTGTACCGTGCTGAAAGCATACCTGTTGAACGACACCAACTCCTTCCGCTAGGAAACACTGTCTTCGGCATTTCTGTGTGGAGAGCTTGTGAATTTACCATCGGACGTCATCTTCACTTTGCTTCGAAGGCGAATTTAAGTAGTAGCTAAACTGATCGTATGCTTTAATGCTTTCTGCTGTCTGAACATGGCTTAGAGAGTTCGGCATTTCCATTTATGCTTCACATGTGTATAAACTTTGACGCGCAGCCATTTTTGAAGCCGAGTAACTCTGTAATTTTCAATTCGTTCTGGCTAAAATTTGTCTGTATGAGAGAATCTTCATTGTAGTTACAGCCTTCCCAAGCTTATCTCCAACTGCTAGCACAGTAGGGTTGCAAATTGTCCTTCAGCATTTGCTGTGCCTTGCCAATCTGATTCACTTGCTTAGGGAGCATCTGATTGCACTCTTATCTTGTTCCTGAATAACGCTTAGATGGTGATGGAACGAATGTGAGTCTATCGAGTTGTCTAAACCCTGGGCAGTCAAACTGAATTGTCCCCTTTATCGATTCAGTGATAGGCTCCTAGTTACGGATAAACTCAATTATGTAATGGTAGAAGATAGCCAGAGAACCTTAGCACGAGAAGGGAGATAGAGGAGACGAGGGTTAAATAGGATACCACAGCAATCACTCTGATGTGATGACTGTCAGAAGCAAACAGTATTGGTCGATGGCCCAATGTCTACCGATTTTTATCGACTGTCTGGAGGAACAGCACCTTCAAATAGGCGGGGAACGCGTCATTCTTCGCCCAGTGAAAGGTCGTGGAGGAGGGGGCGGGAGAAAAAGTAATATTTCTTATCATGGGAATCACTCGAAATAGTGGCCGCCGTAAGTGAAAAGCGTTGAGAGATGGGCCAATATCGACTGTTTATCGACTTTTCATAGACTAGACACTTCGGAGTACGAGCCGCTCGATTACCTGGGAAAGTAAAGGTGCTTCACAGCAACGATTTTAGAAACCCTTCCGTACCCTATTCCACTGCTCTATCGCACTGCATATAATGCCGCTCAGATTAGTAGGGAAGACCAGTTCATTTTCTGCTGCAGCAAGAGTGTGAAGGTCCAACGAAGAAAAAGAAAATCGCTGCGACCAAAATTGGGGTCGAATCTCACAATCATAAATTGGGCGGCCGGTAGACAACTAAACACTCGGTATTTTATAGCAGCGGTGAATAAACCGGATTGCATAGCGGTGTGGCTAAATTTACTTGATGAAGTGACGGAAGGCCGTTCTGGACTAGCAAAAATCTGTTTCCATTTCTTCATTGTTTCCTAAGTGTTGGCTTGTGAGCTTAAATCCATTGTTGAGATTGTTTTAAAAACTATGAGACGCTACATCAACCACATATGGGATAGATGCACTTAATCCATCGTTCTTCAGTCGCGGTGATTCCGAAAGACAAACACACTGATCTGCTGATCCATGTCGATTACGGTGCCTTAAGCAGGAGAAAACTGCGAAGATTTCAAATATTTTATCGTTAAAAAGTGAGCAGAGTTATATACAAAACAGTGCGAAGTTGGCAAAGGCTCCATGGTGTGCCACTAGAACAAAAATATGAATTCAGCAGTCTCCGCTCTCCACACCTCATTAATTCGACGGACAATCTCCGAACGGTGGGCTGACCGCTGACGATGACAATGTGAGTATGACCACTTGCAGTGGGAGAGCCACCCAATCTCCCACATTTCCTCTTTTGCACAAATAATGCACGGCATCAAATGGATTCGCGAGGTATAACAGATGACATGAAAGGCACTCGTTCTAGCTAGCGCTAAGTGCAGTGCTAAGTCTACTCTATACAAGAAAATGTCGAGTGTTGCAAATGCGAGCCGTTAGCGGATCACCTTTATGCTACTGCGCTTAGTGACGGGTTTACTACACGATTCTGGCTTAAGCGAAACTTAGATGAGCATGTATGTGATGAAAGCTGTGAAGGAGGACATTAGGATAGCTGACGAGGATGTTGCTTCTTCAGGAGTGCCGGGCTCCGGCGAATAGTCGGTTGGTTCAGCTTCTGTGGGGTCCGTCTCTTCTGTATCGCCGGTCTTCTCGTCCTGCTCAACCTACAAAACAATGGGTGAGAAACTCAAAAACATACATTGTTGCCGAACATTCTGAGAGCCGAAGTTCGATTACCATCTCATCAGCTTTCTGGCCCATATCACTCGCATCCGTTGCTTCCTGTTCAGCAGCCTCTTCTTCCTCTGTTGGCGCGGCGGTCACAACCTGAGCGGGCTCAAAATAAGGCAATCGTCTTGTACAGGTTTTACACAGCAGACGACTACAATGTTACTGGTAACAAAAGCGGCTAGAGGGGGTTGTTAGGACTCTCTCTTTCCAGAGGCTTCAAGAGTCTGCTGAAGAAATTACATTCACAGTAAAACTATCAAACGCCATTCTAAGCATCTCTACTTTTCCTTTTCACTGTGAATCACCTCATCGGCTGCGCCACAGAAGGTTCCATTATAGCCTTCATCGCAGACGCACTTTCCGCATTCGCAATGACCGTTGCCGGAGCACTCGTTCTACAGAGAACACGCATTAGTTTCAGATATGCAACAGCCTCAAGTTTTCTGGAGTTTCAAACAAACACGTCAATTTTCTACAGAGTTTGTTAAGTTTGCGTAACACCACTTATTCCTCTCATATCTATCTCGTTGTCTACTAGTAGGTTATAGAACTTTTCACTCACTAGTCACTCTGTGCACAGTGATTACAGTATCTCCCCCTGCACTTCTTGAATTGTGCGCATAATTAATTTTGTTAAAGGATACCAAGCAGAAGGAATTTGGTCGGTATATAAAAATATGAAAAATATGGACGCGTGTTAGTACGATTAGAAGAGGCAAGGCTGCCGTGTGCACCCGATCTGAGGTTTAAACATTTAAAGATTTCAAACATTTATTGTGCCAATTGCAGTTGACCGTATAGCTGGGTGACGAAGTAGTTCTTGGCTTGGTGTAGTTCTTGGCTTGACGTAGTTCTTGGCTTGACGGCGAAGTTAGGCATAGTTCTTGGCTTGGCGTAGTTTGGCTTGACGTAGTTCTTAGCTTGATGTAATTCTCGGTTTGGATAAGAGATAATCATAATTGTTGAGGAGATATGACGCATAGTTCTTGGTTTGTGATAAGAGATCCATATAATATAACCATAGTTGATAATAAGATATGGCGAATAGTTCTTCGCTTCTTGTGATAAGAGATACAATAATATATATATTGATATATAAGTATATCGATCTTCATCCATTTGAACATGAAGATATATCAGAAGCCGTGCAGAAAAGCCTCAATGTTATGATTACAGTAATTAGCGCTTCGATATGACAAAATGATTTAACAAAATTCTTAAGTTACAGTTGCGAAGGCATGTAATTTAGGAAGTGTTTATGGTAGTGGTTGTGAAGGAGATGGCTATGCTAACTAGAAAAATTTATCTTAATATCAGGGAGAGATGAGTTTGGAATGCATAGGATTTTCTGTATATGAAAAGGTCGTTGTTTAAACAGTTCCATAGATTAACGCTTCTTACGAGGAATGAGTTTTTGTACTGAGTCCTATTAGGTTTATCAGGTCTAATCCGATATGGATGTCCCCTATTAATGCCAATTGTTCGAGAAATTTCAAACAGATCAGAGATACTGAGGCTGATCTCATTTGTAGTCAATTTGTATATTGTTGCAAGATCCGTAATTTTTCTCCTGAACTCTAAAGAATCGGCGCCAAGTTGGTATAGGCGTTGCTCGCATGAAAGGTCCATTAACCCGCAACGGCGAAACGAACGATATGTGAAACATTGTTGGACCTTTTCAATTTCTGTAATCAAGCTACTTTTTGTGGCGACCAAACTGGTGAGCAGTATTCTAATATTGGTCTAACAAATAGATTAAAAAGCTTGAAAAGTGAGGAAACGTCCCTTATTTTGAATGCTCTTGAAATAAAGTTTGAGTTTCTATAAGCTTTTCTTGCAATATCGTGAATATAATTATCGAAGTTGAGATCACTGTCGTAAACAATTCCTAAATCACGTATCTCATTGGCAAAATTTAGTGTAGCTCCTCTCAGTGAAAACGAAATGTTTGGATGATATGGTCCTATTCTTATGATAGAAGTTTTCTGAATTGAAATATCCAATGACCAAAACCAAATAATCTCTAATGTCAAATGAGTTTGACCACCACCACCACACCACAGGTTCTTGGCTCGGATCTCCCGCTCACGCCTATCAAGTCTTCCATCCCATCGAGGTTTATAAATTGGTACCAGACTGGTCTATTAGGGGGGGGGCAAAAGTAATGAGACAAATTGAAAAAAAATCTTTATCTCTTTATAACTCATTTACAACTCAACGATGCTGAGGAATGTATTTGCCATTAACGGCAATGGCCTTGCTGCTATCGCTTAGCCAACTTCCTGATCCCATCCTTCCAGAACTGTTTGGAGCCTGGTGTTGATCAACTGCTCGATATCGTTGTCAAGCACTGCTTGGGTTCTTGTGTCCCTTCCGACTAGGAAGTCCTGTAGGCTCAAGAAGTAGTGATAGTCGCATAGATAGAGATGTCCGGCGAATACGGTGGATGAGGCATGTGAACGTTGCCCAGCTGGCCAAGCTTATCCGTGGTTACTTGTTCCCGATGGGGTGCGGCGTTGTCAAAGAGGAGAACCTTCTTGAAGCGCTGCGAACGAATAAGAGCGAGTCGCCGGCCCATCTCTCCTATTTCGCTCACCATGGCCTTGGAGTTCATCGTAGTGCTCTTGGGAAACAGCTTCCAGTAAACCGATCCATGGGCGCAGATCCAAAAGCTCCAAAGGTGCTTCTCGCCGTGAGCATCTCGCCGAATGAGGGTCGGTAACAGGTCACCAGGCCTCACGCAGACTCGCTGCTTGGCAGGGTTAAGGTAGAAGATGTAATTCTCATCTTGCGTGAATATTGATGCCAGGCTGCTCGGGGTTGGGAATTGGACGAGATTTGCGCGACACAGGTCGACTCGTCAGACCGGGGTTTCGGCATGAGACAGACTGGGGTTTTGGACATGCTTCTGGAAAGGGCGGAAGCGGTAACTTCTCACGTGGCCTTCAGTAAGTAGCATACAAACACACAAATACGATAAGCAAAACCAGACTCCAGCCACGAGATGGACACGGCATGGGGTGTTTCATTACTTTTGCCCCCCCCCCCCCCCCTAATAGTAAGGATAAAGCACCGACTTGTCCATTGGCTATCCACCACAAGTCATCGCATACTCCAAATGTGCTTTTAAGCTGCCTCCGCCACATCCCGTAGAAGTGTGAGGCGCATAACAAAAGGGCCGATTAGCATTAGCTCCACCATGCTTGCGAACATGTTTGCGGCAGACGGTAGTTTCTGCATGCCTCATTCACGCTCGGTGAAACGAACATCTTCGAGTGCGGAAGATTCCTGCACCTTGAACTTGAATTCCAAACGGCCAGCGACCTACTGCCGAAACAGGACACAAGTAAATAAGCAACTTAAGAAACTTCCAGAAGTGCCCCAGAAGTTTCAAAAAATTATGTTCAGCCATTATCCCACTTCACTGCTCTTTCAAGCTTAACACGCTGTTCAGAAACGTGGGCTTGGCAGGACTGGAAATCGATCGGCATTCTTCACCGGAGTTAAAGGAGCGGTGCTAAGAGTAGCACGATTCACATGAGTGAGAGAAGGCATTCGGAGTTCCAAATTTCGTCGACGGCTAAGACGCACTGTGTGGAACAAATCGTTAACGATTAGTTACACAGTTACACTCACACTTACACACTCGTCGCTAGACGTACGTCGTCCCGCGCTTACAGTGAGTCGTCGCAGCGTGCGACATTGAACGCGACGAGGAGGTAGAGCGTTAGCTTTGAACCAGTATCTGCTTCCTGTTTTCGGACGAGTTGTGCTGGTGGAAGCTGGTGTTTCGGCGACCGCTGCAGAGCCGAACGTTGAGAACATGGCAGTTCAACCAAGCGCGGACGCTGTATGCGCCGACGTGTTGTGAGCTGACAGCTATCAAGTGGGCCAAGCTTGAAGAATAGAGCTGGGGGTCGATTCTACCTCCATGCCCGTAGGACAGTTGAAAATGTCGCCCTTCTCCGTCCACCAAAGTTGCTGATGGCCCTTAAAGGGCTGCCAGAACGCGGTGGCAAACGCGTGGCAAAATTGGTGCGCACTTCTTTGTTGCGTACCTCTACGTCTTCCTGGAACCAACCACTGGACAAAAGCGAGAACTAAATGAATTCCTCTGAATGTAGGAGTAAATCCGGGGCGCCTACCAACACTTCTTAGGACTGCCACTTGAAGTTCTGAACGACCAATGCGATGAGCGATTTATCAGTCATCGTGTAAAGATATAATATAAAGAAAAAATTATTTTTTCCTCGTTGGATTAGTATTATAAAAATGAGTCACTCCATAGCAATGTCGGAACGACACGACGAATTATCAAACGCTTTTGATGTTAAATGCAGAAAGCAGTAGTGGATGTTGAAATCAACGTTTGGAGTCATCAAGGCATCCCTTCTTTTGGAGTAATTTGAGGAATCGTTTCTATTTTTAACATCTTTCATCGAAAACCTCTAACTGCTTATCTATCTTTAGGATTCAATTCTGTAAAGGGCTTTTGCGACCTCAAGCTATTCTATAAAGCTGCTCCCCTAAAATTATTACAAATGAAGTACGGACATAGCACTTCACCGCAAATAACGCAAGATTTAAAAAAATTCAGTCATGCGTATAAAGCATTTATGATTACCTAGAAAATGCGCCTAAGAACAACATGGAAGCCACTCCTACACCGCTATTTATAACCTGGCCAAGAGGACTGAGTACCAGCTGTAGGCAGCGGTATCGCTTCTTTGTTTTATTTGGAGTCGTTTAAGGAGAACGTCCAAATGTCGTTTCGCTGGTTCCAGTCAGGAGTGCACATTTAACGGTTAACGGCTTAACGCATTTAACGAACTAAGAGCATTTTTCGTGAAAACCATGACTCAACAACTTAAACAAAAATGGCTTAAATAAATTTAGCGAATATTTTAACATCTCCTCAATAGGTTTATAATTTTTCTTCTTAGTCTTCACTAGTAGGGCCTCACCCTTCTAGGACTTCTTCTGAAAACTATTGGAATCAGCAAGAATAAGCAAAAACAAATGAGAAACTATTGAAATCAGCTAGAATAAACAAAAACAAGCCGTTCTAGCACAGCCGTAAGGCCTTTGTTATACCATCGCTCACTCCGAGCAAAGCCTAATGATATGCTCCCATATCGATCGTGCGGAGCGACGCGATCGATATGGGAGCATATCATTAGACGGGGTGAGCGTTGGTATAACAAATGCCCAAGAGCTCGCTCTGTGTCTGTTCATACATCGAGGCGGTAGCGATTGGTCGATCAGGCAAATCATATCGACTTCCGCCGGGCAATCGCTCGGCATAATTGATGCGAGGTATCAACAGGGCCTGGCGAAAAAATGTTGCTCTCCAATGCCAATATTTTTAGGCTTACCCTATGAACTCGCTCACTTGACGTCAGACACAGCGCGCGAATCCTTCCTATTTCTGTGTCCATTCTATAATCCCCTCCCGTTATAACGTCTCCGGATAAGACGCGGCTCTCGATATAACGCAGATTTTCTCTGGCCCCGGCCAGCTTGCCTTTACGCCAATACAAACCATCTTCGCTTAGGACGCGTCCGATATAACGCTATTCTCGTTATAGCGCCGTTCTGACGAAAACTCTCCGTTCAAAATGGCTCCCGTTATAACGCGACCACGGCTCAGTTCCGGTCCCACACAAAAAATTAGACTCGGATGTGGTGCGATTTAACAGCGCTGATAGCGTAGTGGGCTAGAATCTTTTCGGCAGAGTGGGAGTGCTGGTTCGATTCCCGGCTGGCGCGATAGTCTTGATCGCAGCAAAAGACCTTGCAACATTGGGTTGCACAATTGTGCTGTTGATGACGTCTAACTACCCTTGGTACTCCGTCATTTCTCACACCCGTTTTGCGTACTTTTGCATATAACAGATTTTATCTCTATTGGTAAGGACAGGGCTTCATTAATAATTTAAAGTTGCTCTTTGCCTTCATATTCTCTTCATGTCCTCATATTTCATCATTATAGCCATATTTAGTCACTATATGTGATTCTAGATAAATGTGTGCGTAAAATGGTATAAAAATGTCAACTCCGGTTAGGACGCGACTCCCGTTATAACGCGGATTTCCTCCGGTCCCTTCAAACGCGTTATAAGGAGAGGAGACTGTATTTTTCACATCTTCTATTGTGCATTTGAGTTTTAAGAAGCAGTGCATTTAGGAGCTAAAAAAACTTCCCGCCGAACCGCCAAGCATGTCAACAAATCCACTAGCCTAAAGTCCTGACCCTCGTGAAATCTGACTATCCCCTATTGGCGCTGCTTTTCCCAAAATACTTTTGCTCACCCCTATGACAGTGAAACGAGAGAATGATTTCTGCCGCTGGACGTATTTTAATGGACTTGACACTATCAACGAAAAATTTTTAGAAAGCTGCTTTTCCTGAACGTTAACTATTTACTAATAGGCTTTTAATTGTATTTTTAATACTTCCTACAGCGCAAATGGGGTCGGAAAGTGTCGTCTTGTAGGACAGCCCATAAAGCGTTTTGTGTTGTACGAAATTAAACGTTTTATGCAGCACTGTTGTATTCTGCACCAATGATGAACTGGTCTAGGTAGTTTCTGATGTAACTAGACATATTACATGTGCCTTTCTGCCAGGGCGAATATCCACTAAGTACAAGGTAGAGCTATCACACAAAACCCTTTCTAAAAGACCAAGGAAAGGGAGGAACTCCGGGGTCTGCCAGATCCAATTTTCGTTAGTGAAATTTGGTTTATTTTGCAGTCCACTCTTTGTCGGTAGTGAATTGTTTATGTTACGTTGTAGAGTGTTACATCACGTTCGTTGAACATTAGTTGTTTATCTGTCGAATTAGAAACATAAAACGGTACTTATGAAGCAGAGGGCCCGTGGTGCCGTGTGGTTGCCGCGTCAACATGTTTGCCGGCAACCCCACGGCACCAGGGCCCTTTGCTTCATAAGTACCCATAAAACGTTTCTCCTGGTCTTTTTTCATTTGAAATAGTAGTTCGCAGCTAATTATATGTTTTAACGAGATTTAACAATTTACCGGAAATTAAACGAAAAATTAACGTTAAAAAATCGTCTAGAAAATTTAACGTCCAGAACTATGTGTGCACCTCTGGTTCCAGCTACCTTGCCACAAATTCTTTGAGACGCCTAGGTTTTATCTATTACCGATTCTATTCTGTCAAGAGAACTGTTGTGGATTCAGCATAACCATTCAGATATCTCCACTTTTCTGACAAATTATGATTGTATTTCTCAGCAGCTTACTAGGGAAGGGTTTGGACCTCCCATGAAACCTCAAGTTGGGACCAGGATCACTAGAAAGAGCTCGGAATGCTGACTACGAATACGGGTGCTAAAATTGCAAGGTGAAACTCCTGAGCGAGGTATGACCTGCCGAAGTTGGATGGCCGCAGGCTGGCCGCGCGAAAGAGCTGGTGCGCGGGTGATGAGCCATACGGGCTCCATAAGAATGGGCCGGCAGCTGCGGCGGTAGTGACCTCGCTCGCCGCGTGTGACGGCGATGGTTCGCTCCCCATTGTTCCCCACTTTTTTGCACATCATGATTTATCTTCGAAATGACCTTTTATTCTAAATTAGTACATGCATTTGATTACATAGCCACGAGAACTATCATACACGCTTGTAAAAATGCTTGAGGGCAAAAAAAACTGCTATGGTAACATTTCAATAACATGGCGTTCAATATGACCTAGAGCGGCAATCTACTGGAGGTTCCATCGCAGATTTACCGTGTGTTTTGCGCATCTGAGTTTTCAAGCATTTCGAAATACTCATGGCATAAGGCAGGTTACATTGATGATCACCCAGGTGTGTTTGTCACTCTTGGTGAATATTTGTTTGATTTTGCTACAATTGACTGTTTTGCTGCTGGTTGTAGAGAGCCTGCATGTATTAGCCCTGGTTCATAGTTGCAACGCTGCGCCGCGCGACGCTATTTGAATTGGCAAACGACTTGACCCTTTCCATAACTTTCTTTGTCGGGCCGAAGAGAAAAAACGTCTAGAGCTGTCACAATGCCACCAGCAGTTTTTTGCCTTCAAGCTGGGCGTCGAAGTATAAACGGGCCTATGACTCATCGCCCTCCCGCCAGCCCTTTCTTACGGCCAGCCTGCGATCAGGCCACCCAATTTCGTCACGTCATAACTCTCTCAGGAGTTTCATTTTGCAATTTTGACACCAATATTCGTAATTAGCATTCCGGGCTCTTTCTAATGATCCTGGTCTCAACTTGAAGTTCTATGGGAGTTCGAGACCCTTCCCTAGTTAGAAACTGTCGAAAATCAGTCCTATTCAATAGTAAAATCTTAACATTTACCCCTCCTTCCATACAAGTGCCTTTATCGGTACTGCACGAACAGTCTTCTCGCTCCCATCCGTCCTCACATCTGAAATCATACACTGTTATTCCTCGTTTTGAAACCAGCGCTCTACGGTACGTGGTCAGGGGTCATTTTCGACTAGTGGGGCTGAAAAGCTAACGTTATGGCTACAGTGTTACTGTAGCCATAACGTTAGCCCTAAAGAGTAACCCTACATCCAATTTGGATACTCCTAGGCTGTGAAAGTTCCGTTGGGCGTTACCATGCTTGCATACAACCTTTTCTAACAAGGGAAGGGTCGAAAGCGTATGTCTGAACGGGGGGGGGGGGGGGGAGAGGGGGGAACGAATCATATAGTGAGAATCCTCCCTCCCCCAGTAGTATAAAAATTTGATTGTTTTCTGCCAAGTCCTTAAGCCCAAGGAGTAAGGGGTCCTTGAAGTCACAGTGGAATAAGGTGCGTCACGAGTTTGGATGTCTTTTACGCCCGCGATGCTTCTGCCGGCAAGCGACTCGGAGCACAGTGGGAGTGGTTTGCTTCATGCTGGGAAGGTCGGGGGTTCTTGTGCGACGCTGCAGTTTTGCATTTCGACTGACTGGTTGAGATTTGTGGGATTCTGACGTCTATACCACTCGAGCATCGGCGGACATTGTTGGTGTTAGGTTTTAGAAAACCTTCAGCAGACCTCTGATTTCCGAGTGACAGGCAAAGATGAGGGAAAGAGTGTATCGATGCCGTTTAGGTTAGTTTGCAGAATCTACAGACCGCATTTCTCACTTGAACCACCTCCGACGTCACATCCTGGTCTCTTTTGAAAATCCGAGCAGGATGGCTTTTCCCGAGGCCATTGATCCATGTATGGAAACAGACTGTGAGGAACTTGTAGCCTTTATACGTTGCCCGTATTGTGCCCAGTGGTGCTTCACGCACTTTGTACCTGTGTATCACTGATGATGAACATTTCTACATCATCATGTTGAATACCACAGCACTCAGCCGGAAAATTAGGCATAAAACGTTTGAAAATGGCATAGACGTCTGAATCACCAGATCTCAACCAGTCAGTTGAAATGCAAAAATGCAGCAGCGCACAAGAACCAAACCCCAGACCTTCCTCGCATAAAGCAACCCCACATCCACTGCGCTCCGAGCCGCTTGCCGGCAGAAGCATCGCGAGCGTAAAAGACCCCCAAACACCTGATGCGCCGTATTCCACGGTGACTTCAAGGACCCCCTACTCCTTGGGTTTAATGACTTGGCAAAAAATAAACACAGTTTTATACCAATTGAGGGGTGGGGATTCTCCCTATATGACTCGCTCCCCCCGTTCCGACACGTCCTTCAGACCCTTCCCTTGTAAGTGGCAATAAACTAGGTTCTTAGTTTGCCGTCTTTCTCTAATCTCTTTTATAACGGAAACAACAAAACCACAAAAACCACTTCTTTTTCAGGGGAGTCCTTCTACGACCACCTTTTTCAAATCTCATAACAAATGACGAATTATAGGCAACCTGAATGACATTCTCGTTTAAGGTGGAAATACCATAGAAGATTACCTGCAAGTTCCACATTCGCAGACACCGTTTCCACTGCACTGCCGCCCGTCTGAGCTGACGGGGCAGGAGGAGTGGTCGCACTGGCAAAATCGCCCCGTCACCTAAAAAGAGAGGTGTGGAAACTCGGCAATCGCATGTCGCGGTCGCTGCAAAGTACTCTCCAGAACCCCGTATGTAAGTTCCGCCGCCACGAGACTGTTAGGTGGGAGCCTTAGTTCTACTCCTCACTTTTTGACGGCTTTCTTGTCTACAATGCGGCAAAAGCGGCTCGAAATTTTTCATTTCGCGAACTCTCAGGCCAAACTCTTTAAGTACGCTGTCGCCTTCTGGCCAATAGCCAAGCATGAAACTGACAACTCTACTGCAACAAGTATTCTGGTAGTCCTGCTCAATTCCTCTGATGCAGATGGTGTTCTAGTCAACATCCGTAACGACAACATCGAAAGGCAGCTCGCACAGCCTCTTCAATAAGCAGGACATATCCTATCGAGCTGTTCTTCCATGCTCTAGAATTGATCACCACGCAAAATGCGGAGTGACTTTAAAGATCATTTTAGAGACTACGAGTTCAATTGGTTCGAAGCATCAATTGAAAAGCAGCTGGCTGTTAAACCATATGATAACCTATTGCATCTCGTAAACATAGAGCCAAATTTATAACCGCGACCACCATGATTTAGAAAACTGGGCGTTCTAGACCGGAGGTACGAAACGAACGAAGCTGTTTCTGTGCCCCTACACATTAGATCCGGCGACGATTCGGATAATTTGGTCAATTTTTCAAACCCCGGACAAATAAATCATCCGGATAATGACGTCTTTGAAAAGATGTTATGGTGATTCAGACAAGGATGGTCTTCATTATAACGAATATTCGAATGATTCCGATAACTTTCTGTTCTTCCGACCGGATATCCAATTCATATTTCTGATCAAAATCGATTATCCGTCTAAAATCCGGTCTGGTAAAAGCTATCCCTATCTGAAACATACTAAAATCTGGGCTTCTCAAAAACGTCATTATCCGAACAGCCCATCTGCCTAGAGCTTGAAAAGAAAACGGCGGATCAGAATTGTCCGAATCAACGTCGGATCCACCGTGTAATTCCCACTATAAATCCATGTGGTTGAAGTCCTGACCGCTTTTGTTTGTTTCTTTGTAAATTCTTGAAGGCCATGCTAGAATCAGTTTATACCAAAACGTGTTAAAGGGTTCTCGACACAGAACATGAACGCATGCTCACCAGTGTGCAACAATCATGGCCTCAGTTGATGAAAGGCATCTGCCAGACCCCGTCTGCTACGAGTTCCTACAAAGGCATGGATCGAAAACCACTGCCGTCAACGGCTGAGCTACGCTCGTGGAGGTCACCACTCTCGAATCCGCGGTTTGCCGCTGGCGTCGGCTCTTCGGGGAAATATTTGTTTTGAAGAGCAGCCCGGTTCTGGCACCATGGGACTTGGACAGGCTCAGTTGCCCCCGATGACGTTCTTGCAGCTGGCACCCTCTCACACTCTCCGGATTTTGAGAACATGCGTCGGCTCCCACGGACTGTTTCGGCAACTACAGAACGTTGCCACATGGACCAGTAAGGAGTAAACATTTGGATGCGAGCTGAGATCTCCATAGTTCTACCTGTCAGAAGACATTGTCGCCTGTACTTGAATATGACTGTGCTTTGCAAAAGTTCTATGCAATGTAGTTTTCTATTTTCTAACTAATTCTGGCTTTTTGCCCAGAAGACAGAAAAATTGCCCAAAATGATTTCCGCTCATCGCCCGATTACGATGATGTTTTTCTGCCGCCATGAACTCAGAGAACAACTAAAATCCAAAATCCTACAGTGATTTTGCGACAGCAGGATATTTCGCTTTCCGACCGGCATAATGGAATAGTCTTTACCGAAGAGAGCGGCACGCTTTGTAATTTGCTTTGTTGGAAGTTTCTTCTATACAAGCGATGAATAGGATGCATTGCTTGTTTCACTTAAATTTTTTCCACTGCACGCCCTATGAACATCGCGACCATTTTAAGACGCAAGAGCATCAAATGTGATACACGCTTCGGCTTGAGTGGCAATCCGAATGTTTCGAAATTCGTCAAATCAATCCTGCTTACTGTTTGAGAACTGCATTGGCATTGACCGCAGCGGCATTGTCCCTGACCAGAGCAGATGGCGGCGCCGGGCTTTCTTAAAAGAAAATATCGAACTCTCGAATGCAGACATGCAGAAGACAGCAAGAAGAGGTTCTCGATCTCACTCTCGGCATCGATCTTCCAGCTCAAGAGCATTCTTCACCCCATAGCTGGAAAGTGGGCATTCACATCGATCACCTCCTCGAGTCGCCTCGCAAACGCACTGGCCACAGATGAGGTTGCCATGCTGGTGGCACAACGGAGAGTTTTTTTCCTAAACGGAAGCACATGCAGAAATGGCGCGTACAGAACGATAATTCGCCACTCCCCTACCATTCATCCATCACTTCCCGAACCACGCGTTTTTAAATGTGTGCTGTTGGAGGCGGCAATAAATTTCCTTTCCAGTAACGGACGTCTTTCCATTTCTTGAGCTTTTATCACTACCGCAGAAAAGGCTTCGAAAGAGAGACACCACCTTGCGAAAATGTATTAATTTGCCGTGACCTCAATCGGTTATCGGATCAAAAAGGTAAAGCAGGTATAGAGCCTCCAGGAATTGCTGTGGTGCACTACAATGCGTTCGCTCCAGGAGCGGTTCAGACTTCAGATTCAACCCGATTGATGGGTAAGTTGTGTATACAGCTGTTAGTTCCTCAGACCGTAAATCTTGAATCTCTTTCGGTTGAGTAGATCTACGCACATATGGTCACATATAGTGTTCCCTGTATTTTATGAAAATCTAAACAGTTGTTTGTCAAGAAGGGTTTTATTCTTTGAACCTTCTATTCACCATATCAAGGGCCTTACAGTGAGTTGAGGCGAATGCGGCACAGCGGCCCATGAAATGGACAGTGGGTGGCAGATGGATGTGAACATTTCGAGGACCTCACGCTGTGCAATATCTTTGCTAATGATGCGGAGGGACGCAGTTAGGTGCAAGAGACTTTTCGAGCTTGCACATGAGAGCTCTCCTTGAAGACAGGAGCACACATTGTGCCATTTGTATAAATTCCGCTCTATATATTTTATTTTATATTTTAAATAAACAAATATTTTGCTGCTCAAAGTTTCATTGATCAGTGATCTGGCCAAAAGGGTTATCCAGAAGATGGTGTGCCATAATAGCCACTGACCGGCCAGCAAAGCGAAAACTCGGAACTACTGCCAAGATGTGCATCCAGAATATGAGAGCAAATGAAGGCGGCAGAAGAGTGACTTGAGTTTTTCTGCGACGATGAAAAATTCAATGAACATAGCGAGTGGGGTGGGAACAGTGAGGGAGTCCTTATCTTTTCCACCAGATACGGACAAATTAAACTATGTAGAACTAGATAAGAGCATCTCATTTCTTGACTAAGGTGCTGAAAAATCAGAAGCTTCATGACTAAGAAGGCAAATTACTTTGTAGGGTATATTCTACAAGTCTGGCCTTCTTAGAAGGAAGAGATACCTGCTGACTTGGCTTCTCACACTCGCATCCGCAAAGTGGAGTGATGTAGAGTGCGGAGACCGTTGTGTAGCCGTACACCCCAACTGAGATAGCGATGTCGGAGCCGTCACGACACTCCATAAGAGTCACCTAAAGATGTTGTAATCATGGCATACTGGAATGCTGCTGGAAATTGCCTTCAATACACACAACCGTTGAGTCAAGCATTGCTTCATCAATTCAAACCATAAATAGCTGCTTTCTGATCAGTTCGCCACTCCACATTAACGTTCATTCCTTGCGAGATTACCGAATTCGTGGGCATTCCAAAATTTCTCAAAACTTTCCAGCGCCTCACACCAGTCTACCAAAGCCAATGGCGTTGCGCACACCACCATTGGTACAAGCAGTCATGGTCTTCTTTTTTCTCAACACCAAAGTAGTATACTGCTATAAAATGTTGCACACAGAAGGTGGGGCGGAGTAAATGCATCGGCGAGCTAACATGTTGCACCCTGATTTGAAAAAAGTCATGCGCGCTCTGGAAACAAATAATAAACAATAGGGATTGCACGTCACGCTCACCCCTGTTAATGAAGGCACATTGCTCCTTAAGGCCCTCGCACACTTCTGCGGCAACGCCGCGGCCCTATCCTTAACCATAGAGCAGGGACGCGGAGTTCGCCGTCGGCGGCGTCCCTGTCCTATCCTTAACCATAGCGCCGCAGAAGTGTGCGGGGATCTTTACAAGACTAGGGACGTGAACAAAATTTTTGGAAAATTTTTCATGATTGGCGCTCTGCTGCGATGCAATGCCTAAGTTCTTAAGGACTACTTCACCTGGGTCGCAATTTTTTACAATCTATTGCAAAATTGATTGCCGGCCATGCTTCCGTTAACTTCACTTTAAACTGTTAGAAGTTAACATGGAAAACCGTTTTTCACAGTGAATCCAACTCTTCCAAGCCGTGATTTGAGGACCGATGACCTAGCAGTAGCAGAAGCTCGAACAGTGAAAATTTTAAATAGCACTTTCTATGCAATAGGTCAGACTAGAAGTTCCTACCGTTTTAGTGCCTTGAATATTCCAGCTATTGTCTGATCTTTTTTGTCTGTCTGCTCTGTTCTCCACACATGTAGTGTTAAACACATGTATGAAATATATAAGATTGATGTCAAAATCTGAGGCCTACGAAGAAAATGCGCAACCAGGGGAGAAAATGCCTGCGACCAAGGGAAAAAATGCCCGCAAAACAAAATGCCAAGCGTTAACACATTTGCTTAAGCCTGCAGCGACTGGTAGAGAGGCTATATGTTGTTCCAGGACGTTTTGTTGCGATCAAAACCTTTGCTCCAGGCGGGCCTCGAACCCGCATCTTCTGCTCTCCCGGCGGCGATGTCCGCATTACACCACCGGCGCTGTTTGACCGCACGTAACCCCCGCGATATCCTCGAGGTCTGTCAGCACCCACCCGTGATGATACGGGGATGGGCCGGCCGCTGATATCAGCATGGAACCGGTAAGCAGAAGACCTTACGAGTAACAATGCTTTAACACATTTGCTTAAGCCTGGAGCGGCCGGTAGAGAGCTGTTACAGGATGTTTTGATGCGATCAAAACTCGTAATCAATCGATCAAAATGCTAGGGTCGACGTACCGTGCACCACAACGTATAATAGTATAGTAGGATAACATAAAAAGAACTTATACCACTTCAGAATATAACATCATGTGATGACTAGCAAACGTCAATGATAAAACAAACAACTGTGGGGGCAAACGCCATTACGGAAACTCGGGATAGATTCGGATCTGTTGAAGGAACCGTTCGTTTGAAGAGTCTTTACCGAATGGATCGTTAAGCTAATACATCGGTAATCTAATTTCCGTAGGGTTTCAGTCAAATTTGAGCTTCTAGTGGATCTAAGAAGAAGAAGAAGTGGATCGAAACAATTCATACACAAAAAATGCTCTTTCAAAACAAGAGAGCTCAACAGATTAGTGTTAAGGTACTGCACCGTAATTCCTGTTCATTTTTTGGCAAATGAAACGCTTAGAACGGCGTCATTTTTCAAGGTTTTTTGCAAACCTTTTAGGTAGCAACCAACCAGTTATTCTCATATTTAAATCCTTCTACCAGCAGTGTTCCAGAGTAAGAAAAACTTGGAGAAACAGGGTCCGTTCGAAAGATGACGTCTTCGGAAATTGTCATAATTATCCTTTACCATCCCGGACCTTCGGACAATACACTATTCATGGTTTTTGTTTTCGCATCATCAAAATGTACTAAAAACGCAGTAGCGATACTTTTAATGAACGGCGCTTTCAATTTTTACCCTCTCACCGTATTCTGGCTTACTGACGGTCTGTACTAATTGCATTTGATCAGAGATTGATGAAGTCGCATGTATATCGCGTACTTGGAATAATTCTTAACTATCCTGTGTTTCAAAGGAACTTTAGCAGACCTCCTGGGCTAACAGTAGTGACCAAGACGAAGTAAGTATCTCTTATGAAGTAAGCATCTCTTAGCTAAAATGCATGGCTACATCTTCACATCGCAGAAAATCATTTTATGTTTACAGTAGCAGGGGCTCCATATCCTGCTGCGTTAAACATTTTCATGCATTGGCAGCCACTGCGTACATAGACGGAAGCATCATTATTGTTTATCCTCTTCAAAGTATATTCGTATCACTGCCCTCAGTCATGCGATCACGTGGAAATGTAGCAGTAGATGTACACCCTTTGGAAAGGATTTGCGCTTTGCTAGTGTGGATTCGTACGACATTCCGTAAACTTCAAGTGATGGAAAACGACCACATTGCTCTTTTTGAGCATGCAGCAGCATGAGATAATCTCACGGCTCCTGATGCCACGCCCTTGACAGGCCCTGCCCATGGAGGAATGAGAAAATACCGAATCTTTCTTCATGTGACTACCATGTGTTTTGAACGGGTTTAGTAGCGTCATCGACAACCGCTCAGTGGTCGCGGATTATTATTATTATTTATTACATGGCTAAAATCCATGTGAAGAACAATGTAATTAGAAACAGTACACAGTGACATCCATATGACATTGGCTAACGATCCAGTCCAAAGTGCAATAGAATGATTAGAAAGTATATGCGATAACAAACACCCGGAGAATGAAGAGTGGAAAGGAGAACAGACCAAGAGGGGCTCTGCCACAAGATCTCGTTATGTCCTAGAATTATTTATGAATCGACTTGCATTCGTAATAAATGGCTCTAGGTTGTACGGAATAACTGAGTTTTTGGCAAGTTTCATATAGTCCGAACCTGCTCTATTGACAAAAAAAAAAAATTATGTCGAATTGAAGATTTTGCAGTGCTTAGTGAAAGCTTCTCTCCTCCACCTCGGGTTCTAGATGTCTCACCATGAAGAAATCACGTTTGTCAAGTCCACAGAAACCATGGAGAAATTTGTGTACCATTACGAGGTCGTATATTATTCGTCTGTATAAAAACGTCTGTAGCCCAAGTTGTTTGTTTCTTGTATCACTGCTGGGAATAGCATGGTAATCAAAGCCACATTTCCTAATAAATAGTTTTCTAGTGAAGCTATTTTGGACTTTTTCAAGTCGAAGTATATTTTTCTTTTCTTTTATTATTTTCTCCCCTGGCTGCGGGCGTCTTCACTCCACATCCCGGGCATTTTCTCCCTATTTTCGGGCACTTTCTCGCACCGAAACAGACGCGGCGCGGTTCGGGCAGTTTCTCTCGTAATCAAAATCTGAAGAGTTTAAGTTACTTCCGCGGCCCGATATTGGTGACATGGAGTTTTATAGCTTAAATGTACGGAATTTCGAAGTCGGAATTGAATCAAAATTCGAGTGGTACGTGATGTGGCATTTTCTGAAAAAGCAGCTGTGAAACGCAGACACAAGGCAGATCGAGATCGAGATAGACAACCTTAAAATCATGGAGATATTCAGAATAGACGACCGTACAAAGGAATGGGAAGAAGCAAAACCGAAGTGGCATTACCATAATTTAGCTTAAGCTTTGTGATATCACGAAGTCTTCTGCTAAGACTCATCCTTTCACAAGAAAAAAAAACTCACTGCACTCTATGTAGTTAGGCTCAGACTGAACTCTACGATCCGATGACTCGACTTACTGACGGCCACGTTCTGTTTCTAGTGGTAAAAAGACGAACGCATTTTCGAAATTGTACTTACTCATTATAAAACTGAATAATAGCACAAAGTGGTTGGCGAAACATTTAGTGAGGAACCAGTTTTCTCGAAAGAAACCGAAGTCGAAGTTTCCTATTGGTATTTAGTGATTTACTATTGGTATAGATCCAAATAGGATCTAATAAACAAGCTAGCAATTTACTGCTCTTCCGAACGGCAGCTAAAAAACACATCGCCAAATTCATTCGCATAAACACTGAAGGGTTTCTAGTTGAAGGCTTTATGCGAACTTCATATATGTACGCCGCCTTCACAGCGTTACTTCTCGTCTTTCTTGGAACACTTTCACAGGAAAATTCCCACCATCTACAATAAGAGCCGCTCGACTGTGGGCTCTAGCTTCTCAAATGTTCGCAAATAGAAAATTGTTATTAGGTTGGCCGGAAAGTTCTGACGGCTTTTGTGCAACTTTTTTTCCTTCGTTCGTTACTGAATTAACATTCCGCTTACTTCGCATTTTTAGGTAACACCTGGTATAGAATTCTTTGCTCCAACTAATGGAATAATTTGTGTTTCACCATAGCTTAATAATTGCGTTTCTTCGAAGACTTATTGAAATATGCCGAAAGAAGCAATTCCGAACGATATTTTATTTCAATTTCAAACTGCGCCAATCCGCCATCAAAACGGCCGGCAAATCAATCATGTCTGGGGACCGAACATGCAGCAGAAGGGACCATGCAGCCGTGGTTCGAGAAATTTCGTTCCGGAGATTTTAAAGTTGAAGATGCACCCCGAGGCGGATGACCGACAGCAACAAAAGGACGGCGATTTGAAGGCCTTCTTGGAAGTTAATCCAACAGAAACAGTCCATAAGATCGTCCATAAGTCTAGGAGTCACTAAAACTGCAAAAACTGGCACGGCGTCAGAAAAAATATGCTGATTCGAACTGTTCTCGTTTGAACAGTTTGGACATTCTTATGAGCATGAAGAATGTTTTGAGCGTTTGAAGTGGGCCAGTCAAAGTCGCCAGAACTTGTACCAATACCCATGCGGTAACCTAATACCAATGTGTCTATTGGCACAGATATGCCAAATGTAACAATTTTTACATTACGAACTGGTTGAGCATGGAATAGGCCGTGATCGTTTGAAATTAGAAATCAAAACGATGGACGCCTTCAGTCCGACCTGATATATGCTGATAGCGCGTAGATATCCGCTTTTGAGAACCTATAACTTTACTCACCTTAATTTTGTAATTCAACTTCTGGCCCTCCTTGAGTCCTGCGCATTTGCTGGATTCAATTTCTTTTCTATAACAGAGCAAAAAGTAAATCAAATCAAGTAGATGACAAGCCACGTGGACAAGACAGCAAATGCTAGAAAAGTGTGTCATACGCGAAACACCAATTCCGCTTAGAACTCTTCGTTAAAAGGTGGGAGAAGACACACAAGAAAAAAAAATTACCCATTGCACTCGACGAAGAACTGCAGGTTGATGCCGAGTTTCTTGTATTCGCTTGTTTGAATCAGGAAATCCTTCACGTCGTAAACGGGAGCTGGTTTACGATGCAAGTACTTGTACGGCACAGTCAATGTGTCTCCTAAAATGGTCACATGAAAAAACGTGCACGTTTTGTCATTCAATCCTTCACGTTTCCAACAGAAAAACGGTTTCGAAATCCATGGAATAAAGGCGCTAGAGGATTTTCCCATTGTTCATCTGCAGTTTTCCCCTCAAGAGGACAAATACAAGGAATATTTGAACGTCCGGCATGTTGAATATGAAACATTCGGATCCTTCAAGTGTTGTGAGAAAAGCATCCTGAAGTTCAGCCTTGTAATGTGGTAAGCAGACACAGAAGCTGGTGCGGTTTGTTGCATTATCGGTGCTTATGACCTCTTCGAGAGCGAGTGACCCAACACTCATCCTGATTAGAGGGACTTCGGCCGCTTTTCGCCGGACGACGAGGCTATCATATACATTGGAAACGACGAAAGTTACCGTGGTCTCATGCGCTTCCGTGCGGAGGTCCCTCAAAATTTCAAGTGCAGTAAACAAATGCAAGTCCTGGCGACCAAGATGACAGCGCCATGAGTATGCCTTAACCTATTACGCCAATGTGAACAGCATGTGCCCCGGGAGCCCCCTACAGAATGTGAAAGATGCTCGCATTACTGTGGGGCGATAGCATTAAAAGGTTGTCGGAGAAGTTCTGAAACAACGCGAAAAAAATTCAAAATGTTATTTCTTTACATATGCACAGTTTCACTCTGCAAAGTAATAACCGTTGACATCGACAACACTCCCCCATCTAATGGGCAGACCTCGTTGTCAGATGAGTGTGAAGGGTGGTTGTGTGAGTGTGAATTGGACCATGAATCCCTCTCTTCCATAGTATAGGCGACTGTGACCCGAAGAAATGCGTCACCTCAGATTCCAGTTGCGCCTGATCATCGAAGCGTCTATCCCTCATATGTTGTATAGGAAGCATCCCTATATGTTGGATAGAACAATAGTAATAATAAGTGAGAAAAGTGAATGAAGCACAGCTCACAGCAATCCCTTATTTCACAACTTAGAGGGAAATAAATGTGTATGAGGTGTGTAGGAAGCGAAATTGGTAAAGGTGGCAGCGGTCATGGAAAAATGCAAAAATTGTGTATATCAAGGGCGTCGAACATCTGGCCCAGCACCTCTGAAGCCGCGTCGCACCCTGCTGAGCTACCTATTCGCTCACGTTCCGCCACTTCATCTTTGAGGGCCCGTAGCTCATTGGGTTCAAGGACTCAGCGAAAACGAAACATATTTTTCTACTACATGAAGTGTGGAGATTCTCGCAATGCTATCCATTTCCCCGTTAAGACCTACGCCTGGAACCTTCCCTGGTGAAGCTGTTGGAGAACCTACCTCCAATTTTTAATAAAACATTGCCTCAACTTCCCTCTATATATATCTTCCAACAAAGTTTCTGCGCTATGGAAAAGCAGTGGTGTTGCTATCGTGTCAAAGGTCGAGAACAATGTCAATTAAAAGTGGGATCAACTTGTTGGTTGCCGACAGGAAGCTATACAACGTTACCGTATCAAAAAGCGGGATTTCGGATGGAGTTCAGCTCATACTCGTTCTGAGGCGACGGCCCAAAGTACAACTATAGCGCGAGCAGCAGCTATGCCTCCTGTTAATTGACTTGATGATGGTATTTAGTCCTAATTGAAAGAGTACCTGGTTGGGCTGCGCAAAAATATCATGTGAAACCTGGGAAGCTTATGCGAGAGGAGATCGACAGCTGGTAGATACGCCACCCTGCTTAGCTGGAGTATAGCAGCGAGCGACAGACAGGCGAAGCGAGTGCAGGTAGATCATGAGTGTGGAAGGGTCTCCCTACAGCTGAGTCCTACGAAAACGATGTTCCTGAGGGACGGAAAAACTTCTGATGCTTCACTCGTGTTTCATACGCGGCGAGCTCCTCTTGTCCGACGACTTGGGCTAGGGGCTGGCTAGAAGCGAAAAGTGCTAATCGAAGAACTCCCGGTCTCGTACTCATACCCACAACTACGTCTTTGTACACTAATGTATGTCGGTAGGTTGTCCGGAAATAAATGAGCGTTTGCATCTCGAATATTCAAATTAGCAACTCACCCTAGAATGAACCTTATCTATCAATGTATTAATCATTCGAATCATTACATCTTTGCTAACAAGAATCTGGTTTACTTATGTCGATAGCCTATAAAATTCGGAGTTCTAGAGGCGGTGAAAGCGTTGAAGTCATTTTTGTTATCATCTTTGTTGCTGAATTTTTTAACCTTCACAGTACGATCTAAGTTCTTGAAAAATGATAATTGGTAGGGGACAGATCTGATGAATGTGCTGGATGTGGCAGGGTTTCGTATCCTAATTCATCCAGTTTCAGGACAACAATTTTTGAAACGTGTGGAAGCGCGTTGCCGTGCTGTAGGATTGGGCCTTTTCGGTTGACCAAAGCCAGCTGTTTTTCAATCAACTTCTGGTGCATCACTTCAATTTCGACGCAGTACTTCTCCGCTGTGATAGTCTCTTCAGTCTCCAAGAACTTGTAGTGGACTATACCAGCCATTGTCCACCATGGTCTTCTTTGAATGGAGACTCGGTTTCGGCATCTTCTTGGGACTCTCATTCTTGTCCAGCCACCGTGCAAAGCGAAGGCGATTGTCATTAAGAATCCATTTTTCGTCGTGTGTCACGATCCTGGCCAAAAAGGGTCTCCTAGAATGCGCAGCCTTAACGAAGCACAGGTGAGTCACGCTTAAGCATCAGTTCGTGCGAGATCCATTTATCCAATTTTTTTCTTTTCCGATCTCATTTAAGTGGCAACTGATAGTGCTACCGTCAACGGGGAAACGCTGAGCTAGCTCTCTCACAGTCTGACGCGGATCCGCCTTCACCACGGCTTTGAGTGAGGAGTGATGGCGGCCTACCTCGGTCTTCACCTTCAAAGCTTTCATCTCCAGATCGCAACATTTCGAACCAGTGGCGAATTGTGTGTTCTTTAGCGGAATTCTTCCCAAATGCAGCATTGATGTTACGGGTCGTTTCCGCTGCACTGATACCAAGTTTGGATTCGTGGAAGAAAATTTAGCGAAAATTGCGCTAAGACATCTAAAACGGCAAAGCTTAAAATTCGGGAAAACTTACGTTCTAAACAAAATCCGAAAACGTGATTAAAGAAAGCATGAACTTAGCTTTCGAATGGTATATAACATCACAAGGTGTAAAAGGTACTTTGTTAGGAAAATGTACTTCAATAATAACAATGCAAAACGCTCATTTATTTCCGGACAACCTAATACATATCTGAAGTCAATGTCTTCGCTGAGCAGGATGAACACGTCATTGCCGTCGATGACGCGGGGAACCGAGGTCGATGCGGAGGCAAAACACTTAGGAATAGTAGAAAGCGTGCTGAGTTCCACGCTTCGAGGGCGGTCGAGGATCAAAGAAGCGCTCCTGCAGGCCAGTTTGTCGAAAACTAAGTGACTCACCCGGTCATGAAGTACGCTTCGTTGTCATGCGAGCTGTGTACTTAAAACACGCTACAGTTCCGAATAGGAACGTGGGACGATGGGTGATACCGGAGATGAGATGTGTATGTAATAGAGCTGTCTCACCTTCCGAAAGTTAGATATTAGATACATGGACACGTTCCTCAACACGTACGCTTCTTTTTGGAGAGTCCGCCGCGCGCTTAGTTACTCTTTTGTTTCGGCTCAAAGCAAAGACAGTGATCTTTTTCATTGACATGAGCACCCAGAAGGAGAGCAGTGGAAGGATTGCAATTCCGGTGATAATGCGTCGCCGTCGTGCAAAAAGAGTTTTATGCTTCAGTGCCCAGCAGTTTCGCAATGAGGAAACTTTAATAGCCGACTTCCCAACAAAATCGCCGCTTCCGAAATCCGAAAAACTTTCGAATTCAGCGTTTGCTCTTATACTTTGCTGCCAAGAAGCTGCAGGCGAAGCGTATTTACCGCACCCAACACATTTTGTCGCATGGGAGCTCCTAAGTAAAACTATTTTAGCATGAAATGTTCGATATTGATGCAAGAAGCTAGGATAGGATCCAACGGAAGTAGATGAATATTTCTGTAATCTAGATTGGAGATGAAGGATGAGCAGCATGGGAGCAGTACAAGTGGCGGCGAATTTGGCTTTGTCTTTCTTTGTGAGACTGTGTGTCCGTTATTTAATTGTCCAAATATGTATTAATAAGTAGGTAATTCTATATGACTCGCTCAACTCTGGTGAACTCTGTCTACTCAGCGTTGGTGCTGTGAGAGCGATCCAAATTCGAGTGGATAGACCTCTTCGCGACACTCAAAGGATTCTTGAAAACCAGCTGAGATGAAGACAAGCAGTTCATTCGTCATGGAGAGTCCCTGATCCAAAGAGTTGAATCAGTAGTACCCACCATTTTCAGATAAAAACAAATAGTTTTATTTATTTGGCTAGAATGAATTAGCTCGAATAAGAATAGCAGAATTAGAAGTTCGTTAGAAGACGATAGTCTTACCTGGTTTCATTCTGAGTACAACTTGCTGGGGCTCGATCTGGATAACAGCCTGCCCTGAAGCAGGGGATCCAAGAGGCATGTTCTGAAATTAACTAACTCAAAACAACTGAGAATTAACTAGAAAAATTGTAATTTGTTACAGTGGTGGCAATCAACATTGATTGATCAATTTGATTTTTTGGCTCTTCGTTTTTTCTAGTTATTTTTGACACGTTTTCCACTTTTTAGAAATAAGCTCCATCAGCCAAAATGCAGACATTATTGCGTAGTTCAAAATTATGGCAAACCGGGAAAAGTTTCAAATCAGATGTATGTAGGCATTATATTTTGAATATATATTTATGTATTCCGCCTGTGCTGTGAAGACGTGCTGAAGAATAAGCCAGCGATCTATCCTCTCCAAACAAACATCTCAGAATTAATCGACCCTGAAGGAACAAAGCCTCAACAGGCTATTGCATCTGCAGATGGGCTAGTTGTGGGCGCCGCTGCCGCTCGCCCAGGTGGCCATACCTGCGGCGCCAACCCCATGCACGCCGTCTCCGCTAGCACTGTGACACCCGCGCGGCGACGCGACAACGGCGCAACAGAGGCCGTCGTCGGCGGCCTCACGACGGCGGTCCAACGGTGGAGCGGAGCACCACAGATCGACCAGAATCGCTGCGACTGCAATCATCAACGTATTCTGAGGGTTTACAAAACCAGAGTAAATATCCATGCTAGTGTGAAGCAAACATAGCTCTAATGTGCTCACCTCAAGCTTATCAATACCATCGTTGATGCGATATTCTTAAATTTAAAACTGAAAAATAATTCTTCGCAAACCTGCTACGAAGCTGTGAAAGGTATATTTCCAGGCTAGATGTTCACAAAGAACTCAACTATATCGCCGAAACACCTTCTAGAAGAGAATTTTTGAAGGAAAAAAGCATAGTGTGTATCACCCCATTGGAGACATGCCTCCAAGCCAACATTTTATGCAGAATTCAGTTACGAAGCTAATAAGGATAAGGATAAAGGACGGCGTTATTCAATCCCTTTTGAGATGCGCCACGCATTCTATTTCTACGGGATATCGTGGAGGCGATTCGTATTGCGTATTTGGCCATGCAGGCCATGACTTGCGGTGGCCAGCCGATGAACAAGTCAGCGCTCTATCCTTCCCAGACAAGTCTGGCACCAATCCACCAACCTTGGAGGAATGGAAGGCTTGGTTGGCCTGGGCGGGAAATCCGAACCAGGAATCTGGTATCGGGTGCACGCGGCAGTCGGTGCCTCCTCCGACTGCGCTACACGCGCCCACGAAGCTGATATTCACAAATATTAGAATTTTTTTAGCTTTTTTAAAAATTATTATTTAAACCTTACACAGCCTAACTCTCCCTGGTGAAGTGTCATTCAAAGATATTGGATTTCAGATCGACCACCCGGTAACGCGCCTTGACATCCTTGTGCAGAATTTTCATATTTCTCTGGCAATCACTCTTCTGGCATGGTACCGGCTGGCAAATCTGTAGAACACACGCTAATGGAGAATTTTTATTAGAGAAATTCATATCAGTGGTTTCTCTAAGGTTATGGTACCTTAATAGTTCTCCGTTTATGGTATATCGCCCTTCAGCATCACGCCCTTTAAGGTGCTTCATTTCATCAGGATTCTAAAAACAAGAGTAATCGGTCCTTGCTTGCTGCTACCAGCCCTGGAGGCAGTACCTCCAGAGGTGGAGGTCATATCTATTAGTCAGCCCTTGCTTACCGCTACCACTACCTCTGCAAAGGAACCATATAGTGAAGTGGCACCCATTTTCCATTCTACAGTAAATATTTGATGATATACATTTCGTGATTGAGTTCTGCGTAGAATGTTGGTTTAGAGATATGTCTCCAACAGTGTGATAGACACAATTATACTTTTTTCTTCAAAAAGCTCTTCTAGAAGGTGTTTCGACGATATAGTTGAAATCTGCTCAAAATTATAGCCTGGAAATATACCTTTCAAAGCTCCGTAGCAGGTATGCAAATAATTATTTTTCAGTTTTAAATTTAAGAATATCGCCATCAACGGTAGTATTGATAAGCTCGAGGTAGAGCACATTGTGGGCCACTTACGCACTTTCTTGAACTTCACTGGACGAGAGCTGAAACCGACTAAAAGAACACGAGAACACCACCACACGATGACTTGGCATTTTCGTGAAACCCCTGAGCGAAACGTGCGAGGCACTACGTGTCCCTCTAGCTTATACTCGTCGACATACTCTGGCACGAGACGGGAACGAATTAGAATGTTGCTCGCGTCCGTTCGAGCAAATGGACGGATAATGGGACGAAAATGTGGTACGGGTAATATTTTAAGTAACTTCAGCCAGTAGCTGTATACAAAATCGAAAGGAAAAGTACAAGCCTTATGGAAGATTACCTGAGCCATAGTCGTGGACACAATGTCGAACGCGTTTTCCAGCCTCTGCGTTTCATTATTTATAGGTATTCATAAAATAAAGCTAGTTTCAGCAAAATTTTGCTGATTTCGTAAGCACTAGATGTTAGAGAGTAAATGTTATCGAACAATATTTCTACTAGTTTGCGTTGTCTATCATAACGATTCCACCTCACTTTCTTCGCAAGCACTGACTGAAATATTTCGCTACCTTCTCTCAAACGGCCGAAGAGCAATCCTTCAGGTCTTCTTTTCTGCTCAGAAAGCGAGAACGTTTTCGAACAAATAGAGGAACTCACGTGTGGGCCGATGCGAATCTCTGTGGCGGGTGAATAGACGTACGATGGATTGCACGTCTCCGGCTTAAATGCCGATCTCAACTGGCATCGATTCTGCTCGGTCGCGTGCTGGAATGCCGCCATTTGAAGTCATATAAAGGTTGTCTTCGTAGAAAGTTGAGAGTCGTCGAGGAGTGTGCAACTTGAGTGAGACAAGGAGATCTGTCGCCGATCACCGTGGACCGGTGCTCATTAGCAGCTTTTCGCCTTTCCATGTCGACATTATGGTCTGCCCTGGACGTCTTTTAAGATGCGGAAGGGCGAAAATCAAGCAGAAGAAACCACACCCAATTCTCATAGCGAGCAGCGAGCTAGTCCGAATACTCTATGTGCAACAAAATTGCGATGTTCGTCAGCAATAAATCGACTAACAGCAGAGATCTTTTCTTTTGTAGAAAACGCAAAAAATCTCATACAGGCATAGACTACTATTAATAAAATCGCTGCGCAAAAGAAATGGACTTATCGACAGCTTGAATGATGCTTTATATCCAGGTTCTTGCAGACTTTTTTACTACGACCTTAACGATGATGCAGCAGCTTGCGTTGCTGCGACTAACTGAACATAATCCTCACAGGGTCTCGGCACCATGCGCAGTCGGGGTGCTGCTTTATGCACTGTCCGCAGCTGGCTTGAGCTTCAAGTGATCCACACAGCTGCGAAGAGTCATCGCCTGCACCTGAAAATGCGCACGCACTCAAACGAGCTGCTTATAATACTGAGGTTTGACTTTGAATGGAAATCGCCATTGCCTCACTTACCCAGGTGGTAGAAAAGAGGAAGAAGCAGCAATGATAGACGCATGGTGTCCCTGCAAATGATCATAGTTTACATATTTCAGCGAGGTTATAAAGAGCACAGAGAAGAGCTTTTTCGAAGGCCAACCTCAGAATGAATTTGGCAGAGGAGAAAAAGGAACTGCATAGGAAAAACAGGAAAGGTGGACCTCAGCAAAACATGACACACATTGTATCCGTCAACCTTATACATTAATGGGGAGTGTAGAAGATAAAGAGAGCCTATGAAAGTTCGTTGAAAGAGGTTTTGGTTCCGATGCTCAGCAAAGGAACTGAGAGAGTTCCAACTACAGCATGCGACACGCAGTTCGGTTGCGAAGTCGCAAAATAGGTACAGTACAGGTACGCAAAGTACGTCAACGATCACGCATTCATCGGACAACGTCTGACTGGACGGATGTAAAGAACTGAGCTGCCTGATGTACGGATGGAAGCAAGTAGTAGGTCAGGTGCATCCCTCGAAAAGAAGCCGCCTCGCGCTTCTTGTGCACTGCACTGGCACCTGGCTTAAATAACGATTGATGGCCAGGTACAATGCGACGGCGCAAAGTTTTAGTATCGAAGAGAATTCCACGAGGAAATAGTAGCAATGCAACAACTTCAGTCGTATCACATTTCAGAACGCGCGAGCACTGCAGTCGCAGAGTCGTTTGATTCGGCACTCCACAAAAAGTGCCGTTGAGTAGCGATATTCCCCTATCCTCACACATTCGGAGACGAGATCTGCGCTGCGCAGTCAAGGCATCTGACCCTCCTTCTTCAGGAGCTGGTGTCCAACAGCTTCTAGATGCAGAACTTCTTGAAAACACTTGCTATGCCTAATACCAACATTGAGTTACAGCACCGAAATAAAAAAAGAGAATTGCGCACCATGATATGTCACATTTTGCCGTGGTATGTATAACTAGATAGCAGACCAAAAAAGTAGTAATCAAAGACTGGCATGACCAAGCTTGCTATACTGAAAGAGTGGCGGAGAATCCAGCCTGTAGCATGTGAACAGAGTCGTTTTCTTGACTACAAAACTCATGTTTGCCTATAAAGCTTGGGGTCACTGCACAAGCAATGGACCGAAGGCACGGGGTCCATGAGCAAAAAGCGCTCGCAATGCGCAGAGAATGTCTTGAAGATCGAAGGGTTTGGGACTGACAAGGGGGATGCAAGAAAACAATAGGACGAAGGCCAGAGGAGTCATGCAGGCCAACCACCCATGCTCTCGAATCGGCTCCACCGCTTCAACAGGCCGCCCACCTCGTTGGCACATGACTTACACTATACTAGAGCGGGTGGGAGCGCATTAGTTGTACCCGGGCACCGGTGCACGCCAAACATCGCGTATATCAAAAATGAATCACTGACAGCCGAAGATTGATGGCTCCGAGGCTCCGCGATTCGTAGAGTGGAGCAGCTCGTGTTTACCGGACCACAGTCGGTCACATTTCACAGCACGGCCATTGCCTTCATGACGAGCCGCATGAGTACGGCTGCTCGCCAACTGGGAGAGAACCAACTGTAGTGGCCGCGAATCGGTTGTCCGGAGGTGAGTTACACATCGAGGATGCTGGCTGCTGGCCTTCAGCTCAGCAAGATTGGTCTTGTTGGCCTGTGAAGCGAATTACACCGCTCATCGCTGGTCTCGCATCCCCATGACTCTTTCTTTATAATAGTAATCATGGAGTACACCCTGTTCGCCCCGTAGGGAAGAGCGCTTCGAAAGGCCAGCAATTAACTCGACCTGGGTGTGCGTGGTTATCTTTTCAGTGGTGACAATAAGAATGATCAATTGCAAAGAGCAGTCACATTTGCAGAGTACAATCCAGGTTTTAAACGCAGGTTTTAAAAAGGTGCGAAAGAAAAATGTTTTGGCTTGAAAAATGTTCAGTATTTTCCGGAAAGCTGTTCAGGCATATGTATGTATGCGTCAACGCCGGCCTTGCCCACTATTTTGACAGTTTGAGATGTCCTATCAGCTTTCAAAAAATGCTTTCAAAAAAGTGGGTAACGCATAACGACTCCAGCGCCTGTCAGTTGCTGTGTGAATTTAAAAAATCATTTTTCAAAAAAAAATTAAATTTTGTTTCAAAGCACAACAAAGCAGCAATCATTGACTGCATTAAAGGTCCAAAACGCGCCAATCACGCCGTGCACTCGGAAAGCTTACAGCGATTTTTGTTTGATTGATAGATTAAATGCTGCTTGCATAAAGCATTAAGGTGAGAATATGTGTGTTCTTTGCAGTTGCTTTTGTTATATTAATTACCGGTGTAAAATTCCATGCGAACAAAAATTTTGCTCTATCAATCGAATACAAATTCCAAGTTGTTAAAACGCATATATAATTGTATATACATATAGAATTATATACGCGCGATTAGTGATCTTTTCTCAACGTTTAGACCTTCATACTTTCATTGAGGTAAAGAACTGGTTTTACTATATAGAATACAGCCATCAGAGTGGCCTGTCGGCCGCACTGACGGCCTCTTAACAAATTCGCCATAGTAATAACTTCTCATCATCAATTTTAGCTGTAACCTAGGTCATGGTTTTTTTTTCAGGCAGGAAGAACACCTTAACTACGTAGATTGCGGTAACTTAGAAAGGAACAAAAAAATAAACGACATCCACAAAAAATGGGTAATTGATCAATATCGATTAATGGTGATCGTTACTTCAAAAACGAACTTCAGATTCGTGTTCAGCGACCTCGAATTACCCCAGGACTGAAGTTTTGCACCGCTTCAAAAACATTCACAAAAAATCGAGAACATAGATCGATATTGTTTGCCTTCTCTGTGATGGCCTTCCGTCGATGATCATCTGAATCTCCAGGCACGCTGTCGATCGCCATAAATCGTCGAGTATCGCAGTGTCCCCAGCTGCAGTTGTGACGGCCACACACACACGCTTTTTCTTATCATATCCCACTATATATATATATATATATATATATATATATATATATATATATGTATATATATATCCCACTATATATATATATATAGTGGGATATATATGGATATATATATATATATATATATATATATATATATATATATATATATATATATATATAGAATCCGCCAACATCTAGGCTGTGCTGCGTACTTTTACGGCATGAAGCCGTTCATCACCTCCCTACGTTTTATCACAGGCATTCTCTCCGGCAACGTCACTGGTTTGTGATGTTCAATACTTCTGTCTGCAAGGTGGCTCTGCAATCGTTCTCATGTTCAAAAGCACATGCAAGCACAAGCACAAGCAAGGACATGTCCTCCTCGGTACGCAACGTCGGCTCGGTTATTTCTTTTTTATTCAGACGCTCATCGCGTACTGATCCCTCTCATAAATCGGCTTACTGATCCCTTTTATTGCCCCCACCTTCAAGGTACCACCTCCGGGCCCTCTTCCTTATTATCCCTATTGACTCCCTTTCTGACATCTTTTTGCTGGTTCCCCCGTCCCCGTCCTTCTTTTCTGGCTGCTCTCCTGCCCCCCCCCCCCCCCCGCTAGGTGCCCCTTGCTGACCTTCCCACTCTCATAGCAGACGTAGTTGACACGTCTGTTAAATGCGGACGCTCAGGAACGCCCGCATTGCCGTTGTGTCAAGTAGGAAAAGGCTGCGCGTCCTCTACATCAGCAGCATCCCATATTGAACAGCAAACGTTTTCCGCGGTGAATACGAAGAGGCGTACCTTGCGGGCGAAGTTCTCAATTCAACATGGGATGCTGCTGAATTCTGAATTCGGACGTGCACCGCAGGCTGACCTGTCTTCTAAATCCAGATGCTCAGAAATGCGCGCAGATGCCGCTGTGTAAACAGGAGAAGACTGCTCTTACTCTGCTGCAGGAACATGCCATCTTGAATTTTGAATGCCCTGCTTGTCGCGCGACGGCTGTGACACCTTTTCCGAATCCAGACGCTTGTTGCGTGACCTGGATGCTCATCTTCTGAATGCAGAAGCTCAGAGGCGTGCAGTTGACGCTGTGTGGAGCATGAAGAGGCTGTGCAGGTGGCAGATTCTTTGTTCCCCGTATGAATTCCCGGCTCTCTTCTTGCTGGTTCCCCTTCCTAGTTGTAGTTCCACTACCCTACCTCCAGGTGCCTTCTTCCTGCTCGCTCCCTCCCTGCCATATCTTCTAAATTCGCAAGTTTCGTCTCCCTTATTGGTCCACTCGTAATGGATTCCCTTGGTGGCCCTCCTTACTGACCCGCCATCCTGATACCTCCTCCAGGTCATTCCTTCCTTGTCGGTTCTCCACTCTCGAAGTCCTCCTTCTACTCGTACCCCTTTAGTGGCTCTCTCATGCTTCTGACACAAAGTCGTCGGCACAGCTTCTGAATTGGGCGTTCAGAAACGCGCGCAGATGCTGTCGTGTCAAGCAGTGATGTTTGCGCTTCCCCTGCTGCAGCAAAATTGACGTTGAATAGCACATTTTGGCCGCGCTCTAGATGATGAGGCGTACTTACGAAGGTTTCTAACGTGCCTGAAATACGTGTGTTTCACCACGCACTCTACTGCTACCGATATCGTGGAGGTCGATTGAATGCGTACTTCCCCTTATATTCACTTCCAGCAGCCAGTCGACGGCCAACTCAGTGTTCTCGCCTTTCCAAGCAGGTCAGATGTCATTGCGCTTACTCTGATGGATAAAGCCTTGGATGGCGAGGGTGGCACTCGAGCCAAGAACCTCGACGTGGGGTAGCCACGACAGCTGTTGCGTCCCCCGACTATTCAACCACGTGGCTAATTTCCGTAAAAAGCAGCGGAACTTCCGATTCCAAATTCGTAAGAGATGTAACGAATATACACTGTTCAACAAAACGATAACAGTACCCTATCTTTAAAAGTTATAAGAGGTCACGCTCCCTTTAAGGCTGAACTCAAGACTACATTTTTCAACATCTCGGAGGAACGCAACAAAGAGTCAGCGTTAGCAGCTAACGTTATTTCACATTCGATTCGCTTTCCAAGGTTTTTATTTGAAGATTGCTTTACTTCGTATCAGAAATACAAAGGCTACGGGTAAATACTGCCATAAACAGTGGTCGACCAAGACGCTTTCGAGACTGACGGTATAACCTCCATGTCCTCTCTTCGTAAAATCCTGACATTTTCTATGATATAATAGATAATCGTGTGCCCAACGAGTCCTACTCACTTCTCGCCTTTTATTCTATACGTGTTAAGTTCATCTGTTTCAGCCAGGACGATGGTGGAGCCAAAACCTAAGTGAAGCCGACGTTGGGCTGCTTATTGAACGGAACCTTTTAAACCCTCCATCGGCACGGAAGTGCGTATTATTAAAACCGCAATGACGATTAAGGCTTTTGTCACTCTCCATCCTCTTCAGAGCAATGGATGTATAGGAATGTACATGTGGTTATAGCTGTATTTCGCTGTGAGCGTGGTAGTGCAGTCGGAGAGGGCGCAAGCTGTGGCACGCACCGGAGTCGAGGTTATCGGTTCGGGCTTCGGGCCTAAGTCTCCCAAGCCCTCTTTCCCTTCGGGGTAGACGAATTGTAGCCAGACTTGTCTGTGAAGGGCAATACCCTGAATTCTTCATTTCGTGCTGCATCCCGCAAAGGGAAAAGACCGTCCGTCATTTGCTATGCTTATTTCGCCACCGGCATAGAAAATTCAGCTCGTATTTTCTCAAAATCTTCTGCACTTCCAATTTTTGGCCGTTCTCTCCTGGCCTTTCAAAGGTCCACACTTCAAAAACTTCAGGGGGATTGACGTTAACCTTCTACAAATACGAGACAGTGCAACGTCTCACGTCTTCGACCTACCAAGAAAGTGGCGTCTCTGAAAATTAGTTGCTATCAAAATGCAGAGGCCCAGCAAAAGCAGTAACAGATGAAGACAAACACAACTTCTGAAAAAAAACTGAAGGGTGCCCGTTCGGAAACAGCTATGAAGATATAATAGCGTTACTGTGAGATACAAATAAATGCTACTTAAAAACAAGCATAGTTTTAGAAGACATGTCATATATCTGGGCGAGACTCAGAGCTTAGCGGTTAGAAGCAAAAAAACTGATTTTAATGCTTCGCTGGTCTCCAGCCATTTTCAAAGAAAAAACGAGTGAGGAAGTTCAGTTCGCTTTTTGATCGCGATATTCCTCCTCGTTAGAAGAGTACGGTTCTTGAATTTTTGGGCTGAAATTAGGCAGCGCAAAAAGATTTATAAAACATAAGTTGTCATTTTCGATGTCTGCGTTGAAACAGACCAAGGTATGTCTCCTCGGTTTGCCAGCATCGCCGCCATCCGACGCTGGACGTGCCTGGAGACCGCAACCTAGAATACAGTAGGACCTAGGGAATGCAGACGGAACAAATAGCAGGTACCACTTGTGTTCCCTAGTTCTTTCCAATTAGAGCGATATATTTCCTAAAGAGTACGCTACTTTCCATTCCTTCAGTAGGAAGACTTTCGATATTGACGCACTTTTTAGGAATTGGAAATTTTGGGGGAGCGGTGCTGGAGTAGCATATTCGTGAACAGCTATACTTCACTAGGTCAAACCCATTTAAATGATCCACGCTTTGCAAAATATCCATCTCAAATTCTTTCAACACTGACGAAACTGCCCAAGTGACTTCCCCATGGCATCAGACGAAATATTCATCCGATCTATGTGACCTTAAAGTGGTTCTCCCAAGGAAGAAAATACATTGGTTCTCCCAAGGAAGAAAATACATATGTTTGATCAACGCTCATAAAGTTTTTCCCCTTCCATAGATAACACTTCGGCTATATATTCTAAGGATGTTCCTCATAGAGTAAGTACAAACTCGCAGCAAAGGCTGATTATTATGTTGAGCCTAACATTGTGACGATTCAGGGGATGTAGCCTAGTCCGACGCCGACCGCAGCCTGACCGGGGATCCTTGAAGATGATGCTGTTTGGTCTGACACCGACTCAGTCAGAGGATGCGGCATAACTTGGCGCTGCTGATCCAAGCAGTGGATGCCACATAACGTGAGAGACGATTTAGAGTGAGGTTGAGGCCCAACTCCACAGCACCGAAACCGCCGGTGCTGTTGGCAAACAAAACTCACATTTGCTATGAAGTAGTCAAAAGAATATGAAAAAGAAGAAAGAGAAAGACCTGCGCTGAGTATGAGGTATTCCTGCGGCTATTGTACGAATAAGTATAACATAAAGGATAAAGGATGAAGGACGGTGTTGTTCAATCCCTTTTGGGATGCGCCACGCATCTACTTCTACGGGATGTCATGGTGGAGAGTTGAGTGCGTATTTGGCCTCTACAATGACTTGAGGTAGGCAGCCGTTGAACAACTCAGCAGTTTAGCTTTCACAAACAAGTCTGGTAGGAATTCAACATTCACGGATGGAAGGCTTGGAGGACCTGACGGAAAATACGAACCAAGAACCTGGATTCGGGTGCACGCGACTGCCGGCACCACTACCGACTGCGTTCCACGCATCATGAACGAAGAAGAGGCGCAAAAAACTAATTAGTGTTAGGACACAAATCCACGCTGCTCGGACGATACCACTTAACCTCGCCATTTCAAAGCGTGTCCAGAAACTGTTAAAATATAGGAGAATCTGTCATTCAAATACATGGGGAAATAACAAACAAAGTAGTTCAGCAGAAAGAAAACTCAAATGTAAGCCACGCAGCCGCCTATTCAAATCTCACATTGTAGTGTGAAACCCTCAATAATTGTAAACACGCGTCAGCACTCGCAGTCATGAGTTCGCGGCGCCCTCCGAACGCGACGACAGGGAAATGAGTGGAACTCAGCTCCCTCTCATCTCTCTGTCGTCGCCCGCGTTACGTACGATGCACGGGAATCTTGTCCATAGACGATATGTTCCACCTTTGTGTATGGGATAGGTACCTATTCCTTCTAACTTGGGATATCATCAGATACCTGTCAGCGCGCAGCGCAGTCAGAGGGCGAGCTGTCGCATGCATTCCGAACAGGGATGTGCGTAAATGAAATCTGAAATTCCGTAAATCGCAATTACGAAAAAACAGTCGTAAATCGTAACAGTCACCTGACATGAAGTGCAAATACAACTCAACCTCCAATGGGTTTGTTACGCTAATGTTAACCAGATGATTCAATATTTACTTATTTGTGTTACTTTCAGCTCAAGCTAAACAATATTTGCTTGGTAGTAAGATATCATTCAAATCAAGCTTTATACTTTTCAATAAAGTCAAGAAAACTACAGGTTCAAAAACTTTACTTTTGCCCGTGCATGGTATTCCAACAAAAAGCTTGCGTCGTTTGAATATTCATTAAATTCCCCACTTACTAATAACTTTGCGCATAAATCTAGGATGTAGCGGAAACAACAGCGCAAAAGTTGCTGTTAAAACTAAAATTTAAAAAAATCACTTCCCCACTGATCAATGCGGGGAAAACAGCAACTCCTTACCCGGGGAAAACAGCAACTCCCCATCCAACTAACATACTGAGCGGTGCGACGGGTTTGTGCCATTCGCACTGACGAGTGAACGCATAATGCAATTCCATCGCGTAACGCACCGAAAAATTTCCACTTTTCTACATTTTGAAATAGGTCCAGAAACATTCCCATAGCAGACGGATAAGAGAGTTCTGGCAGCCGATCCAGTATGACCATATTTCTAGGACACCTTTTATAGTCGCTTTAAAATGGGAAGATTAACAAATTTCTGAAAGCATCTTCAACTTGATTCTATAGATGAGACAATTTTGAGAATTTTTTAGAAGGTACATAGTTTGATTTACCCTAGAGCTAGCTAACGTGCATAACGAATGCTTGCTCTCCGAGAGTCTGCAGCATCTTAAATCTTAAATCTTAAACGGATCAGATAGGGTGGACACGATAAACTCAGTAGTACCAAACACTACCGATCACGAACGATGTTTAATCGTGGATTTGCGTCAATTTTATTCGGTAGGGGTTAGCATTAATCTATTATAAACAAATTGACTACACGTTATTACCAAATAAGACGTGGAATTAGAATCCTCGTCTCTCTTTCTCTATGAAACTGCCTTTATTGTCTTTCTGTGGGCTGGGATGGAACAACCTTCATCAGTAGGAATGTGATATGCCTAGCAAGCTCGGGACCGGAAACGGAGGAGCTCAACCTCCTAAGCAGGAGCTTATTTGTTTTAAATATTATATTACACTTCTTTCTCCTCTTGAGTTGTTCCGACTCCAAACGGGAACCTTTCAAATGTTAGAGAAATGAATAGGTTAGTTAAAGGAAGAGATGAGCCGCATTCGAGAGGCCTGTGCACAGGGTGGTGCATTCAGCTGCAGTACATTATCGCATTAAAAAAACCAAGGCCTTTGTCATACCGTCGCCCACCCCGAGCGACGCCCAATGATAGGCTCCCATATCGATCGGGCGGCGCGATAGGATCGATATGGGTGCATATCATTAGGCGTCGCTCCGAGTGAGCGATGGTATGACAAAGGCCTAAATGGCAGGGCGAATGAGCCAAAAGAGGAAACCATTAGCATCATCTAAACATCTTAACCATTTCACGACACGCGCGATTTTCATGTGTCTGGCGTGGGGCAGCGCACATTTTTCCCGCGAGCTAATTATTCGTATTATTTTACCAGCATTATTTGTTCAATATGGAAAGACAGTAACAGATGAGGTTTCCCATGGACCATCTTGACCTTAGTTATTAGTGGACTCAGTGATTAATATTATACTATCAAAAGTTTGATAACTTTCCATGAAATATTTTTACGACGGTGTCCGACGACATCGTCGGACAATGTCGTGAAAGGGTTAATAACCCGGTGCACCACATAAATTTGGACGCCAGTTGGTTGTTGACCGAAGATTACATTTTCGAAAATTTACGATTTACGACCCAAAATATCGTAAATAATAAATCGTAAAAAAAACAGCAAAAATGGCCGTAAATCGTAAAATCGTAAATCGTAATTACGCATTAATTATTCGGGTTTATCGCCTAAAGGCCCCCACACACAACGCCGCTCGCCGTCGTGGTTAAAGGCACCCGCACACTTCTGCGTCAACGCCGCAGTCCTATCCTGAACCAAACGGCAGGGACGCCGCCGGCGGCGAGCTCTGCCTCCCTGCCCTATGGTTAACCCTTTCACGACACGCACGATTTTCGGGTGACTGTCGCGTGAGACAGCGCGCATTTTTCACGAGAGCAAGCGCAAAGCGGTACAGAACTGCTGAGTTATAAGGAGTGTTCTATTAGATTTAGGCTTACGTTCAAGAACTCCTAACTTTGCTCAGGAAGCGCTTCTTCACAAAGCAAAAAGCGTTCTGCTTACTTCATCGCTGACATTCTTAGAGGTCGTAACTGCCGGCAAAAGTACGCGGTATTGCATTCAGTAATCCTCGCGGCGGCGCACCACCCGCCATTGTCATAGCGGATCCGTGTTACCCACAAGACTCTGCAAGGCAACCAAGCCTCCATTCCTTCTCACAGTCAGTCAGCGGTGATTAGCTGGTAGCTCCTCAGTGGAGGCTCAGAAGTGGTGGATACGTAGGTGGCAACGTCTTCACCAATTCTAATTCTCTACCGAAAAGCTACCAACTTAGCACCCTAACATTTACAAAGGCGTTGTCTGAATGACTATGCACTAGATGGACTGACAAGATGCACCTGCTTGCGGTGGGAGTAGCCTACAAAGTTCAGGACAATTTGAAGCGATAGATGGTGATTACATTCTTTGCCTCTAAATCGAATAAATTCTCGGAGACTTATGACAAAAGAATACGTTATAATGTAAAGAATGGCATGACAAACGCACCTGAGTTGGTCAGAACCACAGAAAGAAAGCAAACGTAAGACGAAAAGCGGCAGCTGAATGAGTTGGTGGCTAATGACGTAAGCTTTTAAAACATCACTGTTTCTAACATCTCATAAAAGACGGGACTAACAACATGCACAATAATTGGGTTTCACGCTATGTATTAACGTCACCTACGGACGGCAACAAACTCTCGTGAACGATGGTGGTCCGTCTGCCAGAGCGCATCCTTTCAATTGCCGCTTTTGGCAATGAGGGTATTCTAAGCAACGTGGACCTGTTCTGATTAGTGGCTACCTATCTAAAAGAATCTAGAAAAATATATGTAGGATCCTTTCGGAATCTATCTTGTGTAACTGAACTCGTAGAGAATTGAAGATCTTAAACCGAGCTCTTTTATTTCTTTTTGAGGCCAACTTAGACAACTGTCTCAACTGTCCAGAATAGGCAGACAAATCTGGAGAAAACTGCAGCTGAAGAGTTTGGAGGCTATGACTGGAAGAGCCTGTTCGTTGACCGAAGCCACAGGGCAAAACACACGTACCGATTAGGCCTATTTTATACTTCGGCGACGCGTCGGCGACGTTGTGTTGCGCGAGCAGCTACGAACTGAGTAGCAGACCATTTAAAGGCCCACGCACACTTCTGCGACAGCGCGGCGCGGCCATGATGAAGCATAGGGCCCCGACGGCCGCGGCGCGACACTGCGACAAGTGCCGCAGGTGGGGCATGCACTCTTGCGGCTGTCGCGGCGGCTATCGCAGTCGACGCCGCGCTGAGTGCCGCAGGCTGGAATGGTTCAAACCATTCCTGGCGGCGAGGCATCCACGGGGACGTCGGTCCGTCCCGTTGCCTATAACGGTGCTCTAACGCGACCGCGGGATTTCGCGGAGGTAGCCGTCGCCCCACTTGCCGCGCCGAGGTGTCGCAGAAGTGTGCATGGGCCTTAACACCGCGTCGCTGACGCGTCGCCGAAGTATAATAGGCCTTAATGCCGAGCAAGCGACAAACCGATGCGTATGCTTTGCTCTGTAGCTCCGATCGCTGCCGTCGCTCCCGTCGTGAAGTATTTATGAACAGGCGCGAAGTAGTCCAGGCGTTACTGTAACATGTCTGCATTTCTTTCAAAGGTTGTCATGAAAAAATGAGCCACATTAGATTAAAGATCATTGTTAGGTAGTAGGTTTGGGCAAGCCTTTCGCCAACTGCTTGCTTTTTTCCAACATCTCGATGCCTTCCCTCACAAAATAGCCCTTGCAAAACAACATGATGTCGAATTCACCTATTACGATTACAAGGAACCCTAGTTTTACTCACATCTGCGGAGGTATGTCGAACTATTTTTAGCTCGAATGAAAAGGTGCTTTCTGGATCGAAACTGAGTGCTATAATCCTGAAACTGGAATTATTACATAAATGACGAGCAAAATAAATCAGTTATCCAACCAGCTTTGCTTTCTCAGATGCTATATCAGTAAGCTGTAGTCCAGTTCATGCTATAATCAAAATAGCGAGAACATGATGGACTATATAGAAAAGGTCAAACTCTGAGTCATTCAGCGATAAAGAACGGAGTGTAAAGCTCTGCGTGCTTTACTCCTCTCTCAAGATTCCTCACGTGTCCGATTTCTTGGAATAGTGAATGGAATTGAATGCATTCGTGCTTGAGTCACAGCACGTCCTACAAGGCACACTAGTTGGAATTCGATGCCTTCACAACAATTACACACCGGATGAGGTAGAGTTGGAATACTGAGAGCACTCTGACTCATTATTTACACGGCGCAACTCATCAAAAGCTAATCGCGACGTTATCGCGAAAAATTGGTAACTTGGGCGATATAAATACCAGGGATGAATCCCAATACATATTTCTGCAAGTGTGTTTTATAGAAAGCAACTCCATTGAACTAATTACGGACAAGCATGGCATGCTACATCAGGATGACATTGAGAGGATGAATAACAGAGGTATGATATGGTGCGAGACAAAAAATAGCAGTTCAACTTCTGAATCGCGCTGGAGCTGAAAAGCCGACAAATATTTGAAGCTTCGCATAATGCCAAAGACCCCTGAGGAAATCAAGTGGAGCTAGTCATGCCGAGAACAATGCCGCGAAGTGCTCGGAGATGTATCTGGACTGGTGGTGCGGCAAAAAATGCTCCACTGGATTTGTGTAAACCGCAGTTCTGAACGAGCGGATGCACCCGGAGGACGCTGCTGGGGCGAGGGACGAACACATGGTCACGCATTTAGTCCGCTCTCTACAGCAATGCTTGCCCCATCAGCTACTGTTCAGTCCATCAACTGAGCTCCAAGACAGCTTCTCCAAGTGCTGCTCGGCCGGCGACCAGGACGGCAGTACCGGGTGCGAATGTGGGGACGTGAAGGGCAGTGTGTGACACTTGCGGGTGTCGCCGCGTGGCGGAACAGGCGCTCTTCGGTGCACGGCCATCGCCAGCCGAGCTTCGTTGCCGATGTTCCTGCCGCGAACAAACCTGCGAAGTGGCTGTGCAACAGCGCGAAGAAACAACTTGTCGGTGGCGAAGTTGGCCCTCGCAGAGGGAAATTTTGGGGAGGAACGCGCTGCACGTGCGATGTGTGCTCGGATAATCGTACCTTTTAAAAAGGAAGAGTTTTAGAAATCTTTCAAACTCATCTGCGGAGCAAGTGTTGTCTGTTGCAGAAAAAGCGTCGGCGCTTGCTACACTTTCGAAATTAGGGAGAAGCTCACACACAAAAGAATTCACGCTCTCAGCTTCAGGGAGGTGGTTCCATAACCCTCAAATCCCGAAATCCTTAAAAAAAGCATTCCATCACTTTTGCAAGACGCACAGTTCGTTTTATGGAACTATTTTTTTTCTAAACTGATTTCTCAACGGAGTCTTGGTTTTCCTATTTTCATGAGCTTGACGCCAGTTGCAAACCTTTTTACAAGGTTCTTTTTTACAAGCCTCCAACACTGGAAAGGAAAAACTACGAACTGCAAGCCACGTGTTAATCTAAAGTAAGCCAAGGGCTGTTAAATTCGCACTAGGCCTGCATCTCAACGCATATCACTAGAAAAGCACGCCTTTAAAAAGCTTTTGTCAGGATCATTACAAAGCAGCCTCATGCTGCTAATTGCATTTTGTCTTCCCCTCCTTCGCCATCAGTGCGCTGTAACATGCACTACTGTTCCTTCTTTATTGCTCCAGATTGCGCTTGAAGAATGCACCCCAAAACTCTCGCAATATGGCAGCCATACGCCTGTGAAGAGCAAGCCAGGCCTGTTGTTTGGAGTCTATATCAAAGAGCGGGAGTCGATTCCGGCGGTAGGGGAACAAGTTTGAATTTCGTCTCATCAAATCGATCGTTTTCTAACTATTCTCCGATAAACCATGCCGCTGCCTGGGTTAATACGAAATTCCTTGTTCGCTTATTACAGTTCATGACCCTGTTAGCTCACTTACACATCTCAAATTCCTGAGAAGAAGCAGAGATAATTACTAAGGTTGTGCCGTCAAAGAAAGCATTCGCGTTCTTCCAGATGAAACCTATACTGCCTACAGAGGGATGAGGGGATGTCAACCAAGATTTTCAACGCCGAGATAACCCCTCGATAGCAAGGACGCAAATATCTAAAAGTCAAATGGTCGCCGTTATGAAAGGTTCCGAGAACTGCTTTAAATAGAAAAGAAAAATGAGGAACAAACAGACACTGATATTTTGTCGCAGGACAGAATGTGTGATGCTTGAGTGTAAAACAATGACGAATCCAGGGCTCTATAGTTTGCTGATCACTCAACTGCAAATGTTAAAGAGTGTGTCGCAGACAGGTTCTGTAACTCCAAATGTGCACACTGCTTCAATCCACTAATAGGCTGGCCAGAAAGCCTTGAACGGATTTTCTAAGTACTACACTATACTTCTATACTTCATCGAAAGCCATAATCTATTACATGGTAATTGTAGATTGTTCTCGAAACTTCTCCGTGATAGCTATGCGTTACGTATATAAATATGTATATAGCCACGTTGCCGTCTATGTATACCATTGGACACTTTTCAAATCAAACTGGACACTTTCCACGGCGAACTGAACACTTTTCACGTCAAATTGGACACTCTTCTAAGCTGGCCTATGAACTTTGAAATCAAATTTAACATCTCAGGAGCTTTTTACAGGTTAACTTAAAGACTCTCTAAGGTGGTTAGAATAATTTTTGGTTCAAGGAAAACTTAGAATAACTTTTTTAATTTCTTTAACTCTAGCTGCCGAATGAGTGATATAATTTTATAAAATTTTTGTTTTTGAGAAGAAACAATAAACTAAGCTCCGTGTTAATGCGTAGCAGGGCAGCAATCATGTCCTGCATCAAAAGACTGGATCGCGCCATGCACTCAAAAAGTTCGAGGCAACGTTTGTTTGAATGATGTGTAAATACTGCTTATATGCAGCAAGAAAGTTAGGATATGTGCATTTTTTCAATTGTTTGTGATGCACCGCTTGCAGTTGTGAAACTGTATGCAAACAGAAATTTTGCTATCAATCGAATAAAAATAGCGAAGTTTCAGACGGGGGCATGGCGCAATCCCAGTTTTAGCAGTACAAAATGGCCGCCTTTCTGCTCTTCAAAACAGGCTTTAATTCATTGTTTTACATTAAAAAATAAAAATAAAATCATAAAATTTCAAACTATGCGTTCTCTTATTGGGAAGTAAATTAAAACTTCAAAAAAAGTTATACTAAAATTTTCCTTGAACAAAAAGTTCTAACATTTTTGGGGGGTATCTAGTTTAATGTTGAAGAAGCTCAGTTCGATTTGGAAGAGTTCTCTTTGGTTTCAAAGGTCTTAGGCTAGCTTGGAAGAGTGTCCAGTTTGACGTGAAAGGTCCAAATTGACGTGAAAATGCCAAATTTGGTTTGAAAAGTGTTCAATTCGACTTGGAAATGGCATATTTAATTACAGTGTCTATTCCGGAAGACTACTTCATAATTCTACCTTCGAGAATCTATGAATGGCACTGAAGCGAAAGTTCGAATTATCAGCATCCTCTAGGGAGAAAGCACCACTTCCACCAGCACTGTCAAGCGCCGGTTCATTCGTTTCAGAGAAGCAGACACGACTTCGAGGACAGACCTCGATCGGGACACCCCACACAGTAGAAGACTCTGCCGTTCTCGACGACGTCAAAGAGGATCCCGATGTGTCGCCTCTTCGGCTACAGAAACGTGCTGACTCGATGGGTCCATCATGTGATGTCCGATACAACGCTGTTTGCCCAGGTACCCACTTGTCAGTCTCTCCTCCGCCCGAACCGAGGGGAGTTTCTGGAAGACCCGATTACTGAAGATGAGAGTTGGGCCTTTGCGACTGTAACACGTGTCGTGTCGTGCGGCTCCCAAGAGGAGAAGACCCACCGACGGAAGCCAAATCAGGTCTTCACTCCAAGAAGTGTATCCCCTTCGCTGCAGATTTTAGAGAAGGGAATCACTGACCTACTCACTAGGTGGGAGTGTAGTGACCAATGGTGGTGATTATGTTGTTGCGTAGATTCCGCTGTATGTCGAATAACAAAACAATAAGGAAGAAGAAATGTCAAGCGGCTCAAGACTCCCTGACCGACCAAGTGTCTTTCTGCCGAAGGATTCAGAACAGACTACGGTTAAGCATGGTATGATAAAGCAATGTCAAGTTGCCTGGACGGGTAGAGCAACTTCTCTTAGAAAATAAAGTTTATGGTGCAACGAAGCGAAAACAATCTCCAAGCATGTTAGATGTCTAAAACCGTGCAATCCACTATTGCTCTGCATAAAAGGAAAGCACCATTTGCTCGCGCAAAGGTTCAGTGAGCCTCTTTTCCAACAGCAACTACTTTCGACTAACGAAGGCTAACTACAATGCGTCGCATCAGAGCTAATGATACAACGTATGCCTAGAAATTGACGATTTACTTCATGTATCATACTATACTATTACTATACTATTTTCGCGCTAAGCGATGGGTCATACATCGATCGACACGGAGTCATAAAATAGCAGGGAAAAATAAGGAAAAGTTCGGGGTGGGGAAGGGGAGAAATGACGGCGCAAAAATAGCGAAAAATACCCAGACGACTTCTACCTACCTAAGAACTTCAGCCCTGGAGCAATCGAGGTCGCTGGACATGAAGCTGAAGTTCGTTTTTGATGTATCGATCGCCACCAATCGATATTGATCAAACTACGGGTTGCGAAAATAGCCGAAAATACCAAGACGTCATCTACCCCCCCCCCCCTGAAAACTTCGGCCCCAAGGCAACCGAGGTCGCTAAACACGAATCTGGTGTTCGTTTTAAAAGTATTAGTCGTCATCAATCAATATTCATCAAATCTTCGATTTTTTGTGGATGTCGTTAAACTGGTCCGAAACTTCTGCTCTGGGGGTTTGCGGGGCGCAAATCAGTGGGTGGGCGAAAATAGTGGAAAATGCCTAGACGTCTTCTACGTGCGTAGGGATTCAGAAGACGTGCCGAAGACATCGTCCGCTAAGAGGGATCATTGAGGGGGACGAGTAGCAGTAAAGAGGAGTTGTTAAGGTAAGGTGTCACAGATAGATCAGGCAGTTAATATCGATCGATATTATCGATTTTGTCTCAGATTTAACCGACCAGAGTGAGATCTAAGTGATTATGATTGCCGGCGGAAGGCCTTCACAGCAGGTAAGAAGTTTCGATTGAGAGGTCAATATCGGTCGATTTAACAATATCCTCGCCGCTGGTTTCGGCTTGGGAGAAACGCAGACATAACGGCCGACGGAAGTGCTTCACAGCAGGTGGAAAGTTTCGATAGGAACGCAAGTATCGAGCTACATTGTCCACTGTAGCTTGAAAGTGACGTTCCTCGTTTGTCTGTGGATGACGATTACGCAATTTGTCACTGCTGTAGCGGTCTCGCGTGGAAAAAGTACCTTTTCAAGATAGCATTAAAAGCAGAGGAAATCTTCTGGCAAAAATACTTTTCGTCGTGTGACCAAAATCCATCAGACACTCAGTATCTATCAAAAATGTCGATTTTTGTCTGAGATTGATCGTTTGAGGAGAGGAGTGAAGGTGCCTGAAGTCAAGTTGGCGCTAGAGTGAAGTGGGGGACATGCTGTGGGCTTCAGAAGTGTTGTCCACGAACTAAGGGAACGGGGGCAGTGATTAGCACAAGCAATAGCATCACTGAAGCGTCTGGAGATGATGCCGATGTTAAGCGAAGTGGTGGTGGTGCTGGGGGAGGGGGTCAGGATGACTTCATACCGCAAAACTACTCACCTGGGGCTAGATACCGCCGGAGAGAACAGAGATACAGACACGATAATCGATTTACCGCCACCGGCAGGTAATTGGCTGTTGAATTTGGCCCCTGATCTTAAGGAAACTAGAGTAAGGTTCGAAAATAATAAGCTGCATAACCACAGCAGCTAACTGGATGCGATTGTCCTTACCAGGAAACTATCTCAACGGCAGGTCGGAATGGCTTAAGTGTTCTATATGGGCAGAATCGCCTCTCTCTGGGAAACAACAAAAAGCGAACATCTCGACCCCAACACAACTCTGCTCAGAGTTAGGAACGACGGAAGTTGGGCCGTTGGCGGCGTGAGCCCTATGCCTGCAGGCGGAGGCGAGCTCAAGTTGGCTGGAAAACAGCGATGACGAGCGAGCGATGGTGGAGCAGTGCGTAGAGGGGCGGCGTGATCCAGATAATCGCTGTTTTCAGCCAACTTGTGCTTGCCCTCCGCGTGCAGGCATAGGGTTAACGCCACCAACGGCCCAGCTTCTGTCGTCCCTAACTCTGCTCAGAGTTGTATTGGGGTCGAAATATTGGCATTTTCTTGTTTCCCAGAAAGAAGTGATTCTGCCCTTATACAACACTTGAACCGTTTCGACCTGCCCTTGAGATAGTTTCCTGGTTAGCTTAGATACATCGCGCGAAGCGCGCAATGGCGAGGCACGCCGATAGGGACTTGGGTATATACAAGTCCCTATACGATGAGGGGAGAGTTCTTGACAAAGCAATATCCAAATTTATTCTAAAATAAGCACATAAAGATTGCTTGCGATTGACTAACCATTCGAGCATTGAGTACTAATTAGGAATCTGGTACCGAAGATACGATTATAGTGTTTAACTGGTGGTGAACGGTGGCGTAATGCACGACTCCCTATTCTTAAATGAGACCTCCCTATTGTCACATAACTCTGGAGATACCTCCACCCAAAAAGTATCTTCCTGATGAAGGATCAGCGTTTTTGAGCTCGGAGACAACACTTCTGATTAACTAGTACTGGTCTACCAGAATGGTTGACTGACGTTCAGCAAAAGTCACTCAAGCCAAAACTTCTACAGGATATGCAAGGCTCATTGTTACACATCTCGTACCATTGTTATGGCAAGAATCACCATTTTTATTTGATGCTGGATGCTTTTTAACAAAAGCGTCATTGCACACAAGCAACAGTACTGTAGCTTTTCTTCATAGGGGATAGTGGGACATCAACCCAAAACAGTTCGCCACTATTCAAAGTGACGGCACGATTTCTTCCGAGACGCTAACCACCACAAGTTGACCACCTAACAGAACAAGTCAGAACTGGCTTAGCGGTAATCAGTCTCTTTGTCGTATCCCAAATGTGTTCTGCTCCAACGGATATTGTGGATGGTATTTGAATGCACCCTTTGCTACATGTAGAAGGCCATGTGTGATGATCCCTTCCTAGAGTGCTTGATCGCTTCCACGCACGCACTAATACTCCGACCCAAGACAGATGGGAGGTTTGGTTGGCCTGTGACGATCCGAACAACGACTGCTTCAGCCTGAGCCACTCCAACTGCTCGTGGTGGATCTCACCTAAGAAACTGCTGCATAGTAATGCGTGGGATGGTCGAAAGCGTTCTACGAAGTCAACATCCAAGGAATATCACCCAGCGAGAAGTTGAGAACGTCGGCTGATTGTCGATGATAGGGAGCAGTACAAGAAACAAAAGAGGATGCCTGAAGAGTGATATGCGTCATGTAACAAAGTGCATAGTAAAGTCATCAAAAGACTCCACACAAACTATTCAGATACATATACAAGGAATAAAGCGAGGAGATAGCTAAGACAAAAAAGAAGAAAATGTGCGACGACGCTGCAGTGAGCGTTGTACGAATTGAATGTCTGATTACCACGTCCTTTGAAGACGAAATTCTTGATAGCTCAGCACTTCTAGGAAACCTGAAAAGCAGAATTCCTAAGCGTACTGCTAGGCAAGATGGTGACGAAGGAGAACGGAAGTATAATACCCACGTCGATCGGTGATAGCACACCAACATTGGTGTGCCCCTGATACAAGAAAAGAACGATGTTAAGGATGTGCGAATTTCCTTTTCCGTACTCTTTCTGGTTTCCGATCGTTTCGAACCCTTCCCATTCCTTGGTTCGAGTCCCGTTTTTTAGACAGAAAGCGGAATTGGTATTATACAGCAATATCAGTCCTGTATTAAGTGCTATTCATTTCACGAATTCGAAAACAATCAGCCCTACAACTAGGTGTGGAGGAATGTTGTTCACCAAACCAATTATTGTTGTCCTATACTAAGCCTAGATTATCACTGAAAGAAATCTCTGCGGCTGAGCCCGAAGGGGTGTGCAAGTCATGGGCGTGCATAGCGTGCTAAGAATCGCTCATTATTTGAATGATCAGAATACTATTAGCCTTGTATCTGCAAGCAGTTATGAAAAATTTGTAAACTTACACTCATGCAGAGCGAATCAAATTGTTTAGTGGAGAACCCCAAGCACTCGTCTGCTCGCCGATCATCCGGTGGTGTAAATTTCATTTCTATGGAGTTAAGAGCTTTTAAGCGATGCGTAAAATCTCCGCCTGGAGCGGCTATCTACAACTTAAGCACCTACTTATGAAACTTATAGAGAAAGCTAAAGGGCATCTTGCAAACATGCAGGCATGTTATTCGCCTATCAGAAAGAACTTTCCTGGCTCATGCAGCCCATGATTCCCACAGAAATGTGGAGGCACAATCACTGATCGGCCACACACACACACACACACACACACACACACACACACACACACACACACACACACACACACACACACACACACACACACACACACACACACACACACACACACACATCTTCGATCTGTAAGTGCTTTTGTAGTAAAGGCTTTCTTGACACTGCACGTACCGGCTACCATAGGCCTGTAATAATTTTGAGACAATTCAGGTCTCGAAGCTTTCCTTCTAGACGGAAAATGGCGCGGCTACATGAGCTTTAAGGGCACATTGAAGCACGCTTGTGGGCTAAATCTCTTTAAGGGGTCCTAAAGAATGAACAGACTTGCATTATTCAAGCCAATGTTCAAGTTGAGCGTTTAACTATTCCGAAAAATTTGCAGCGGAAGAGCGTATAGTACGCGCTGTATGTCAATATTTGTTAGCGTCAGAATGATCTTGGTTCCTCGTGGTTCGAACTATGGTTAGAATTTCTTCTATAAGTAAAGGCATGGAATGGCGACAGGGAAGAATGGAGACACTGTTTGCACCCAGTCGAGCAAGTCGATGACCAACAGGACGACAGATGATCCAGGTAAGCTAAAGGCATACAAATGTTACTATCACTAACAACGACGTCTCCATAATCTGTGCCATATTGCCTATTGTACTATAGCACAAAGAAAAAGGATTGGTGACAAATAACTATGACTTAGAGCTTGTTGAGAAAGTGCCGAAAAGACTGCATGCTATCCCGGAGAAAATATACATATATTCTTATATTTGGCACCTTTGCAAACCAAAATAGAGCAGGTTTTAGCGGCAGTTTCTAACCCTATTTTGTATGCCTTTTCAAACGGAATGCGAAGGAAAGGGAAATCCCGCCTAACAGCTTTTTCTGAACACCTGGAGACCTCAAGGAAATATAACTTTTGAAATAACATTTCATGGAGAATGCCTTTATCTCGAAAGATAACGTACTTCAAAATTTTAAGTAAATTCGATCTCTAGGTATGACTCGCACTAGAAACATTGAAAAAATGTGACCTACAAAACGGTTTCCGGTCTGTTTGTAGGGGTCTTACATAAAACGAATTATGACTTTTTGAAAATAAGTCGTGAAAAGCGAGAGAACTTTCTTACAACTATTAGCATGAAACCCACAATAGTCCTATAACAAAATAAAAAGAGTAGAGGGCGTTGTAGCTAAAAAAAATTAAATACGCGAAATCGACTCAGGAACTCGTTCATTTTAGGGTGATCCTGTAATTATTATACGCGTTGTATGTAGCTGACAAGCTGGGGCCACGCGAATAATGTAACCTTCGTTACAAAACTTTTTTATGCTGGCTGCAACGCTGAATCACCGTTATATGCTTTCAGTAGGATTGGCTGTCATCTCGTTGACATTTCATTTGCAAGCCCCGCCTCACTGCTGCAAGAAAACGTATGCGGTTTTTTTTCATGGCGGCTGTGGCGTGCACTCGACTTCAGGTTCCTGGTTCGGATTCCCCACCCAGTCAAACCATCCATCCCTCCGGGGTCAGTGAATTGGTGCCAGACTTGTCTGGGAATGATAAAACGCCGCAAGTTCATAGACTGTCACCACAAGTCATTCTATATGTCAAATACGCATCGAAATCGCCGTTATCCTGTAGAGGTAGAATGCGTTGTGCATCCCAAGACGGATTGAGTAACGCAGTCTTTCACCATTTACCCTTTAATTTTCATGCTCCTCCTAAGCTCCATTCATAGGGATAAGAGAACGAGTCACGCTACACCTCAGCTTCAAGGCACAAAACGTTAAGGTCATTGCTAAAAATTAGGTTTTTACCAATTTTTAATGTATTTTGGAAAATTTTCTCTTTCCAACTTATACTCAGAACCCTCTAAGAATTTGCTGCGTATGCTTATAGAAAGAAGAGAACAAAAGTAATAAATTAAACGGCGCAAAGCGGCTCGGAGGGGGTCACCTTGTACTAGGTGTAATCCGCTTCAGTAAGAAAGCACTTGGATGTCCAAATACATCGGAAATGGCCCGGCTTAGCTAACACTGTGGTAAAACACACCAGACCAGCGTGAAATTTTTGATATTGTGCAGCACAGAACGTCATATAAGGCTGCCTTACAAGATGATCCCCTCCGAGCCGCTTTGCTCCAATCAAACTTCCACTAGTTTTCTGTGTGCCAAGCGAGGTTTGTAAAATGGACCCTCATTTATGGCCAGCCGGCTCGTTGCGATTGTAGTCGTCAGAGCACTGAAGACGGTTCATGCTGCGAATGTGGTTATACCACTAAATGCCGCATCCTCCAGCACACTTCATTGTGTGCATATTTATAGTTTTTGCATCAAAAGGTTGACTAGATCGGAGACATGAAGAACTATGTACATCTGAACTGAAGCATAATGGTATTCAGAATGAAGAGAAATGGGTATGTCTAAAATATCCTTCTTCGGAGAAAATCATTTCTAACAGGAACTAATAAAGGCAAGCCTTAACGTCATACATTTCTTTATCAAGTCATTACCACGCTCTAAAAGCTGACCGGATGTTTTACTCGCACAGCTTGGGAAGAAATGTACACTTGGTGAGTACACAAGGCAGAGCTCATTCGCAAGAATATATTGGCATTGCAGAAGAAGGGTAAGGGTATGGATGAAGGAAGAGATTTTTGTGCTTTCTCACAGCAATGCCGGAGTGCATGGCGTTGTCTGCCATATGAGCATTTTGCGAGATGCATGAAGGAGTCCCCCACTTTCCCCATGATTTCCTAGAGACAAGACATACAGACATACGAAGTATGCATTTATATGCCTTTACATATATGCACTTCCTGTTTGTGGGAGGTATTCAAGGAAGAATCTCTTGGTCAAGAATGCTATTTTAAAACCGGCTTGGCGGAGAAAACGGGTCTAGTGTATGCACAGTTACCATCAGCAAATGTCTGTGATTGAACAGCACTATGCTTGACCGATTAAGACGAAGCGCAAACTTGTTGACATCATCTACCGCGGTCGTAGTTCAAACTGTAGCAAGTCCGAAGCCACTACTAAAATGCCGTCTTAGAGCGCCAACCTTCATCAATAATTCTACATAGGTAGGCAAGCGGTAGGGCGGGCTTGCTGGACGCTGGAACGTAGGAGAGTGCGGAAAGCGAGGTGACAGTTGGGGACGTTGCAGTATGTCACAACTGTCGGTCGAGGGGTCAGCGGCTGGCGAGCAGAAGTGTGGGAGTGCGATGGTAAGAAATACCCGACAACGCTGGGCTGAAAGGCCAGGTTACAGCGCTAACTATTAAGAGGCTCACACACCCCGCTATCCAGCACGGAAAGCAGCGACAAGTTGTTACAGCGATGCTTGTTTGCGATCTAAACCCCTGCGTCAGGCGAGACTCGAACCCACAGCTCTTGCTTACCGGGCAGAACCCCGATACACCGTAGTATTTCTCTAATTCATCAGCATCAATCACTGTCATTTGCTTCAGCCCTGCAGCAGACTAAAGTGCGCAATGCAAAGCGGTATTCGTTGTGCACGTAACTCATCTATGGGATCGTTGTTTAGGAGTGTGATCCAGCGTGCTGAACCTTCTTTGGATCTCGCTGCTTGCATGATGTCATGCCGATGCTAATCAAAATCAGTCGCTGGATGATTTGTACACTGCGGCCATCAACCCAAATCTACATGTTAATGTCGAGGTCGCCCTCATGTGTGTACTGTTAGGGTTCGTTAGTCAATTGGTAGTCAATTTTTCATTTCGGAGTGAGTACCATAGCACAGTGCGTGCCACTTCACCTTGGAAGGTGAGTAGGGCACATTTTGTTGTAATGGAGCTGGACAGCAGCAATGTAAAGTGCAAGCTCGGTACAGTAATGCAGAAAAACAGGAGAAATTTCGTCCCTATAGATCGTTTACTTCAACAGCATATTAAGAGAGTATTTTGTGAAGGAGTATTTTAACCGTCGACAAAGCTTGAGTGTTCGAGCAAATCGAAAAAGTTTGATAATGGACGAGTTAAAAAGAAGCCTACTCGATCCACCTCAAAGCATACGTAAAGATCATTTAAGTGTAGAGATGGTTAGCATTTGGAGATGTGTTACCTGCCGAGTGGATCACAGAATTTTGAAGGAAAAAACACGGTCATTCACTTTAGCAACAGCATTCTGCGCGGACTTCAGATAAAACTGGCAGGATGTTTCGCAGGAAACTGTGCATTAGCTAATCAGCCCTGAACGCAGCCTGGATTGCAGAAAATTTATTCTACAGGGACTGAGGCCATATTCTGTCTTGATTGCTTTCTATTTACAAATCGAGACGTGCCGAAAATGAATTTGAGACAAATTGACTCTAACGACGGAAGTTCTGCGTGGTTCATTTCCATACCTTTTGAATCCAAAAATTTTATGGAAGAATTGATTTAAATTTTCTGAAACAGGCATGAATTTGAGCTCAATTCCGATAATTTTAAGGTGAACTTGCAAATCTGCTGATGCTACATCGCCCTCCTAATACATTTAATAAAAAGGATTTTGACTGGAGCATCGCGTTGGATCCCCCATATCTTGCAAAGCTTTGATGGTTGCTAAAATGTGGATGTGAGCACAGAAACGCTCTAAATTTTAGAAACAGCGGCTAAGTATTATGTTCGATTCTAAGTATAAGCCCATGTGTTATAGAAATTTTGACGCATCGCAAATTCACCGTACAAGACGCACGTAATTTAGGCTGCACGTAATTTAGCTGCAGCTTATTCTGTGCATTCTCCACACGACTTGTCGACAAAATATCTCCTAGAGTATGAAATAACCCTTTGTTTCAGCTCAGAGGTTCCGAGCAGTTACTTTATAACTCCAGTGGAACCACCATGTGGAGTACTGTGCTTTCAGCCTCGATACAAAATTCGGTTTCTATTCAGAGCAATTCAGACACCTTCTCAAACATTACCGGCAAGATTTCGCTTACGCAACAGATTCTTCGGGGCTTAGTACCATGCAGGTAAGCTATCGCTGACGTCGTAAAAACATACAACGATAATTTAAACGCTCTTCAACAACAGATTCCTGAAGTACTGCAACTATCTCCTATCGGGACCAAATGCACTATGTACTACAAGGAGAGTCCACCTCACCACAGTGTCGATGCTAACAAATAAAGTTACAGGCAGTGCGGACGCCAGTGATATTCTTACTCGCTCTACCTGGTAAGCCTCAACCCTTCTTTCTGCTCATTCCTACTGTTAATTCTAAGATCCAACAGCCTTATTGTAAGGGCTTTTCTCTCTGCATAGAAATGTTGCAGCTAGAAGGCTTAAATTCTCATAGCATTTGTTGTTCACTAATGGTGCAATATTGGCTTTGTCATCTTCTAACAAAAAATGCCACATTTCAAGCATCGTCCAGTATGCCTCCAAGTGTTTTGCCTTCTACAGCTTTATGAGATTTCTATCACGGACCCTCAGCTCGCGCGAAGAACCAATACATCGCTCCCGAGCAAAATGTCTAACGTCCGACAAATGGCGACCACGGCACTTGCAAAACAGTCTGTGAGCCCTCCTTCTCATTACCGCCGTCATCCTTCAACAACAAAAGGATTCGTATTTCCACCAACACTCCAGTAGTTTAAACAACAAGCTGAGGAGCCATATACAGGTACTTCTTACCTCTGTAACAGGAATCAATGCAATGACCACGAAGAGCTGTTTTGCACATTCGGTACGTCTAATGCTAACTACTCCTCGCCCGATGAAAAGAATTCTTGCTTGTGAAGGCGCGTGGCGTCAGAACTTGGGAACAGTACGGCCATCTCTACGTAAAGCGAGAAGATGAACACCACCGCGACAAAGGCAGAATCGCACTGCGCATAACTTCGTACACAGATGCATTAGAGTCGTGCGTTTCGAATTTCTGCCAGTTAGTCAGCAATTCCAAAAGCTCAAGCGTGGTATTCACAACTCAATTTGTTGCGATCGAAGTTTCTGCATGAGGAATACTCACATACTATCAGAAACTGGAATGACCAGCATACCCTATCTGCGGGCTTCTAGCCTGCACGAACTGCTTGGAACAACCCTACAATCCTCACTGCTGGTCACGAAGTCTGATGCTAGCCGCTGGAAGTGCGGTCCTCTTCATCACAGCTTTAGTTAAACCAACCTTCAGACTAGGACTACTCTTTCTCCGTCTTCCCTTCATCATTCTTCGTCTGATGATCAAGGCAACTGAATAAAATGTGATCAACACGGAAGCAATAGAACGTGTTCCATCAACAAAGCTACCATCTTAGCCTTGCAACCGCTAGACCAATAAACGTGGCACTCAAAAGCATTGAAGATTTAACAGTTGGCCTGCTGACTCTTCCACTCGAAAGAATCTAGTTCACGTGCCAAAATAAGATCGAGTTCTTCACGACAGACCATCGCTTCTATTCGGAATCGGTGCACAGATGTCGATTTGCTGGAGGTAGCAGCAGTGGAACATGCGACAATACAAGACCAACCGACAGAATCGTCGAGTTTTCTAATGCAACCATCCCAGACACCTTTTGTGCCGCCAGCTGTCGGTGCCATGACTCCGGTGGACGCTTCTTCCGTCTTGCAAGCTGCTTGCTCTCTCGATATTACGCATATCCTTTCTAATTTTTATTTCGTTTCTGATATTTACATTGTACATATAATGTATCGTTGCTTGTGAAATGCATGCTTTAAGTGAATAAATAAATATTCTGAAACACCGACAATCAACGCGGTGTACAACTGCCCATTACGGAAATTTACCATGTACGCTCATCTACGACATGTATCTATACGACGGACACACAGAAAGGAATACAGTGCGAATACAACCTGCAAAGGACCGATGGAATAACGTTCGTTGATCATTAATAGCATCAGTGGTCCCATAAATACCACCATTATCCTCGACCTTCCTCATCACGGAGAAGTCACAGCCACAGCAAAGCCTGTTCTATCAAGGCATCCTATACCATACACTGGCGGATAGTGCGCTTCTATCGAGGACGCCCAGAAATTCAACTGCAACTTCGTCAGCAACGTGTGATCCTACTCAACAGCTACGAATCAAACTACGTGTTCCTTCAGTGTAGTCGACGCTCAGCAAACGCTCAGGAATGTCGCGTTAGTTCAAGCAACAAGCTTCAGATGTTACTCATGCCTTGGCGGAGCACACATTGTAGATCCGATGACGGCGAAATCACTGCTCCAGTGACATCACTAACATCAGCATATTATAGTTTATACGTCCAACGGAAATCTCAACACTCTAATTTTTAACTTCAGATCATCAGCAGTGGAAACCAGTTGCACCGCTTTCTGCCCAGGAAGATCCGTTACCTTCGATGTCACGGGACAACTGATGAGCTTCCTCAACGATGGCACACCGTTCTAGGAAAGGAAAGTCGCAATTTATTGTACACATACCGATTTTTTTCAGTGATATTTTTGAATTCGCTAAGAGGTCACTTAAAAAACCACTTAAAAAACATTTCCTCCTACATATCATCAATTTTCCCCTTCAAATCACGGTATTTTCTCATGAATTTCATTGTTGCGATGATGGTCAATAAATCAGTTGCAAATGTCCAGAAGAAATGAAAACTTCAAAAGAGTCTTCTTACTTGTGTAATTTTTGTTCACTGGGAATTTTCTGTCTGCACAGAAATATTACAGCTAGATGGCTCAAATTCTCGCAGGATTAATCATCGCCCTTTTGTTGTCTAATAATCAGGTGTGTGCTGAATTTCCGTTTCCGCGTTCCGAATTCCGGTTTCCGGCCATTTGGAATCTTCCGTTCCGTTCCGTGTTCCGCCTGTTTTTGGACCGGAAGGCGGAAGCGGAAACGGGCACTGTTCCAAACCAGTCTTCTATTGAACACAATCAGCGTATCAATTAAAAAAGTTATCCTTCATATAATTGTGAGAGAAATACTGTTTGACAACTCTAGTATTAGTGTTCTTGAAATTGGTTAGACTACCAAAAAAGAAATACTCAAAAATCGCAACGGCTGAGTGCAGGGAAAAATTAATGTGCCACAAAGGCTATGCATTGTATGCTTAAAAAATGCCTCAACATTTGAATGCTCATAAAATCCTCAATCCATTAGTTACAAATAGCTACAAAAACATTGTAAACATATAGCACAGTATCATGAAACAAAGGGTTCAGCGAAGGTTGCGGTATGCGGTTGTCTGCTCCAAGATTACATCAGTGTTCCTGATCAAAGGTGTAAATTTCAATTTTTAATTTCGTTAAGTGTGATATTTATCCATATGGAGTTATGTGATTCGTTTTTTTTAAACGAAGCATCAGGAATATCTGCGATGAGCTGTTGTTTTGACTTACTATGGTGGTTTATTGAATTCTGAACCAAATCTATTGCTTCGAGAACAATCTAGGATCTGTCCAGCTGTGTCACCTCCATATCAGTGAGCTTCTAGGCTGGCTCAGACTTAATATTCCTACGGAAGTGTCGACTTACCATGACTAATCAATCATCCAGTCATCATCTTAGATTCCAGAATGAATTTAGATTACTATTTCTGGTGATTACAATGTAACTGCTAATGTTGAGTATGCAGGTATCTGTCATCCCGTCCATTATGCCACAGGTTTCAAAAAGTGTTGAGAGGAATCTCTTTCCTGATCGGAAAATAATGGGGGAGGTACACCCGCTCCCTGCTGGGGGCGTGCCAGTTCCTCTCATCCCCCTTGCTGACCCATCCCCAACCCCGTAGGCTTCACCGAGTCTAACGGCCGCCTTACGAAACCTTTGACACGCAAAACAAAAGTTTTCGGTCCGCAGAATAGCGGTGTACCTCCTGTCGCGCTGCCGAAAATGAACTAGGTGGCTGCTCCAGTTGTATACTTCACCCGGGTCCGTTTTTCTAACTGCAGGTATGAAGTAACCTCAAGTGGTTAAGTCGGTTAGGTCTACCCTTCAAAAAGCGCTTCTAGCCATAGCTGAAAGGTTATCTTACTATATATAATTCGCTTAATCTGTCGGTCACGTTGTCAGTCACGGGGAGGGGGACTGAAGCCAAGAGGTGCCCACGATAGTGCGGCGTATGCCAGCCGGGCTCTCTTTGAGCATAACCATGGCGAACTTACAATCTCGGTGCCAGATCACCAATTTTACGATATATTCGGCGGGCAACGCGTCAGGATGTGAATGGGGATCAAGTGCAGAGAGGCATTCAGAAGACGTGCCCTAGACATCGTTCAACGAGCGTCAGGATTTAGAAGTCGCGCCCTAAATGTCGTTCAACGTACGTAGGGATTCTGAATTCCTACGTACCTTGATTCAGAAGACGTGCTGAAGACGTCATTCATCGTGCGTTAGGAGGGGAACCAGTGAAGAGAGGATCAACAAGGGCGACCACTAGAGGTGTGGGGGAACAAGGGGGACCAATGTTTTCCCTCAATATCGTCCAATGTGCGTCCGGTTTCTGAAGATGGGCCACAGAAGTCGTGGCACGTGTGTCGCGGTGCAGAAGGAGTGAAGAGGTAGGGAGAGTGACTATGGGATTCGGAGGAGTATTATTGCCGTCTTACAGTAAACGATGTCAACCTGTCGTCCAATACCGATTAATTTTAATCATGTTTCTGCAGATCAAGCACTTCGGATTGGAACCTTCATGATCTGTTTCTCGCCACATTGAGAATGGACACTTCGGAGAACAAATCGTTACATGCGATAGAGGGTGGATAGGCTTCATGGTAGCAATGAAGATTCTGCCCTACCATATCCCGCTGCCTTAATCTATTATATAGTAAAACCGGTTTTGCTTAATAAAAGAAGAAGGCCTAAAGAAGAAAGGAGGAAAATAGGAGTTGTTCTACTCTCGGGATTTGGGGGCGAAGCCCCCAACTAGACGCTTGGCGGCCCCTTGGCCGCTGAACATCTGGTCATAACAATATTATGAATTCATACTTCGTTATGCTATGTTATGATGAGGATGAGCATTGATCTGTGGAAGATTCTGCTGTACGCAAAGTTCTGAGCAAGAAAAAGTGCAATAGGAGCCGCTTCTGACGCCGTTTCAGATGCACTTTTGAAAAAATGGCGAACATGTGTCATTTCAGTTTCCGCATTTCGTATTCCGGTTTCCGGCCATTTTTGAGCGTTTCCGTTCCGTCTTTCGCCTTCCGCTTTTTCCAGGAAAATTTCTGCACATCCTTGGTAAAACTGCAATATTGGCTTTGTAATCCTTTATCCAGAAAATGTACTTTTCCCTTTACATTTTCATTTGCATTTTTCACATTTCAAACATTATCATATGCCTCCAACGGCTTTGTTTTCTTCCACTTCATGAGGTTTCTATCACTCGTTTTTCTCTATATAAACTCGAGTGAAGATCCCAAAACCGACGAGTGTTTTCTTCAGCGTGATCAAGACTGGTAGAACTATTTATTGCGACTTACGTTTCGGCGTTGTCCCCTTCTTCAGAGCCTGGAAAAGTCAACCCCATTCGTGTCAACTGAGTTATACCAATCTTGGTCACGCTAAAGAAAACGCTCATCGACTACAACGTTAGAGATGCCAAGATTCGTCGAGAGTCGGACGTGGAACCCAAAAATCGCTTCTGAGCAGACTGCCTAACGTCTCACAAAAGGGCCTCGAGCAGTAGAGGTAGTGCAATTGTTTCCGATAGCAGATTGTTACTTTAGACACCCGTTGTTGAGGATCGCCTGTTTGGTAGGTTGTTGTTGCATGTTTTCACGATGTTGACGGTAGCTTAAGTGCATGATGTTTAGCCCTGAAGAAGCAGTTACAAAAGCGAAATCTCGCCAATAAAGTGTGAGAAGGAGTTACGATTGTTCTGAAGAAAAACTGGTTTTTGTGCCGAGGGTGAGAGCGCAGTTCTCCGCATGGTGGTTCCACTGGAGTTAGAAAGCAACTGCTCTGAAGCACTGAGCTGAATCAAACGAGTAGTCATCTACACTACTACAATACGAAAGCTAGCCCTTTATCATGCAATGGTAAGCCCTCGGTGTACTAATGACATTCTTTTTCGACTTTTAACTCCTTTTTGCCTCCAAGGAAATTTTGTGTGCCTTTTACCCTAGGAGATAAGTTTGTGTGTCGGCAAGATATGTGAAGAATACGCAAAATAATCTGCAACTTCCACGTTCGAACTACACGCATTTGATGCGGTGGATTTGTGGTGCGTCAAAGTTTTGAAGAGGACCATTTCTAAGTTTACCGATTTTTTCCACATTTTACCAACCATCAGGGCTTTGCAAGATATAGGGACCCAACTCAACGTTCCAGTCAAAATCTTTTCGTTAAATATTAGGTTGTCCCATAAGTCCCCGCCGTTTTTTCAACGATTCGTTGCGGATTTCGCCGGCGGTCTCTTGCGCAGCGCTATACAGCTTTCGAAAGAGAATGATTTGCTCTATCAGAGCGTGCATTGCATTTCTTTTTTAATCCTGAATTTTGTTAATTTTTAGGTCGGTAAAGTGGAAGATAAAAAAGTGAAAAAGTGGCCATCTGCGCAGCCGCTTCTCTCCGCTTAGGTTTGAAATTTTTGCGCAGTCTTCCATAGCATTTAGAAGACAATGTTCCGTACTACAAGAAGGCATGTCGGTCCTATTTCCTCATTTGTCCTTTATTGATTTTTAGGTCATCAAATTGGGACGTCCGACTTTTCCGGCCGAATTTTTACCGACAGCTCCTGCTCTGTGGTAGGATTTTTATGTTTGGCGTTATATGTCGTTCGGAAGAGCATATCTTGCTCTATAAGAATTTCTGTCGCGTTTATTGGCTCATGCTGATTTCTGTCGAATATCGACAACTGAACAAGGAGAGGAAGTTGTTGGTGAATATGATTTTTCTCTTTTTGGAATTTTGTAGGTATTCTACAGAAATCAGCATGAGCCAACAAATACGAAACAAATTCTTATAGAGCAAGACATTCTCTTCCGAACGACATATAACGCCAAACAAAAAAACCTACCACAGAGCAGGAGCTGTCGGTAAAAATTCGGACGGAAAAGTCGGACGTCCCAATCAGATGACCTAAAAATCAATAAAGGACAAATGAGCAAATAGGACCGACATGTCTTCTTGTAGTACAGAACATTGTCTTCCAAACGCTATGGAAAACTGCTCAAAAATTCCAAACCTAAGCGGAGAGAAGCGGCTGAGCAGATGGCCACTTTTTCAGTTTTTCGCTTTTTAATTTTAACGACCTAAAAATTGACAAAATTCAGGATGAAAAAAAAATGCAATGCATTTTCTGATAGAGCAAGCCGTTCTCTTTCGAAGGCTTATAGCGCTATGCAAGAGACCGCCGGCGAATTCCGCAATGAATCGTTGAAAAAAGTTTTTATTGCTATTGTCCGAATTTTCCAAGCTCAATAGCCTCCATTTTCAAACACGGGGCTATGCTGACTTATAAACAAGTAACGATAATAATAGACTATTTGGACGTCTACCGAGCTAATCAGAAATACGTGTGGAATCGGATTTCTTGTCAAAATGTGGACGTATGCTCCTGGAAAGATAGCTCCCTGCTCGTCTTCCTGAGCACCACTTCGTTTCCCAGGGCAGTCGTTCGATCCTGCAGCACCCAGGCACCGCAACACCGCAGCCGGTGGCCGAGCGAGCCAGCGAGTGGCGTTTGAATTTTGGCGCATCGACAACGGCGTGGCGTGGCCTCGTGTGCGTCCAGCAGCTCGAGCGACGCACCTGATTGAGACGACCGACGACGAGCGATCTGCAGCACAAGAACGGACGTAGGCGATATCTGATACTATGACACCAAGGCCATAACGATCGCACACTCACTCAGTTTACAATCAAGGAAGGAGCGATAGATCACAGATACTTCATTCACGGAACGCATTC